>OU342744.1:443098242-443529302 GCA_910589775.1 Avena eriantha
TTTTGGCTTGATGTGGTACGGGCGCACATTACGGTCTACTCCGGCCGTACCCCGTGGTTGTTATGAACAGTGTGAGCTGCAAAACTAAAGAATTTGATTAGTAGCTCTGTGTGCCTTTGCACATCTAATCAAATGATAAAATAACAGCAAATATACTAAGTAAAGATCCATCTATACTTCTTCGACCATGTATTAGTAGAATAAAATATGAGGATTACCTTATTTCTCTCTTCTTTCCAGAGGACTTCTCGAACACTCTTTATTAAAACAAAAACAAAACTAACACAATAAAAAATAATAAAGAATTTTTTATTTCATTCACATGGGTTGCCTCCCATGAAGCGCTTCTAGTTAAGGTCAATTAGCTTGACCTTGATGGTAATCACTTAGGTTTGTGAAGTGGAACACCCACTCCAAAGTAGTTGGCTTTCAAAGTAATTACCTACACCATCATCATCGTTAGTCTTGGCCTTCTCTTTCCTAGGGAAGTGGACTACAATAGGATCTCTAGATGGTAGCCCTATTCTCACATTCCCTTCATGTAAATTAATCAAAGCTTTAATAGTTCTTAAGAATGGCCTACCTAAAATTATAGGTGTTATAGGATCTTCAGGCATGTCCACAATAACAAGATGTATAAGAGCGGACTACCTTTAATTTTAACAACTATATTTTCTTTGATCCCAACGGCTTGTTTATATGTAGAATCAGCTAGATGGAGTCTTAATGTAGTTGTACAAATGTACCCAAGTTTAATTTATCGAATAAGCTTTTCAAAAATTGTTGGACACTTGCACCAAGATCACAAAGCGCAGATATCTCATTGACTCCCAATTTAATTTTAATAGTGGCTCAAATATATCATCTAGCTTAGCTAGAAGCTTATCAGCTAGTCTTTTATACCCCATCTCTAAATCGCGAACTTTAGATGCTATGGTTGTATAAATTGGTTGGTACATAGCATCATTACCTTGTTCTATACTGAGATTCATAACAGTGATCACCTTCAATAGATCTTCCATGGTATATTACGGCGTTGGCGTGTTGCTATAATCAACGCTCTTCAGGTTTTTTCTTCATGGTTACAACGCTCATCATCTTGAGGTCTTCTGCCGGATTGGCTTGGGTTTTCCAGCAAACTTTGCTAGTATGAGAGCTTGGCTCTCAGCTACCGTACCCAGCTAAGCCTCCACGGTCCCTTGTTCTTTCATGTAGAGCCTACACATCATTCTAATTGCAACGGCCTGGTTAGATAATTTTCCTATACTACTTTCATGGTTCTCCATGATCTTAATAAGCATATTATTTTTCTCAGATTTGAGATTGTATAAATGTTCTAACTGTTTGCTCAAACGGGAGATTGCCATGATTTGCTCCATTAGTATTATCATAGTTATTATTATAAGGAGCTCCTGCATGATTAGCATCATATTCTTGAACATTAGAAGCATAATTATTTTTCCATGCAAGATTAAAAGGAGTGCGAGCTATAAAATTAACATCATTAACATCGGTAGTGATAGCATTAACCGGGGTATCTTTCTTTACCCTTTAGTAAGCTAAGGCAACTCATCTACCTTAGATGTAAGCTCTTCATTATTTAGCTCAGTATTGAACTTACCTCTCTTCAGGTTCTTTCCACATGCCATTGGGCATGGTTGTTTGCATATCATCAAGTAACTTCTTTGCAACACTCACTTGCTTCCCCATGGTCGTTCCTCCTGTTGTAGTATCTAGCATAGACTTGACATTGGGTTAAGACCATCATAAAACAAATGTAATATGAGCCACTCTTCCATCCCCTGACTAGGACAGTTCATTACGGCTTCTTTTATTCTTTCCCACGCAAGCACTAGTGGCTCATGGTCTTCTTGTCTAAATCTTGTAATATTGGATCTTCGTTGCATAGTCTTAGCTGGGGGGGATTTAGTCATAAACAAATTAGTACATTCCTCCCAAGATTTAATAGTTCCCATTGGTAGAGCTAGCAACCAATCCTCAGCCTTTCCTCTAAGAGAGAAAGGAAACAATCTCAGTTTAACAACATTTGGATCTACATCCTTAATACGCATCATGTCGCAAATTTCAATTAAAGTATTTAAGTGTAAACCTGAATCTTCAGTGGATGAGCCCCCAAATTGATTTGTTGAACCAACTTAAAAGGTTAGGCTTTATTTCATATGTTTCCGCATCAACTGCGGGCTGAGTAATGGGTGCACGAATAAAATCATCAGTGGGAGTAGCATACTGCCCTAATCTCTTTTGAGCCATGGCTCTTATCTTTTGGTATTTTTTAAGTAATGAAAACGAATAACATGTAACTATTTTTTTGGGTTTTCAAATAGATAACAAGAAAGTAAACTAATAACAAGAATTAAAACTAAAACTAATAATAAAACTAAAAACAAGGTCTCTAATGACCTCACCAGGATAGCGAAATTGCTTCCCTAGCAACGGCGCTAGAAAAAGGGTTGATGCCTTTGATCCGGATTCACGGATGTAGTATAATAGCTTTTTCCCTAGAATACCAAGGTTTAATCAAACCTCGGAAAGCAATGCTAAAAGGTAATAAAAAGGACACGTCTACAAGACTTTGTTTATTCGTTTTACCTTAGTTGACCAGACCAATCTAGATTACTTTATAATGGGTTTGAATCAATGGATGGAGATAGGCTAGGGTTGAAGATCCACCTACAGCTGCACATCAAATGGGATAAAAGATAATAATAAGCATAGTCATGTAGAATGTTCGAATGGAGATAATATCTTCTGGGTAACACATCCTAATATTTAAGAGCCCCCGTGATGCAGTGGGCATAGCAATAGACTTTTAATCCAACTGAGTGCACACTGAAGCCATGGGTTACAAACGATTATTAAGTGTAAAACACAGATCAAAGCTTTAAGTGGTGATGTTGTTGTTGATCCCGAATGGGGAGCTAAGCGAAGACCGTACTACCCTTTCTGTCACTGAGGTTCCTATGAGATTGCCGCTAGCCAAGTATCTCACCTACAAGTCCATAGATCGAGACAAGATACGAATAAACAAAAGATACAAATCTCAATTGCAAACAAAATATAATTCTCCCATGATCTAGATGCACATAATCGCTACGAGGTTTCTCCCCAACCCGCAGCCCGAGAGGACTACTCACTCATAGCAAATAGATCGGAGATAGAAAACATCATACAAATACTTAGATTGAAAAAAATATTCTTACAATGGTCACCAAATCACAAGGAGATCTAAAGTACAAAGCAATGGCTATGGTTAATGGATGGATGGATGGTGGAAGTGATGAACAATCGATGAACAATGGTGTGGATCTCCTTTGGTGGTGTTGTGATTGAATCTGAGAATGGCAGCTCTCTGGCCAGCGGCTGGAGCCTCGAAATATATAGGCATTGATACATTGCAAATGTATCTATAATTTTTGATGTTCCATGCTTGGTTTTATCTACTTTCTTGTGTTTTGTCCACACTTTGGAGTACTTTTCATATGATTTCTTGGACTAACCTATTAACAAGTGCCGCAGTGCCAGTTGCCTGTTTTCTGCTGTTTTGGTTCCAGGAAAGTCAGAAAATCAATATTCTCGGAATTAGACCGGCCAAAGCCAAAGTTGATATTTTCCAGGAAGACTCTCGGAGCCAGAACGAGAGTCGGAGAGGGGCCACAGGGTGGCCACACCACCCCATGGCGTGGGTCCCCCCAAGCCACACCAGGGCATGGTGTGGGCCCCCTGGCCGCCCACCGACCTTGCCCTCTGGCCTATAAGAAGCCTCATGAGGCATAAACCCTAAATCGTCAAGCCTCCAGCCATGAAAAGTTCCGCAGCGCCGCCGCCACCGAAGGGGAGATTCGGGGGATAGAAAGTCTCTGTTCCGGCACCCTGTCGGGACGGGGAAGTGCCCCCGGAGCCATCTCCATCGATCTCCACCGCCATCTCCATCACCATTGCTGATTCCCATGATGATGAGGGAGTAGTTCTTCCTCGAGGCTAAGGGTTCTACCGGTAGCTATGTGTTCATCTCTCTCTCAATGCATGATCATATTGTGATCATGAGCTTGTAATCTATAGATCTACCTTGCTACTCAAGTGCTTTATTAGATCTCTGCTCTCCCCATGTGTGTGAAAGTGACAGCGTGCACACCATGGTGGCACTTAGGCTAGAGATTACAAATACTTGTTATGAGTTATATTTGGAGTTGGATGTCTTTATGAAATTGTGGTGTTTGTTGGACTCATCTAGTACTCAAGGTGACAGTGTGGGGTTTTCTAGATGGGAAAGATGAACTTTGAGGTGTGCTGTTATAGCCCTACCGTTGATTAGAGTGTCCAACCGGAGAGTAGTTAAGTGTAGTATCATGAAGAGAATATATTTATATGAGACTGTTCACTAGTGAAAGTATGATCCCTAGGCCTTGTTTCTAAGCATTGATACTTCGTTTGCTACTAGATCTATTACATGTTTGCTTGCTTCCATCTTTATTTCAGTTTTCCTTTAGCCTCTTCCACGCCATCAAGCTATTTTCTATCACCGTTACCACTTATAATTATTCATACCACTTGTATTTCACTATCTCTTCTCCGAACTAGTGCACCTATACACCAGACAAGTGTATTGGGTGTGTTGGGGACACAAGAGACTTCTTGTATCTTGATTGCAGGTTTGATTGAGAGGGAATACCTTTGACCACTTCCTCCCTGAGTTCGATAAACCTTGGGTGATCCACTTAAGGAAAACCTGGCTGCTATTCTACAAACCTCTGCACTTGGAGGCCCAACAATTGTCTACAAGAATAGAAGAGCGTAGACATCAGGCATCTTCACGAAAGTTGTAGGGTTTGACGAGACGAAGCCGTCGCCACCTGGTACGGGAGGGCAGTGCGGGCGGGCCTTGTTCGTACTAGTGGTCGTTAAGCATATTGATGCCCTGGAACTACTTCCTAATTACTTGGTCGTGTGTACTTCCTCAAAATCCTTCATTATGACTCCTTATTTCGCATTAAAAGCCGTGATTTTGTGCACAACATAAATTAAAGAGAAGTTTTGCATATCTTTGCAATTATTATTCATTAGTGGCAAGGACTGAGAATTTCTTTGGCAATTGCTTGACCAAAACAATGTTTAACATAGTTGAAGATGGAAAAAATCGGGGGCCATCTCCTATCTTTCAACTTGCGAATATTGCCAAGGTAATAGGAACCATTGAGCAACGCTTTGCTTATGAAAAATGGTCATTCCCAAGGCAGGGATAGTTTGTGTGACTTTTTCTGCTTGAGGCGAAGCACAAGGTCACCCTCTTTAAACGAGCGATGCCGAACGCGGTGGCTATGGTAGCTACGTAGGTTCTACTGGTAGATGGCGGATCTCTAGCATGGCAAGACGTCTTATTCCTCGAGCAGGTCCACAGATAAGCGTCTGGATTCTTCAGCGTCATCTTCATCATAGACGACTACTCTCGGCGCACCATGGAGGATGCCGGATGGTAGGACTGCTTCTGCTCCATACACCATGAAGAAAGGGGTCAAGCCGGTAGATCTGTTGGGTGTTGTTCGTAAACTCCACAAGACATATGGTAACTCCTTAGTCCAGGCTCCAGTTTTTCTATGTAGCGGTGCCTCCAAGCGTGACTTGATTCCTTGCACAACTAATCCATTGTCACTTTCAACTTGACCATTAGACTATGGGTGTGCCACAGATGCTAAATCAAGGCGGATACCTTTATGGTGACAGTAAGCCTCGACTTCTCTGAGTGATAATTTGTTGCCATTATCGGTGATGATGCTATGTGGGAGACCAAATCTCACCACTAGATCTCGTACAAACTTCAGGGTTGTTGCCGCATCAATCTTTCAAATGGGTTTAGCCTCAATCCATTTAGTGAATTTATCCACTTCAACTAGCAGATGTGTAAACCCACAAGGTGTCGTCTTTAAGGGACCAACCATGTCAAGCCCCCAGATTGTAAACGGCCAAGTAATTGGAATAATTCGCAATTCTTCAGCTAGAACATGTGGTTTCCTTGCATATAACTGATATCCAATACAAGTTTACACTAGCTTGTTGGCGTCCTCCTTGGCGGTCGGCCAGTAGAATACTTGCCGAAAGGCTTTGGAGACCAACGATCAAGGAGCGGCATGATGCCCGCAATCTCTGAGATGATTCTCTCTAAGGATTTCCATACCTTGTTGTTGGGACATGCATCATAGGAATACTCCTGAGGTGCTTCATTTGTACAAATGGCCATCTATTATGGTAATAGTCTTTTGCTCTGCGTACTACCTGTCGGCTTTCGACTTCGTCGGTGGGTAGTGTTCCATCTTGAAGGTAGTCCATGAATGGTTTCGTCCAAGTCGGAGAGGTCACTATAACTGAGTTAACAAATGAATCCACTCTATCCGGGTTGTCGGGGTCTACTCCTTTCACGGATGGAGTCTGTAAATGCTCAAAGAAAAGCCAGGTGGAATTGGTTTGCGGGTTGATGCAAGCTTAGACAGCAGATTTGCCACCTCATTGTCCTCCCTTTTGACATACTTGACTTCGTAGTCATCGAAGCACTTGTCTATCTCGTCTACTTCGTCTCGATATGCCGGCTTCATAGGGTTCCATGTGTTCTAGTGCTAGCCACCTACTGGGCAACCAAGTCGGAATCTCCACAACAAACTATGCGCTTGATGCCAATATCCTTGGCTACATGAAGTCCGTGAATGAGAGCTTCATATTCTACCATGTTGTTGGTAGCATTGAAGTGGATCTGCATGATGTACTACAGCTTCTCCTGTTGGTGATTGCAATAATACACCAACCCCGAGCCATTGAGTAACTTGGGTCCAACAAAGTGCATGACCGAAAACTACGTCTTTGGTACAGGAGTATCTTCTAGAAGTTCTGTCCAATCTACGATGAAATCCGTCAATGCTTATGATTTGATAGCACCATGCCTCTTGTAGGTGATTTCGAAGGTGGAAAGCTCGATGCCCCACTTCGCCACCCTTCCTGTAGCATCGATGTTGTTGATAATGTCGGAGAGTGGAGCTTTGCTCACTACTATAATGGGGTGCTCATGAAAATAATGCCTTAGCTTGCGTGAAGCAAGGAAAACTCCAGGAGCTAGCTTCTGGTAGTGCGGGTAATGCTGCTTGGTCCCTTCCATCAAGACCTCGCTTACATAGTAAACTGGTTGCTGAACTCCGTGCTCATGCATTGGTCCCTTACGCTCCACCACGACGATGATGTTGATAACCCGGTTGGTTGCCGCCATGTATACTAACATTGGATCCATTGACTCTTGTGCTGTAAGTATTGGTGCGGAGGAGAGTATTCTCTTCAACTCCTGAAGTAATGCATCTTCCTTGTCCATCCATACGAATGTGTCCGTCTTTTTGAGCAACTTGTAGAGAGGCATTGCCTTCTCTCCAAGTTGGCTGATGAACCGCCTTACTACTGCAATGCAACCTGTGAGCCGTTGGATGTCCTTCAAGCATGTCGGGTGTTTGATGTGAGGATGGCCTTGATATTATCCAGTTTGACCTTGATTCCATGATGTGAAATGATGAACCCCAACAATTTTCCGACTGGGACCCCGAAGACACAATTCCTGGGGTTGAGCATCATGTTGTACTTCCGGAGGTTATCGAAGGTTTCTTGCAAGTCAGCAATGAGATCATTTGATTTTCTTTAACATCACCGCGATGTCGTCCACATAAGCATGTACGTTGCGACCTATTTGGTCATGTAGGCAACACTCCATCGTCCGCTGGTACGTAGCACCTGTGTTTATAGCCCAAAGGGCATCATGACGTAGCAGTATGTGCAGTAAGGTGTGATGAATAAAGTGGCCAATTGCTCCAACTTTCCCATCTTGATTTGGTGGTATCCTGAGTATGCATCTAGAAAACACATAAGTTCCGAGCTAGCCATCGAGTCAATGACTTGGTCAATGCAAGGCAAAGCAAATGGATCCTTCGGGCACGATTTGGTGTAATCAATGCACATTCTTAATTCTTTGGTTCCCTTTTTGGGGACAAGTACATGATTGGCCACCCACTGGGTGTGAATAAATTCTTGGATAAAACTAGTCTTAAGTAACCTAGCTAGATCCTTGCCTATGGCTTGTCGTTTTTCATCACCGAAGCGTCATAGAGGTTGTTTCACCGATTTTCCTTTAGGGTCGATGTTTAAGCTATGCTCGACAAGTTCCATAGGTACACCCTTCATGTCGACAGGTTGCCAGGTGAAGATGTCCCTATTCTCATGGAGGAATCCGATGAGCACGCTTTCCTATTTGAGATCCAGGTCCGTGCCAATGGAGGTGGTCTTGGAGGAATCTCCTTCCACAAGTTCCACCTGCTTGGTCTTGATGGAGGCCTTGAAGGAGGGTTCAGAGTTAGAAATCTGCTTCTTTGAAGCCGGCATCTCCGAGGCATCGACCTGGCGCTAGATCTCCTTGAACTCTTCGCCGTAGAGGACTGCTTCGGCGAAGGCGGCTTCACTCAGCTCGCACTCCCTTGCCTTGGTGAAGGTTTCGGCAATAGTGATGATGTCATTTGGTCCGGGTATCTTTGAGCTTGTTGTAGACGAAACATGGCCTGGCGACGAAGGAGTGGAATATGCCGCGTCCAAATATGACGTGATGCACGCTCTTGAAGGGCAGCACTTCAAAGGCCATGCGCTCTTTCCGGTAATTGTTAACATCTCCAAAGGCAATAGGAAGGGTGATGCAGCCAAGGGACTAAGCTTGCTGACTAGGAACGACGACATGGAACACGGTGTTGATCCGCCTTAGCTAGGTCTCCATAAAGTTCATCTTGTGCAACGTATCAATGTACATAATGTTGATGTTGCTTCCACTTTCCACAAGGCATTTGGTGAACTCGTTGCCGTCAATCAGGGGGTTGATGACCATGGCATATTGGTTCTCTATTGGGATGAGCTTTGGGTGATCCTATCTGTCCCAAGTAACTAGAATTTCTGACCATTTCACGTACTAGGGAACTGCGGGGAGGGTGGCCATTAGTATCCTCAGAGAGGTTTTTTGGGCCCGGGCGGTGGGAGTACCAAGGAAGGTGTGGTAGACTAGAGCCTTCTTCTCAAAGGGATTTTTGCCCTTGCCATCACCCTTTTCGGTCGGTTTGGCGTCCATGTCTTCATCCATATCATACAAATCCTTGGAATCTTCCTCTTTCTTCTTCCCCTTGCCCTTTTTCGTGGGGTCTATACTTCCGACTTCGCTTATAGCCAGACTCGAGGTCTTCCTTGAGGTCATTGATAAACTTGCACTGGCGGTTGGTATGAGTGGCTTTATCGTTTTTGAGAAGGTGGACGAATGGGGAATGTGGGGTGCTGCGAGTGTAGAGTCACTCCGCTGCTGTCCACGACCATATTGTCCACCTTCGCCTTTGCGATCGAAAGTCATGGCGACCATGTCGGCTGCTTGCTTGTCTTCTGGCGGATTCTTCCGCTTGTTATTGTTGTTCTTCTTGGCCTGGTTGGGGATAGCCACTGAAGGTAGGGACCCGCGAGCATCCTCATTGGAAGCGGCAAACTGCTATGGCAATCATTGTGTTGAGGTCGAGCTTGCCCTTGTCCTGAGTGCGCTTCAGCGTATGCTGGATCAGGGACCCTTTTCCAGACGTCGATGAAGGCGGCCATAGCAGTTTGATCGTGTACTCTCGCGCATGAATTTTCCATGTCAATCCAGTGGGATAGGTAGCACATGGACGATTCATCCTTCTCTTGTACACGCTGTTGTAGGTCACCGATGGTGCAGGGATGTTCGTACGTACCCTTGAAGTTTTTGGTGAAAACTTCATGCATGTCCAACGAATTGCAAATTGATTTCTCTAGCAAGTCATCGATTCATTGTTAGGCGGTGACAGAGAGCATTAGTGGGAGGTACTTTACAACGACGTTGGGGTTTCCCCTGTGATTTGCATCGCTTCGCGATAGTCCTGCAACCACGTAACTAGCCTGGCAGTGTCGCCATAGGGCTTGACAGTCTTGTAAATCCGGAGGCCCCTAGGGTAGGTTGTGGCCCAGATAACCAGTCCAAAACAATGTGGCCCTAGGTATGGCTCTTCCTGTGCTTCCTGGATCCGATCAAAGCGTGAACATGCATTGTACAGCTCCGTTTGCTGCTTGTGCTAATCTCTGCCATGGGGAGGAGAGTTGTGGAGCGAGTTGTGAGACTTTCTTGATCCTCCTCCATGGTGGCTACTCGGTGGCGACGGTGGCGGTAGGTTAGCTTTCTTGCTGCTCCCTCCATGCGAGTCGCCATGCCTGTCGCGGTTGCTTATCGGACACAGGGCTTCCTTGTATGATTTGTGAAGGGAATATGCCCTAAGAGGCAATAATAAAGTTGTTATTATCGTATTCCAAGTATATGATAGATGTTTATTTTTCATGCAATAATTTTATTAATTGGAAACGTTAATACATGTGTGTTTAATAAACAAATAAAGGGTTCCTAGTTATGCCTCTCGTATAAGCTAGCTCGTTGATTAACAAGATGATCAAGGTTTCCTGGTCATGGACATTGGATGTTGTTAATAACGAGGTCACGACATTGGTGAATAATGTGATGAACATTCATCCGAAGTATAGCATTACAATCAAAGTCATTATGTATATATTATGATAACATCATACAGAGTAATCTTAGTCCTTAGACCATGAGATCATGTTAATTGCTAACACTAGAAGAGTAACTTGCTAACATCAAACATCACACCGTAACAGGGTGACTATAAAGATGGGTTCAGATACTCCGAATGTGTTATGTTGAGGCTCATGGATCAAGAGTGAGATTTTTCCATCTCGATGACGGATAGATATACTTTAGGCCCTCTCGGTGATATCACATTGAAATAGCTTGCAAGCAAGTGATGTGATCACTAGAATGTTATATCACGGGAACGAGAAAAGAGTGCATGTCGGTAACAAGATCAAACTAGGTATTGAGATACCGATGATCGAATCTCGAACATGTAATATATCGCAAGACAAAGGGATTTAGTTACTAGCATTAAAGGTTCTCACGATCACAAAAGTCATCGTTGAATGCCTGGGAGTCAGTATGGATCTCCAGCTCCCGCTACTGGTTATTGATCTGAGAAGGGTATCGGTCATGTTTGCATTATTCGTGAACCATAGGGTGACACACTTAAGGGATAGCGATGCCACTTTGAGCAAATGTGTTCCAGAGAAAAGATTGACAAAGTGCTAGAATTATTACAATGGACACCGAAATTGTTTCGGGTGAAATGGCTGAAATTGGTTCTGCATGTGATATTGAAATATTGCAGAGAGTTTTATGTGAATGTTTTTCAATTAAAGTAATTAACAAAATTCTGAATAAAATAAATAAAAGAGTTTTATTAAATGAGAGTTGCATTAAATTTGGTGGAAATTTAATGCATCTGAGTGGAGTCAAATTTATATGAGTGGAGCTTCCACACACATGAATGAGAGGAGGTGGAGGGGGTCCTCCATGGCCGCCGGCCATGGGAGGGGATGCCCCCTCCCCTATAAAAGTCCTCCCTCTCCTCCCTCACAAAACACACCTCCTCGTGAAGGATCTCTCTCCTCCTCTAGAATTATTCCCCCATGGTCTCGAATTAGCGAGATACATGTTCCCAGTGGCTTTTCATCTAGAAGGAGTTGATGCTTCCGCTGCATCGCTGGAGCGAGGAGGTGGAGGTTGTTCGGTGGACCGGACGTGTATGCAAGAACGGATGCGCTACTGATTTGCGGCACTAGGACTTCCTCTCGATCTTGAGATCGGTAAGCGATCGACTACATCATCCATTAGTCAAATCTTGTTACACTTTGTCGGTCATCAAGGGTATGACCTGTATGGATGTATATCCACCAGTTTCTTGTATATAGTAGATAAATTTTGGTGCTTAGTAGTTCCCATCGTAGGAATTTTTTGTTTCTATGCTGCAAACCCAACAGTGGTATCAGAGCCTGATCTATGTGTAGATACTTTGCACGGGTAATTCACATAAGAGTATGTGGGCGATGATGATTATGTTATTGCATCTTATATGTATTTTGGATAATGGTGGCATATTGGGATGAAGCGGCTTGGACTAACTTTACATGTCCTCGCACATGAGACATGTTCCACTCTTGACATGCAATTAGTTTTGCATAAGTGGCTAGCGGGTGTCTGCCTCTCCTACTATTGTCAATATCTGATTTACAATGAGTTGCTAATAATTTGGTTATCATTGTTGTGGTTCCATGTCGGTTCTATCTTCGAAATCCCTAAGCCATGTAAAACTTGCAATTGATAAATTAGAGGCGTCTAGTTTAGATTGTTCCTAGGCTAGTGTCATGATATGGTAATGTTGTAAGTTGAAGTATAGTTGATACTCTTATAACATGCCTAACGTGTAAGTTCCATAGACCTAGGCCTTACACACAAAGGAATGATAAAGATCATACCACGATGCACATGATAGTGATCAAGTGCAAGAACCATATCATTTCACTTTATGCATATGATGTTTACATCTTATATTGCTTGTTTGGCATTTTAGTAGCATTATAAGATGATCCCTCATTTAGATATCAAGATAAAAATGTGTTCTTCATTAGTATGCACCGTTCCATTGTTTCAAGGCATCACGTGATGATCAGGTGTTTTTGATTCTACGCTTTCATACAACGGGTGTAAGATAGTTTTACACATGCGAGTACTATGGTTCTTACTTGGCGAGCCTAGCATGTACAGACATGGCCTCGGAACATGAACCGAAAGGTTAAGCATGAGTCATATAGTTGATATGATGCTCATATAGATGCTCTCCTTTGAGACTACACCGACTCACGTGATGATCGGACTTGGTGTAGTGGATTTGGTTCATGTAATCACCAAAAAGACACGATGGATGTTGTTTTTGAGTGGGAGTTCATTTGTAACATCCCAAATCTTTAATCAAGGTTAATCAAGATCAAATCTACCCAATTTAGGGTTAACAAAAAACTTTTCCATTTAAAAATCTTTAAGCATTCATATGTGTGTGCATTGAAATAGGAATTGTTTTGAATTGCCACCATTGAGTGATCTATTGGTTGTAAAATAATTCTATGATGAATTACACATCATCTAGATCATCCCCAAGCAAATCCCAAAGAAAAAGAAATCAAAAAGAATTAAATTTGGAAATGGTCACTTTTGCCATTTTAATCACCTAGCCCACTTTGGGTATTCCTAGCACTCAATTTCCAACAGAGAAAATTGTGGATCTTTGCACCCCTTTCTAGTAAAAGTAGTGATGTGCCAAGGCCCACTTTGTGATCTCCCAAAAACATTCAAACTCTAATTTTAAATGACAATTGAAAATTGAATCTAGTGTATGTATCTAGATCACACTTTTTCAAAAACCATCCAAATGAATTCAATTTGAAGATCCCAAGCCAACCTAGATGCTTAAGCATAAGATAAATCACTCCACCAAAAATCTTTGAAAAATTCAAATATTTTTTTCATGCGACCATTTGGCCGAACACTTGGCATGCATAGAACTAACTCACTAGTGATATCACTATTTCTACAGAAGTTTGCCACCCAATTGAACCCCATTTAGTCCCTTTGTCCCTCCTAGCTCTAACCAAGCCTAAACTAACCCATACCCTAGTCCCCAGCGCCAGTACCACGCCACCCCGACGCCATGCTCGCCGGTCGAGAATGCGCAGCTCGCAGCTGACTGCCAGCCCTTCTCCGCCACTCCAGGAAGCAAGGCGCCACCTCACCGCCACCCACGGTCCACCCCACGGCCCCTGCTAGCCCCTGGACCACCGAGGAAACGCCGCGCACTAAGTCTCTGCGTGCAGCCAGAGCACGCTAGAGCACCCTCACCGCCAGCACGCCACAGACCGCACCTCGAACGCAGACCGCGCGCGCCGCTCCGCCCCCTCACCTCGCCAGACACGGTCGTGCACCGCCGCACGACCCACAGTCGCCGGGAACCATGTCGAGCACCACCTCTGTCTCCCAAAGCGCGCGAAGCTCCCGACCGCTAGCCACCGCCCCTAGCATCGCCATTAAGCTCTAGATGATCGCCAGGGAACCGCCCACCGTCTGCCTAACTCGCCCACGCCGGTAGCCCCCTATGCCGTCGTCACCGACGAGCTCCGCTCACACCCTTCGGTCCTCTCATTGAGCCTATATAAGGAGGCCACCCCAGCCTCAATCGCCACACCATTCCACTCCCCTCTCTCCACTGATCGTTTCCCCTCTCTCGCTGGAGCTGCTCGAGTAGCCCATCACTGGAATTGCACTAGACACAGCCAGAGCAGAGGAGGAGAAGCTCTCGTCGATTTCGTCCACCTCAGCCCCTGCCGCGGCCTCGCCTGAGTCTGTCGTCGTGGTCTCGTTCGATCGCCCCCATCGCCACACTAGCTGGAGCCCTGATATGCCCCCACCGTACCCCCCACCAACCGCGCTAGGGTTCAGTCTCGCCGGCGACGTGTCCGTCGTCGACGACGACCGTGAGCCATTGCTCCAGGATCTAATCGTGTGGTCCTTATCGCCTCGTACCACTTCGCGTTTAATGAGTCACTGACAGGCGGGACCCCCCTGTCAGTAGCCCTTAGCACCATGGAGTGTACACGGGCCGGCCCATTTAGTTTCCCGCGCTGACCCAGTAATTCAAATATATGTTTTCCTATTTTAATTAAAACTTAGTTCTATCCTTTAGTTCAAAAATCAATTCAGTGAGTTTTATAAATCCAAATTGAGTGATTCCAATTTTGTTGGAAAGCTAATGAAAAACGCTATCCAACCCGTTGGATTTGAATCATTTAGAGTTATATATCTCTCCTAGATAAAATAACAAGGCAGAAGCTTTTTCACATTCAAACATTTTCAAAAATCAACCAAAATAGCTTTTGAGTTGATTCCAACTCTCAAAAATCACATTTAACCATACCTATCTGAATATGTAATAATATCAAGGTTTGCATGCAGTGACTTTGGACTGGTACCAAAATAATGCTATATAGGCATTTCTAGTCACTTTAAATCATTATCTATTAAACTTGAACTTATTAAAATATGATCCAACCTTTAAATCACATTCCCATATATTAGAATATGTGGTGATGACATGTGTCCACATGATCCCATATTTTAATTGGAGAATATTAAATCTTAGTTTATTTCAATGAGTAGTAATTACTTTTCTCAAATAAAAAGAATGAAGCTAGTTCATTAAAACCTTGTGATGCTTGTGATGATAATAGATCATCAAATGTGTGCCTTAGTGTGATAAGTAGACTAGTTAAGCATTGTTTGGTGATTGTGTATTCCATATGTATTTATAGACGATAGTACCGACCAAGCTTTCGAGGAGGAGGAGTTCTACCAAGAGGAGGAGGAAGAAAACTTCAACCACTGCACTACCCAAGGCAAGCTAGCACTATACAAGTTAACCCTTGAAAGTTTTACTTGCAAGCCTAGCACTTTAACTAAACTGAGCAAGCTATTATTGGCAAGCTAATACTTGCAAGCCATCATTAACAATGCAAGCTAACCCTTGCAAGCTAGATAACCTAAGGGAATGCATTAGGCATGCTTTGGTTATACCACTTTGACTTATACCTATTCCAAGTTTTATTTAAAAGCTTTACCTTCTTTACTTTATTAAAGTCCTTTACTTGTTTAAAGGTAGCATAAAGAGTATAAAACTTGACCTATCTAGTTAGACATAGATGTCATTCTATGGCATGAGATTGAGATTAGCATCCCACTTTAGTGAACACTCTTAACTTAGTAGTTAGAACTAAACCAAAACTTGATTCACTTTAGATGGGAATACTTGGTGAAAATGACTTGTGAAAACCTTGGAATGATGAGTCATTCCATTGAGATGTTTTGACATGTGTTGAGAAGCACAAATGGTTTATGATGATGAAAATGTTAAGGCATGAGCCTTAGCCCTTTTACAAAACTGATGGTTGGGTTCAGATGCGATACCATTCCAATTTTACCGTACAACCACAATACCTGAATTGGGTAAGGCTTAGCCAGAAGTTTATATGCATTAGTATTAGTTCCCTCGCGGGAGAGGTTTGAGCTGAGGCTACCTCTCAATGTCGTCCACCTATGCACTGCCCAGGATAACAGATGGTCATGGCTGGGAGGCCATACTCATAGGAGAGGTGCCTATACTAGAGTGTGTAAAGGAAAGGTTATGTTCGATTATCTACATACTAAGTATGATGATTCAGGGTTATCCCTGACAGATGTATCGAATCTTGTGGTGAAAGTGTACCACCTCTGCAGAGTGTCAAACTATTCGAATAGCCGTGTCCGCGGTTATGGACAGTTGGAGTGGCCATACAGTTCCGTTGTCAGATGTTTTCAAAACAACTTATGAAATGAATTGTGACATGACTTGACCACAACAGAGTTGTGACTATGACAATTAAGTTCCCACCTAGGTGTTTTCAAACTTTATTTTATCTTTCTTTGTTTCTGAACTCAGCTTAGGTTTCAAACTTAACTATACAAATGAACTTAGAGTTAGAAATCCTACTAGAACTACCTTACTTGTTAGTGATAGTTTGCGAGTACTTAAAGAGTACTCATGGCTTTTGTCCCTGGTTATTCCCGTGGCGAGACTATGAGGAGGACTACCCTGAAGGAGGATAGCAGGACGGCTATGACAACTAGGATCATATCCCATCGTCAGTATTGCCTGTGACTCTGAAGATGGACCCCACTGCTACGCTATTTATTACGCTACTTCATTGTACTAAGACTGGATCATGAGATCCTTTATTTGTGTAAAACCTTATTATGGTTTGTAATGGATGATGTACTGTGATATCCAATCTGTTATGTCTCGCAAAAATGGTAATCCTGGGATTGCGATGTATGGCATAACATGCATCTGGGATTAAAAATCCGGGTGTTGATAAGTTGGTATCAGAGCCATCATGACCATAGGAGACCCTAGTTAGAATGGACGTCCAGAACAAAAACTTAGTTTCAAAAACCAAAGTGAGTATTTATGAAAACTATTTCCTCTCTTACCCTTGGGAATTCTTTCTCTCAAAAAAATTCATGTTCCTCCAAATTCTTACATTACTACATAAAACTTTGACACACTTGATCACTTCACTAACTTTCTCATCCTAAATTCTTATAGATGGAAGCCCAATACAACAAGTTCTTCCAGCTGGGCAACGGAGGCCAACTGATCTTCGAGAGGGATCTGGATTCACTGTCTGAGATCTTCGAGTGTCCGCATCCGGAATTTCTTGGAGCTCAACTCCCGGGTCCACCAGGAGGAGATTTACAATGGCTAGTGACTGCTGACCTTTGAGGCAAGATAGAAGCACCAGTATCTGGAAGGATTCAGTTCTCCGTGAGAGAGAACAACTGGCTAGATGGATTAGCTAGGGCAATGCATGAAGCTCTCGCACGTCTGTGTTCCCTGAGTGTCAACCTAATCCAAGGAACCCGCTTTGTTCACTATGCAAGGCATGATTCCATGGGGATGCCGCTAGAGATGCCAATTCACCCAATACTGAAGAGTCAAGTGGTGAACCTCGACTTCCTACTGTACGACAGACAGAAGGAGTTGGACAATGCTAGAGAGGTGATACATTGCAAATGTATCTATTATTTTTTATGTTCCATGCTTGGTTTTATCTACTTTATTGTGTTTTGTCCACACTTTGGAGTACTTTTCATATGATTTCTTGGACTAACCTATTAACAAGAGCCACAGTGCCACCTGCTTGTTTTCTACTGTTTTTGGTTCCAAGAAAGTCAGAAAATGAATATTCTCGGAATTGGACGGGACAAAAGCCAAAGTGCCTATTTTCCGCAAGACATCAGATGCCAGAATACGAGACAGAGAAGGGTTGGGGGCCGGCCACACCACCTGGTCGCGCGGCTAGGCCTGGCCCGCGCCAAGGGGTGGTCTGGCCGATCCCAGCACCCCCTCGGCCTCTCCTTCCACCTATAAGATCCCTCGGGATGAAAACCCTAAGTACCTGATCAAAAATCCACGAAAGAGTCTGTAGCTGCCATCGTCTCCATCCCTAGATCAGGAGGGATCTGAAGCTCTTCCCGGCACCCTGCTGGAGAGGGGAATTCACCCTAGAGGCCTTCTTCATCATCATGCAAGCCTCCGGTGTGCTGCGTGAGTAGTTCATCTCTGGACTACGGGTCCATGTAGTAGCTAGATTGTTGGTTCTCCTCCTTTGTGCTATCATGTTTAGATCTTGTGAGCTCCATTCATGATCAAGATCATCTATTTGTAATTATGCATGTTGTGTTTGCGGGGATCCGATGGATATTGAGATGCTATTTTAGATTGATTATTGATTCTATCATGTCTTTGTTATTTGTGATCTTGCATGCTTTCCGTTGTTAGTAGCTATCTTGGCCAAGTAGATGCTAGAAACTCCAAGAGTTAGTATTTATGCTCGATAGTGGGTACATGCCTCTGGTAATCTGGGGAAGTGACAGAAATCTCTAAGGTACTAGATGTGTTGTTGCTACTAGGGAGAAAACAATAATCATTTGTTCATAGAACAATCGTATTGTTTACATTACACGCAATTCATAAAGAAATAATCTGTTGCTTGCAACTTAATACTAGAGGGGGTTCGGATGATAACTTGAAGGTGGATTATTAGTCATAGATGCAGTTGGATGGCGGTCTATGTATAATGTTGTCATTCCCAATCAAGTCTCAAAGGAGTCAAGACGATTAGTATGTGCATGTATTGGTTTCTCGATGTTTATCAATTTCCCCGCAGTAATTTGTTCACCCAGCATGTTATCTATCTTAAGGAGAGCCACCTCTAGTGAACTATGGTCCCGGTCCTTTTCTTTTACATACAATCTACAAACTGTTTACTGCTTTGTGTTTACTTTCTGCAAACTATTACTTCCTTCCATTCGATACGTTTAATCCTTTGTTTTCAGCAAAACCGGTGAGATTGACAACCTCATCGCAAGTTGGGGACAAAGTTCTGTGGTTGTGTTGTGCAGGTTTCCACGTTGCTACTAGCACCGGTAGTGCGTCCTGCCAAGGCTCAGCTAGCAACACCTTTGGGGTGTTTCCTTGCTCCTACTGGTTCAATTAAACCTTGGTTTCATAACTGAGGGAAACTTTCTACTGTGCTCATCATACCTTCATCTTGGGGTTCCCCAACGAGCTCTACATCAACACTGAGCCATCACGCATCTTTTCTGGCGCCGTTGCCGGGGAGTTAAGGACATCTTCACAAGGGGAGTCCCTCATAACCAATCTCTTTACTTTGTTATTTTTGTTTTGCTTACTTTCTTTTTTCTTTGTTTGCTTGTTTCTTTATCAAAAACACAAAAAAATAGTTTTACAAGTTTGCTTTCTTTATTGAAAACACACAAAAAATGAAGTCTAGTTTAGGTGTTGCCTCTTCCTTAGCTCACCATGATGATCCCTAAATTCACCCTGAAAGATCTTTCAATTGGTAGTGGTTCTATAATTGGGAAAGATATTATTGAAGAATTCTTTAATTATGTTAGTAAGCATGAAGATACTGAGGATAGATCCCTTGTAGAACATCCAAACTATGATACTGTTGCATCTTCTTTAGTTCACATGTTCGAAGCTAGGTTTGTTAACCTCAACCCCTTAATGCAAGTAATGTTTCTTAAGCTTAAAGAAATTGAGGACCGTGAAAAGAGGGATTTTATTCTAGAAACTTTGTTTAAGGAGTTCTATGATGTTGCCAAGGAAGATAGAAAAGTCTTTGAACACTTCAATACGCTAGGCTCATGTGTAGATGTTGCTGGTACATGAGAAAATATGAACAAACCGAACCTAATGGGGAGGAACCTAAGATACCAATACCCTTTAAACTAGTAGCAACACATGAAGCCATAGAAAAGAATCTTGATTGGATTGTTCCTGAAAACCCTTTTGATGAAAATAGTGAGCCTAAGAGCATTGAGAGAGGATCCTATAGAACTTATTTGGATGATATACCTTGCCTTGTTGAAGATATTTATGGTATTAATCTTAATGCTTCTTCATTTGAGAACACTTGATTCTTTTTCTTGCTTCGTATGCCTAACTTAAAGGCGTTAAATAAAAGTACTTATTGGGAGATAACCCAAAAGTTTTAGATGAGTCTTGGAAGTTATTACCTCTGTAATAACCGCTCCTTATCCTTTTTATTTGCTTTTTGTGCCAAGAGTAACCTCTAATGAGAGAGAAGTAATGATTGGGAAAGTTGTTGTCCCGAAACAGATTCATGTGCTTCACCGTAAAAATTCATGTAAAATCTCTGAACGTCCTTTTCAGGCGTGCATTTTTGTTCTTCTGCCCAGGTTGTTATATAACTTTCGTTAGTTTAACACTTTTTGATTTTAGCAACAGAAGGTCTTCGAAAAAATTCGTCTTTACCTGCTGGTCTGTTTTGACAGATTTCTGCCATTTTCTGCATTTGCTTCTTGTTGGTTCCTTTTTGAGTTCTTTTGGGGAATTGAGCTTTTTGAGGGAAGTTCTTCAGTAGCTAGTGTTCTAATGTAAGTTTATTGGTGTTGGAACTGAACCTTAAGACCTTTTATCTTGAGTGCACTAATGTTGCTAATAAAGATTGTGTGAAGTTTTGTATGAAGGAAAATTTTTAGGTGTATGGAAGGAATGAGTAATGAGATAAAAGATGGACTAAAGCACAAGATTGGGGATGCCACGTGTGTGACCCCAAGAAATATCCAAGAAGTACAAGCGTCAAAGCTTGGGGATATCCAAGGCATCCCCTTGTTCATCAATAAAAATCTCAGGTTTCTTCCAAACGCTTCATTTTATTGTTTTGATGCACAGTTGTGCTGTTCTTGGAGCGTCTTCTTTTTTGTTTTCGTTTTCGTTTTTCGTTTTCTTTGTTTTCTTAGTTTGCTGAATAAATTGGTTGGACACCCTCTTTCATACATTGGTTTTCAAATAGTTTGGTTTGGTTTGGAAAAGAGTAGGAAAGCTCATGCTTAGTGGTAAAAAGAGCTTGTTTTTGACTGGGGCCTATGCCTTGTCATGCCATGCTTGATATTGTTTTGGCTTTATGCTTAGTATTGTTTGCTGTATCATGAAAAGTCATAAACAATTTTGATTGCTTAATGTGCCTTGGATGAATCATGCGTTGTTTTAGCATATTAAATCATAGTATAGTGGTATTCTTCTTTGATGCTTTATTTGGGTTGACTTGGCCATGCTCACACCATGTTATGACTATCCAAAAGTCACCATAGCCTTTATGATCCTTTAGTTTTCAACTGGTAGTATCACTTTATGCTTTGGTCAATGATATTTTGTCGCTCTGCATGATTATGGCCATTATTGCTCTCTTAGTTTGTCGCTCCTAGACTTTTGCTAGCCTCCACAACCAAGTATGAGTTCCACTCATGCATCCAACTCCCTAAACCAAGTTATTCCAAAGATTCCACCATACCTACCTATTATCATATGCTATTCCAAGTATATTCATGCTTTTGTTTATCTTCCAAATTAAACTTGTTATGAGAAAACTAGTGATTAAAGCTCTCATGAACTTGATGGCACACTTTACTTTTTTGCATCTAATAAACTTGAACCATTGGGTCCTTCTTTGTTGCGTATATGCTTGCACTTTATAAGTTGAAATTAGCAGAACCATGTATCATGGGGAACGCTTTCAAATTGTACTTGTACTTTGTACCCCGTTGATATCATGTTCTTTTGCTTATGGATCCCGGCGGTGTGAAATAAAAGTGGAACTTGTAAGATCATGGAGTTTGTATGTGTGTTAGAGAAACGCCTGGGCCGCTAGCCTAAGCCATGCCTAATCATGGTGGAAACTTGCAGCATCACCATAATGAGCACTCTATGAAGCATACTCAATAAAAACCTGTGAAAATAGCAAATAAAAAGATCGTTGAGATGCTCATTGTCTGCTTGCCTTGTCATTTTGATTATGGGATAGCTCATGTGTCATGTGCAAGGGGTACCCCGTTGGTGGTTCTTTATGATACATATGTACTTACAATGACAAGAGTTTACTCGTGACTAAAGTTGAGTAGCATGAGGTTCGGTCTTCGTAAGTAAGGGGCATGAGATTTCGGTTTATAACTTGTCAAGCATATCCTCTTAGTTGTGTCACTTTAACCTTAATCACCTTAAAGATGCTTATGATAGGGGCAATGAGAGCTGAAAGCTAACAAGTACCATAATTTTTGGAAGCTCTTTATGAGACTTGAATCCCTGCTTCCTTCTATGAAGGCCCTTCTTCCACCATTATATTGAGTCTCCACCTTCTACCTTTATGCACCTACTTTGAGAGCATAGTGGCCATTCTTAGTTCTATGTGCATTGTCCCAAGACTAGTTCATTGATGCATAACTTGATATTGCTTGTTTTAAACTATTTGTATCTAGTCACTCTTATGAACTTTGAAGATGTCCTATGCATTTATATTTGCTACTCTATGAGGGACAAGCTGAATACTATTATGTTATGTTTTCTTTATGTGAAACAAACAAACGTCTTGCAAAGCATTATTATTGATGAATCTTTTGTTGGTGCATTTTCATGTTGCATCACAGTTTCTTTGTCTTATTGCTAGAACTTTGTCTCTTATGTTATGATTGAAGTACTATGATCCCAGCTTTGAATGTTTTACAAATACTTTGATCAAGTCTTTGATGGTGCATGTCACCTCAAAAATTATTCTTTCTTTTTATCACTTACCTACTCGAGGACAAGCAGGAGTTAAGCTTGGGGATGTTGATACATTGCAAATACATCTATAATTTTTGATGTTCCATGCTTGGTTTTATCTACTTTCTTGTGTTTTGTCCACACTTTGGAGTACTTTTCATATGATTTCTTGGACTAACCTATTAACAAGAGCCACAGTGCTAGCTGCCTGTTTTCTGCTGTTTTTGGTTCCAGGAAAGTCAGAAAATGAATATTCTCAGAATTGGATGGGACAAAAGCCAAAGTGCCTATTTTTCCGGAAGACATCAGATGCCAGAATACGAGACGGAGATGGGTTGGGGGCCGGCCACACCACCTTGCTGCGCAGCCAGGCCTAGCCCACGCCAGGGGGTGGTCTGGCCGACCCCAGCACCCCCTCGGCCTCTCCTTCCACCTATAAGATGCCCTCGGGACGAAAACCCTAAGTACCCGATAAAAAATCCACGAAAGAGTCTGTAGCCGCTGTCGTCTCCATCCCTAGCTCGGGAGGGATCTGAAGCTCTTCCTGGCACCCTACCGGAGAGGGGAATTCACCCTGGAGGGCTTCTTCATCATCATGCAAGCCTCCGGTGTGATGCTTGAGTAGTTCATCTCTGGACTACGGGTCCATGTAGTAGCTAGATGGCTGGTTCTCCTCCTTTGTGATATCATGTTTAGATCTTGTGAGCTCCGTTCATGATCAAGATCATCTATTTGTAATTCTGCATGTTGTGTTTGCGGGGATCCAATGGATATTGAGATGCTATTTTAGATTGATTATTGATTCTATCATGTCTTTGTTATTTGTGATCTTGCATGCTTTCCGTTGTTAGTAGCTATCTTGGCCAAGTAGATGCTAGCAACTCCAAGAGTTAGTATTTATGCTCGATAGTGGGTTCATGCCTCTAGTAATCTGGGGAAGTGACAGAAATCTCTAAGGTACTAGATGTGTTGTTGCGACTATGTAGAAAACAACAATCCTTTGTTCATAGAACAATCGTATTGTTTAGTTTATACGCAATTCGTAAAGCAATAATATGTTGCTTGCAACTTAATACTGGAGAGGGTTCGGATGATAACCTGAAGGTGGATTATTAGTCATAGATGCAGTTGGATTGCGGTCTATGTATAATGTTGTAATGCCCAGTCAATTCTCAAAGGAGTCAAGATGATTAGTATATGCATGTATTGCTTTCTCGATGTTTGTCAATTGCCCCGCTGTAATTTGTTCACCCAGCATGTTATTTACCTTAAGGAGAGCCACCTCTAGTGAACTATGGATCTCGGTCCTTTTCTTTTACATACAATCTACAAACTGTTTACTGCTTTGTGTTTACTTTCTGCAAACTATTACTTCCTTCCATTCGATACGTTTAATCCTTTGTTTTCAGCAAAACTAGTGAGATTGACAACCTCATCGCAAGTTGGGGACAAAGTTCTGTGGTTGTGTTGTGCAGGTCTCCATGTTGCTACTAGCACTGGTAGTGCGCCCTGCCAAGGCTCGGCTAGCAACACCTTTGGGGTGTTTCCTTGCTCCTACTGGTTCGATTAAACCTTGGTTTCATAACTGAGGAAACTTGCTGCTGTGCTCATCATACCTTCCTCTTGGGGTTCCCCAACGAGCTCTACATCAACACTGAGCCATCAAGAGGTCTCCAACAACAACCTTGCCCTTGCCGCCCAGAAGGCCCAGACTTTCTCACTGCTCGTCAAGGATCGTCAGTCTCTTCGCCGTCAACGCGCAAAGAAGGATCGCACGATCGACCGTCTTCGCAAGAAGGTGGCCGACCTCGAGAAGACCATCAAGGAGCAAGAAGCTCAGCTTGCAGCAAAAGAAGAAGAAGAGGAAGGTGAAGATATCCAAGGGGATATGGACTCCTATCTCAGCAATGATGATGACTATCTGGAGGAGGATGCTGTGGACTTCTACACCAACAACGATGACTCCGACTTTATCGATGATGAGTAGATGCACTAGAGCACTATCTTAGAGTGAGCAGTATCGGTCCCAATGTATCGTAGGTTGCAGAATGGTTCTTAAAACCATCTGTCTTCCTTTGATGTTGTGGTGTGTGTGTGTTTGTATCGTGTGGTTTGTTTGAATGAATGAAAAGAAGTTAGTTGCAAAACCTGAGTCGAACTCAAAGTTTTAGCTTTGGAATCAAAAACATGAACCTTAGAACTTTCCCTCTTACCCCTTTATCTACCTCAATCTTCAGATGACTCGTGGAAACCAAGGAGGGCCCAGCTCATCGCAAGACCCAATGCTGCAGATTCTGCAGACTCTCATTGCAGACCGTGAAGCTAGTAGGGCAGAGCGCCAAGCTAATCTAGCAACACTGCAGCAGATCACCTAGCTGGCTCACAACAACCCGAACCATGGAAATCAAGATCATCATGGATCCAAACTCAAAAAATTCCATAATACCAATCCCCCAATCTTTAGCACTTCAGAGAACCCACTGGATGCTGATGACTGGTTGCAGACAATGGAGAGCAACTTAGAAGTAGCAGGAGTGGATGCCAACGAGAAGGTTCTTTTTGCCACCCACTATTTGGCAGGAGATGCAAGAGCATGGTGGAACAGCACCCGCACAATGAACCATGGTCAAGTGATGACATGGGAAGCCTTCAAAATCAAGTTTAGCCGCACCCACGTGCCACAGGGTCTAGTCACCAGAATGAGGGATGAATTCAGAGAGTTGAAGCAAGGCACAATGACTGTAGTGGAGTATCGTCATAGATTCTTGTCCCTTGCCAGGTATGCACCTGATGAGATCAACACGGAGGCAAAGAAGGAGAGATTCCTGAACGGACTGCATGATGAGATGCAGACTGTCCTCGTCAACATCCGTTTCGAAGATCTCGAAGAGCTAGTCGACTCTGCCATTCAGATGGAAGGGAAGATAAACCAAGCAAACGACAACCGCAAACGTCGTATGATGCACCAAGCTGGATCCAATAGTCACCAGAAGTACCATCCCAACCCCTCTGCAGGATATGCCCCGCGGAACAATCAACCCCCCATGTCTCGCCCAAGCTACCCCAACCGTAGCGGAGGAAATGTGAAGTCCGGAGGAAAAAACAATCACCCCGGCAACTCCAGCAATTTCAACCGTGCACCTGCCAAGCACAACAACAACACCGCACCTAGAACTGGAAGCAATGTTGTGCTCGTGGCAGCAAAAGACAAGTCTTAGATCACTTGTTTCGAGTGTGGAGTGAAGGGTCACTATTCCAATGAGTGTCCCAAGAATATTGCCGCCACTGCCAATGTGAATGCCCTAGCTCAATAGAAGCGTTGTGTTCAACCAGGAAGAAGATTCGCCCCGGGGAACCCTCATAACCGCAACGGCCGTCTCTTCCACATGAACACCGAAGAAGCCCAAGAAGCGCCAGATGTAGTGTTGGGTATGTTTTCTGTCAACTTAGTTTTAGCAAGAGTGTTGTTTGATTCTAGAGCATCGCACTCATTTGTCACCGAAAAATTGCATGCACTAGTAAGATTCACCCAACCAATTTGAAGCATGTCATGATAGTTCAAATCCCCGGTTCAACTACAAAAGCTAGAAAATTTTGCAAAGCGGTGCCTATCAGAATACATGGGATAGATTTTTACGCCAATCTAATAGTACTTGGAAGCAAATGTTTGGAAGTAGTACTAGGAATGGATTGGATATCCAAGCATAAAGGATTGATTGACTCTGCCAAGAAAGCCATCACCATGACCAGTAGCTCTGGAGTCTCAGTAGAGCATATATCTGAAACCTTACCCCGTCAATTCAGGTGCAACAAGAGTCTTGCCCTACCCACCATATACCAAGTTAGAGTAGTCTGTGAATACCCCGACGTATTCCTAGATGAATTGCCAGGTATGCCCCCAGATAGGGATATTGAGTTCATTATTGAACTAATCCCCGGAACCGGACCCATAGCCTAGAGACCCTATAGCATGAACCCCTCAGAGTTAGTGGAATTGAAGAAGTAGTTGGATGCTATGTTGGCAACAGGCTTGATTCAACCAAGCGCATCGCCATGGAGATCGCCAGTATTATTCGTCGACAAGAAAGATGGAGGCAACCGTTTGTGCACAGATTACAGGAAGCTGAATGACGTCACCATCCATAACAAGTACCCTTTGCCAAAGATAGAGGATCTATTTGATCAGTTGACTGGAGCAAATGTGTTCTCTAAGATCGATCTTAGGACTGGTTATCACCAACTTAAGATTCGTGCAACGGATATTCCAAAGACCGCCTTTACTACTCGTTATGGTTTATACGAGTATACGGTCATGTCTTTTCGATTAACCAATGCCCCTGCTTATTTCAAGAATCTCATGAATAAGATCTTTATGGATTTTCTAGATAAGTTTGTCGTTGTGTTTATCGACAATATCCTTATCTACTCCAAGTCAGACGAAGAGCATGAGCAACATCTGAGAATCATCCTTGAAACCCTTAGAGAGCATCGGTTGTATGCCAAGTTCAGCAAATGTGAGTTTTGGCTGAAAGAAGTAGGATTCCTAGGACATATTGTGTCTGCCGAAGGAATAGCTGTTGATCCCACCAAGATCAAAGATGTCGAAGAATGGGAAGCCCCAACCACTCAAACCCAAGTCCGTGCATTACTCGGATTAGCGGGATACTACCGCAAGTTCATAGAAGGATTTTCGAGCATAGCAAGGCCCATGACCCAATTGTTGAAGAAAGACAAGAAGTTTGAATGGACCGACAAATGTGAAGCCAGTTTCCAATAGCTCAACAAGAGATTGATTTCAGCCCCAATATTGATCATGACAGATATCAAGAAGTCGTTTGATGTGTATTGTGATGCATCTAAGATTGGTCTCGGATGTGTATTAATGCAAGAAGGCAAAGTCATCGTGTATCTGTCTCGACAACTGAAGCAGCATGAGCAGAGCTATCTGACCCATGATCTTAAGTTAGCAGCCGTAGTTTTGGCATTGAAGACATGGCGTCATTATCTTATGGGTAATCGCTGTGACATTTACTCAGATCACAAAAGCTTGAAGTATATTTTCACTCAGAAGGAGCTGAATATGAGGCAAAGGAGATGGATAGAGTTAATCAAGGATTATGACCTTTACATTCACTATCACCCCGGCAAAACCAATGTGGTAGCGGATGCTCTTAGCAAATTGCCGTGTAGGTTAAACACCATGATCAAGGAGAAGCAACCAAGTTTGTATGAGGAGTTGGAGCAATTTAGAACTGAGCTAGTTAGCCAAGGATTATTAGCTAGCATTGAACTTCAACCCACTTTTATTAGCCAAATCAAGGAGGCCCCGAAGGGAAATGAAAGTATCGACGGAATCAAACATCGTATTGGTACAGGAAAGGTACCTAGATTCACCGAAGACGAAGAAGGAGTTATGCGGTACAAAGGACGTATCTGTGTGCCAGCAGATTCGGAACTGAAGCAAGTTATCATGCAAGAAGCTCATGATACTCTTTATTCTATCCACACCGGAGGAACAAAGATGTATCAAGATTTGAAAGAGCAATTTTGGTGGCACGAGATGAAGAGAGAAATTGGAAGCTACATCGCCAAGTGTGATATCTGTCAGAGAGTCAAAGTGGAACATCAGAGACCCGCAGGACTATTGCAACCATTGCAGATTCTAGAATGGAAATGGGATTCCATCGGAATGGACTTTATCACTGGTTTGCCTACTTCTAGTAGGGGAAATGACTCAATCTAGGTCATCGTTGATATACTGTCCAAGGTAGCTCATTTTATACCTGTCAAGACAACCTACCAGAGTTCTAAGCTAGCAGAGTTGTACATTGCTAGAATTGTTAGCCTGCATGGAACCCCCAAGACCATATTATCAGATCGAGGAACCCAATTTACCTCGAGATTTTGGCAGAAAGTCCAAGAAGGATTAGGAACCAAGTTGAATGTCAGCACAACTTATCACCCGCAAACCGATACATACTGAAAGAGTCAACCAAATCCTAGAGGATATGTTGAGAGCTTGTGTGTTAGAGTATGGATCAAAATTGGAAGATTGCCTGCCTTTCGTAGAATTCTCATATAACAACAGTTATCAAGCCAGTTTGCAAATGGCACCATTTGAGTTCCTATACAGAAGAAAGTGCCGTACCCCTTTGAATTGGTCACAAGTAGGAGAAAGTCAGATTTTCGGACCCGACATTCTCCGAGAAGCCGAAGAGAAGGTTCACAAAGTTCGTGAGCACCTCAAGACCGCCCAATCTAGATAGAAGAGTTTTGCTGACAAGAGAAGGAGAGAACTGACTTTCAATGTCGGAGATTTTGTATATCTCAAGGTTTTGCCATTAAAGGGAACCCAGCACCTTAGTCTGAAAGGAAAGTTAGCCCCCAGATATATCGAACCCTTCAAGATTCTGAATTCTCGAGGAGAAGTATCGTATCAACTGGAACTGCCAGAAGAGATGTCAGCCATACACAATGTGTTCCATATCTCGTTACTTCGAAAATGCCTAGAAGTGCCGGAGAAGACCGACGTGTTCAAAAATTCGATCATCGAGCTATTGATATCAACAAGGATCTAACGTATCGTGAAGTTCCCATCTGTATCTTAGAGGAGGCTTACAGAACCACCAGGACCCAGAGTATCAAATTTCTCAAGATTCAATGGAGCAACCATACCGAAGAAGAAGCCACTTGGGAGCGAGAAGATTACATTAGGACTGAGTTCCCAGATCTCTTTAGTTCCTAGTTTTCTTTCTTAAATCTCGGGACAAGATTTTGTTTAAGGGGGGAAGGTTTGTAACATCCCAAATCTTTAATCAAGGTTAATCAAGATCAAATCTACCCAATTTAGGGTTAACAAAAAACTTTTCCATTTAAAAATCTTTAAGCATTCATATGTGTGTGCATTAAAATATGAATTGTTTTCAATTGCCACCATTGAGTGATCTATTGGTTGTAAAATGATTCTATGATGAATTACACATCATCTAGATCATCCCCAAGCAAATCCCAAAGAAAAAGAAATCAAAAAGAATTAAATTAGGAAATGGTCACTTTTGTCATTTTAATTGTGGATCTTTGCACCCCTTGATAGTACAAGTAGTGATGTGCCAGGGCCCACTTTGTGATCTCCCAAAAACATGCAAACTCTAATTTTAACTGACAATTTAAAATTGAATCTAGTGTATGTATCTAGATCACACTTTCAAAAATCATCCAAATGAATTCAATTTGAAGATCCCAAGCAAACCTAGATGCTTAAGCATAAGATAAATCACTACACCAAAAATCTTTGAAAAATTCAAATATTTTGTTCATGTGGCCATTTAGTCGAACACTTGGCATGCACAGAACTAACTCACTAGTGATATGACTGTTTCTACATAAGTTTGCCACCCAATTGAACCCCATTTATTCCCTCTGTCCCTCCTAGATCTAACCAAGCCTAAACTAACCCATCCCCTAATCCCTGAAGGAAATGTGTCCTGAGAGGCAATAATAAAGTTGTTATTATGAATTCCTTATATATGATAGATGTTTATTTTGCATGCTATAATTGTATTGATCGGAAACATCAATACATGTGTGTTTAATAAACAAAAAGGGTTCCTAGTTATGCCTCTCTTATAGACTAGCTTGTTGATTAACAAGATGATCAAGGTTTCCTGATCATGGACATTGGATGTTGTTAATAACAAGGTCACGGTATTTGTGAAATGATGTGATGAACATTCATCCGAAGTATAGCATTACGATCAAGTCATTATGTTTACATTGCTATAACATCATACGATGTAATCTTTATCCTTAGACCATGAGATCATGATAATTGCTAACACCGGAAGAGTATCTTGATAACATCAAACGTCACACCATAACAGGGTGACTATAAAGATGGGTTCCGTACTACGAAGGTGTTATGTTGAGGCTCATGGATCAAGAGTGGAATTTGTCAATCCCGATGATGGATAGATATACTTTAGGCCCTCCCGGTGATATCACATTAAGATAGCTTGCAAGCAAGTGATGTGATCACTAGAATGTTATATCACGGGAACGAGAAAAGAGTGCATGTCGGTAACGAGATCAAACTAGGTATTTGGATACCGATGATCGAATCTCGGACATGTATTATATCATGAGACAAAGGGATTAAATTACAAGCGTTAAAGGTTCTCACGATCACAGAAGTCATCGTTGAATATGCAGGAGTCGGTATGGATCTCCAGGTCCTGCTTCTGTTTATTGATCTGAGAGGAGTCTCAATCATGTCTGCATTAATCGCGAACCGTAGGGTGACACACTTAAGAGTTACCGGACACCATTTTGGAGCACATATGTTTCAGACGAAAGAATTGCAAAGCACAGGAATTGTTTCGATAGAAACCGGAAATTGTTTCGGGTGAAATTGCAGAAAGTGGTTCTGCATGTGATATAGAAATATTGCAAGGGGTTATATGTGAATGTTTTTTAATTAAAGTAATTAACAAAATTCTGAATAAATTGAATAAAAGAGTTTTATTAAATGAGAGAGCATTAAACTTAGAATTTTAATGCATTTAAAGTGGGACTTTAAAAGGGAATGTGAAGAGGCATTTTAATGTGGAGGAGTTACCACCTCATGAATGGGGGAGGTGAGGGGTCACCCCCCCATGAGGCGCCGGCCATGGGGAGGGGCACCCCCCCTCCTCCTATAAAAGGCCCCCTCTTCCTCCTTCTTCCTCACACCTCCTCGTGAAGGATCTCTCGCCCCCTCTAGAATTATTCCCCCATGGTCTCGGATTAGTGAGATACATGTTCCCGGTGGCATTCCATCTGGAAGGAGTTGCTGCTTCCACTGGATCGCTGGAGCGAGGAAGTGGAGTTTGTCTGGTGGCTTGAACGTGTGTGCGAGGATGGATGCGCTGCTGATTTGCGGCGCTCGGACTTCCACACGATCTTGAGATCGGCAAGTGTACGACTACATCAACCACGAGTTCCTACTCGTTAACAAAACTCGTTGTCTTCGAGGGTAATTTCTCGATGGATGTATGTCCACCCGTTGCTCTGTACCTAGTAGATAGATCTTAGCGTGTAGTTCTCATCGTAGGAAATTTTTTGTTTTCTATGCTGCGGACCCAATAGTGGTATCAAAGCCTGATCTATGCGTAGGTGCCTTGCACGGGTAGTACACATATGTTTATATGTGGGCGATGATGATCATGTTATTGCATCTTCTATGTATTTGGAATATTGGTGGCATAGTGGGATGAAGCGGCCCGGACCAACCTTACATGTCATCGTACATGAGACCGGTTCCACGACTGACATGCAACTTATTTTGCATAAGTGGCTGGTGGGTGTCTATCTCTCCTACTATAGTCAATATCTGATTTACAACGAGTTGCTAATAACTTGGTTATCCTCGTTGTGGTTCATGTTCGTAGGTAAGACCGGTTCTATCTCCGAAAGCCCTAAGCCACGTAAAACTTGCAATTGATAAATTAGAGGCGTCTAGTTTAGATCGTTGCTAGGCTAGTGTCTTGATATGGTTTTGTTATAAGTAGATGTATGATAGATACTCTTAAAACACACTAAACGTGTAAGTTCCATAGACCTTGTCCTTATACACAAAGGAATGATAGAGATCATACCACGATGCAAATGATAGAGATCAAATGCATGGACCATGTCATCTCACTTTACACATTAGATGTTAGCATCTTATACTGCTAGTTTGGTGCTTTTGGTAGCATTGTAAGATGATCCCTCATTTAGATATCAAGATAAAATGTGTTTTTCCTTAAGTATGCACTGTTCTATGAATCGTGTTTCGAGACATCACGTGATGATCGGGTGTACTCAACTCTACGCTTTCATACAACGGGTGTAAGACAGTTTTACACACACGGGTACTAAGGTTCTTACTTGGCGAGCCTAGCATTTACAGACATGGCCTCGGAACACGGACTGAAAGGTTAAGCATGAGTCATATAGTTGATATGGTGCCCATATAGATGCTCGCCTTTGAAGTTGCACCGACTCACGTGATGATCAGACTTGGTGTAGTGGATTTGGTTCATGTAATCACCAAAAAGGCACGAGGGATGTCGTTTTTGAGTGGGAGTTCATTCGTAATTTGGATTAGTTGAACTCACTCTATCATAAACTTAGTCTAAATAAACTTTACAGATTCTGTTGTAGATGGCACCACCTGCTTTTAATTTCAATGTGCTCATGGAGAAAGAGAAACTTGCTACGAATGGTAGCAACTTCACCAACTGGGCTATAAATTTGAGGATTCTCCTCACTGCTGCACAAAAGAAATATGTGCTAGATGCGCTGCTAGGCCCCCCACCAGCTCCTGATGCCCCTGAGGAGGAAAAGAATATCTATATGACTCGTCGGGAGGACCACAACTTAGTTCATTGCGGCATACTGTCAGAATGTCTGGGTACCATGGGAGAATTCAAAATGATTTTTGATACCCATGCGTTTCGAAAATGGGCTAGAGCCAGAACTTCGAAAGCGTTTCGAAAATGGCAATGCCTTTGATACCATGGGAGAATTCAAAATGATTTTTGATACCCATGCTGTCGTAGAGAGTTATAATGCTACTGAAAAGTTCTTTAGCTGCATGATGGAGGAGAACAGGTCCGTTAGTGAGCACGTACTCAAAATGTCTGGGTACGCTGATAAGCTTGTGTCCTTGGGAATAACGATTCCCATTGACTTAGGCATACATCGTGTTCTCCAATCTCTGCCACCTAGCTACAAGAGCTTCATGATGAACTATAACATGCAGGGCATGAAGAAGTCTCTTCCCAAGCTTCTGTCAATGCTTAAGACTACAGAAGTGGAGATTAGGAAAGAACATCAAGTGTTGATGATCAATAAGACCACCGGTTTCAAGAAGGACAAGAAAGGCAAGCACAAGGGAAAGAAGGGTGGCAAATCTGTTGCCACACCTGAAAAGAAACCCCGAGATGGCCCTAAGTCTGACACCGAGTGTTACTATTGCAAGGGGACTGGCCATTGGAAGCGCAATTGCCCCAAGTATTTGGCGGACAAGAAGGCCGGCAAGGCAAACAAAGGTATATGTGATATACATGTTATTGATGTGTACTTGACTAGTACTCGCAGTAGCACCTGGGTATTTGATACGGGATCGGTTTCTAATATATGTAACTCGATTCAGGGGTTGTGGAACAAGTGACAACTAGCAAGGGATGAGGTCACGATGCGGGTCGGCAATGGATCAAGAGTTGATGTGATCGCCGTCGGAACGCTGCCTCTCCATATGCCATCGAGATTAGTTATAAATCTGAATAATTGTTATTTGGTGCCTGCACTGAGCATGAACATTATATCCGGATCATGTTTGATGCAAAGTGGTTATATATTTAAGTCTGGAAACAATGGTTGTTCGATTTATATGGATAATATCTTTTATGGTCATGCACCTGTGTTGAATGGTTTATTTCTGTTGGATCTCGATAGTAATATTACGAATATTCATAATGTTGATGCAAAAAAGATTAAACTTGATAATGCTATATCTACATATATGTGGCACTGCCGTCTGGGTCATATTGGTGTTAAACGCATGACAAAACTCCATTCTGATGGACTTTTGGAATCACTTGATTTTGAATCATTTGATACATGTGAGCCATGCCTTATGGGCAAGATGACTAGAACGTTGTTTTCCGGTTCAATGGAACGGGCAACAGATTTATTGGAAATCATACATACTGATGTATGTGGACCAATGAGTGTGTCGCCGCGAGGTGGATATCGTTATTTTGTTACTTTCATAGATGATTTGAGTAGATACGGGTATATCTATTTGATGAAACACAAGTCTGAAACCTTTGAAAAGTTCAAAGAATTTCAGAATGAAGTGGAAAATCATCATAACAGAAAGATCAAATTTCTACGGTCCGACCGTGGAGGTGAGTATCTAAGTTACGAGTTTAGCACACACATGAAAGAGTGTGGCATAGTTTCACAACTCACTCCTGCCGGAACACCACAACGTAATGGTATGTCGTAACGTCGTAATCGTACTTTATTGGATATGGTTCGATCTATGATGTCTCTGACTGACTTGCCACTGTCATTTTGGGGTTATGCACTGGAAACAGCTGCATTCACTTTAAATCGGGCACCATCTAAATCCGTTGAAATGACAGCGTATGAATTATGGTTTGGAAACAAACCTAAGTTGTCATTTCTTAAAGTTTGGGGATGCGATGTTTATGTGAAGAAACTTCAGCCAGATAAACTCGAACCCAAAGCGGAAAAATGCGTCTTCATAGGATACCCTAAGGAAATGATTGGGTATACCTTCTATCACAGATCCGAGGGCAAGGTTTTTGTTGCCAAGAATGGATCCTTTCTTGAGAAGGAGTTTCTCGCGAAAGGTGTGAGTAGTCGGAAGGTATAACTCGAAGAGGTTACTGAACCTTCTCTTCATGAAATGGCGAGTAGCGCAGCACCGGAAATTGTTTCGGAGTTGACTTCACCTAATGAAGAGAGAGCTAATGATATTGATCATGAAACTCCGAAAGAGGACACTACCGAACCTCGCAGGTCAAGTAGGACACGTGCAGCTCCTGAACTGTACGGTAATCCTATTGTGAATTTCATGGTTGATGAAATAGATGACCCTGCGACGTATGAAGAAGCGATGATGAGCCCGGATTCCAACAAATGGCTAGAAGCCATGAAATCCGAGATGGAATCCATGTACGAGAACCAGGTTTGGACCTTGGTGGACTTACCTCACGATCGAAAGGCCGTTGAGAATAAATAGATTTTCAAAAGAAAAACTGATGTTGATGGTAATGTGACCATCTATAAGGCTCGACTTGTCGCAAAGGGGTTTCGACAAATTCAAGGAGTTGACTACGATGAGACATTCTCTCCCGTAGCGATGCTTAAGTCGGTTAGGATTATGTTAGCAATTGTTGCATATTTCGATTATGAAATATGGCAGATGGATGTCAAAACTGCGTTCCTCAATGGTAATATTGAAGAAGAGTTGTATATGATACAACCTAAGGGTTTTGTCGATCCTAAGGATTCTAATAAGGTATGCAAACTTCAGCGATCCATCTATGGACTGAAGCAAGCATCCCGGAGTTGGAATCTCCACTTTGATGAGGTGATCAAAGAGTTTGGATTTGTCCAAACTGATGGAGAGGCTTGTATTTACAAGAAAGTGAGTGGGAGCAATGTAGCATTTCTGATATTATATGTGGATGACATATTATTGATTGGAAATGATATAGATCTTTTAAACACTGTTAAAAGTTATCTAAACAGCAAATTTTTGATGAAAGACCTTGGTGAAGCGTCATATATATTAGGCATTAAAATCTATAGAGATAGATCAAGGCACCTAATTGGGCTACCGCAGAGTACATACCTTGATAATATATTAAAGAAGTTTAATATGGACGGAAGTAAGAAGGGGTTATTACCTATGTTGCACGGCAAGATATTGAGTAAGACTCAAAGTCCGGCTACGGTGGAAGAAAGAGAGATAATGGATAAGATCCCCTATGCCTCGGCCATAGGCTCTATAATGTATGCCATGCTATGTACAAGACCGGATGTGGCACATGCTATTAGTTTGATTAGTAGGTACCAATCTGATCCAGGTTCGGAACACTGGATAGCGGTCAAGAACATCCTCAAGTACTTGAGAAGAACTAGGGATATGTTTCTTATATACGGAGGTGAAGAAGAGCTAGTCGCTAAGTGTTATGTCGATGCTAGTTTTGACACCGATCCAGATGACTCTAAGTCTCAATCTGTATACGTATTTCTCACGAACGGAGCAGCAGTTAGTTGGAGGAGTTCCAAACAACCTGTGGTGGCTGGATCAATGACAGAGGCGGAATATGTTGCTGCTTCAGAAGCAGCGCAGGAAGCAGTTTGGATGAAGGAGTTCATAACAGAACTAGGTGCGGTTCCTAGTGCATTGGTCCCAATGGTGATCTATTGTGACAACAATGGAGCCATAGCCAACGCCAAGGAACCAAGGTCTCACGAGAATTCCAAGCATATTAAGCGTCGGTTTCACTCCATCCGCGAGCATGTCAAGGATGGAGATATAAATATTTGTAAAGTACACACGGACCTAAATGTAGCAGATCTGTTGAGTAAAGTTCTCCCTAGGGAAAAACATGATCAACACCAGAACTCCGTGGGTGTTAGATTTATCACTATGTGAACTAGATTATTGTCTCTAGTGCAAGTGGGAGACTGAAGGAAATATGCCCTGAGAGGCAATACTAAAGTTGTTATTATGTATTCCTTATATATGATAGATGTTTGTTTTGCATGCTATAATTGTATTGATCGGAAACATCAATACATGTGTGTTTAATAAACAAAAAGGGTTCCTAGTTATGCCTCACTTATAGACTAGCTTGTTGATTAACAAGATGATCAAGGTTTCCTGATCATGGACATTGGATGTTGTTAATAACAAGGTCACAGCATTTGTGAAATGATGTAATGAACATTCATCCAAAGTATAGCATTACGATCAAGTCATTATGTTTACATTGCTATAACAGCATACGAAGTAATCTTTATCCTTAGACCATGAGATCATGTTAATTGCTAACACCGGAAGAGTATCTTGATAACATCAAACGTCACGCCGTAACAGGGTGACTATAAAGATGGGTTCAGTACTACGAAGGTGTTATGTTGAGGCTCATGGATCAAGAGTGGAATTTGTCAATCCCGATGACGGATAGATATACTTTGGGCCCTCTCGATGATATCACATTAAGATAGCTTGCAAGCAAGTGATGTGATCACTAGAATGTTATATCACTGGAACGAGAAAAGAGTGCATGTCAGTAACGAGATCAAACTAGGTATTTGGATACTGATGATCGAATCTCGGACATGTATTATATCATGAGCCAAAGGCATTAAATTACAAGCGTTAAAGGTTCTCACGATCACAGAAGTCATCGTTGAATATGTAGGAGTCAGTATGGATCTCCAGGTCCCGCTTCTGATTATTGATCTGAGGGGAGTCTCAATCATGTCTGGATTATTCGCGAACCATAGGGTGACACACTTAAGAGTTACCGGACACCATTTTGGAGCACATATGTTTCAGATGAAAGAATTGCAAAGCGCAGGAATTGTTTCGATAGAAACCGGAAATTGTTTCAGGTGAAATTGCAGAAAGTGGTTCTGCATGTGATATTGAAATATTGCAAGGGGTTATATGTGAATGTTTGTTAATTAAAGTAATTAACAAAATTCTGAATAATTTTAATAAAAGAGTTTTATTAAATGAGAGAGCATTAAACTTAGAATTTTAATGCATTTAAAGTGGGACTTTAAAAGGGAATGTGAAGAGGCATTTTAATGTGGAGGAGTTACCACCACATGAATGGGGAGGTGAGGGGTCACTCCCCATGAGGCGCCGGCCATGGGGAGGGGCACCCCCCCTCCTCCTATAAAAGGCCCCTTCTTCCTCCTTCTTCCTCACACCTCCTCGTGAAGGATCTCTCTCCCCCTCTAGAATTATTCCCCCATGGTCTCGGATTAGCGAGATACATGTTCCCGGTGGAATTTCGTTTGTAAGGAGTTGCTGCTTCCGCTGGATCGCTGGAGTGAGCAAGTGGAGGTTGTTTGGTGGCTTGAACGTGTGTGCGAGGATGTATGCGCTGCTGATTTGCAGCGCTCGGACTTCCACACGATCTTGAGATCGGCAAGTGTACGACTACATCAACCACGAGTTCCTACTCGTTAACAAAACTCGTTGTCTTCGAGGGTAAGTTCTTGATGGATGTATGTCCACCCGTTGCTTTGTACCTAGTAGATAGATATTGGCGTGTAGTTCTCATCGTAGGAAATTTTTTGTTTTCTATGCTGTGGACCCAACAGTCCCCAGCGCCAGTACCACGCCACCCCGATGCCATGCTCACCGGACGAGCATCCGCAGCTCGCAGTAGACCGCCAGCTCTTCTCCGCCGCTCCAGGAAGCAAGGCACCACCTCACCGCCGCCCACGGTCCACCCCACGGCCCCTGCTAGCCCCTGGACCACTGAGGAAACACCACGCACAAAGTCTCTGTGTGCAGCCAGAGCACCGTCACCGCCAGCACGCCACAAACCGCGCCTCGACCGCAGACAGTGCGTGATACATCCATTTTGCATCACTATTCTACGTCTTATTTCAGTATTATTCATTTATATATTTCGTATTGAGAGGTGATACTTATGTTATTTCATCTGTTTTTGCATGGTTGATGACTTTTGGAGCATGGACCGCTGTAGTCAGGATTCTGATGGAAAAGGTGTTGTTTGGAGGCAAAATTCGTGAAGATCGGAAAATCCGGGAAAATATACAGAAAATCCTATTTTTCCAGAAGACTAAGGATGCCAGAAGACGGAGTGGAGATGGGCCACAGGGGCCCCACACCACCCCCTGGCGCGGGAAGCCCTAGGCCGTGCTAGGAGGTGGTGTGGCCACCCTGGCCCACTCCAGCCTCTCCCCTCTAGCATATATCATCCTCTCGAAACCCTAATACTCGGGGAGGACCATAGAAATATTCCGCCGCCTCTGCGGGGTGGAAAACACCGAGACAGAAAGATCTCTCCGGCAGACAGATTTCTGCCGGGGGAATTCCTTCCCGGAGAGGGGAGATCGTCGCCATCAACACCATCATCAAGCTAGACTTCATCGGGATCATCATCATCATCACCACCATCATCACCATCAGCACCCTCATCACCATCTCCATATTGCTTAACAATTGTGTTGAATCTTACATAGTTCATAGGGGAAACTTTCCCGGTGTTGATTACTCTTTGTAGTTGATGCTATTGAGTGAACCGTTGAATTATTGTTTATGTTCAGATTGTTATACATCATTATTCCATCTTTGATCATGATCCATATGATGTCTTGTGAGTAGTTCGTTTTGTTCTTGAGGACATGGGAGAAGTCTTGTTGTTAGTAGTGGAGTTGTGTTGAGAAAGATTCAATAGATTGTTATTTAAGTTGTGGTGTACTTCTTCTAGTGGTGTCATGTGAACGTCGACTACATGACACTTCACCTATATGGGCCTAGGGGAATGCATTGTGTATTTGGCTACTAATCATAGGGGTTGCCGGAGTGATAGAAACATGAACCTCCGTTAGGAAACCATTGCACAAGGGACGTAAGGGTCTTAGAGTTTAGAGTTGTGGTTAGGTTTCTACCTTAATTACTTTCTTGTACTTACGGATGTTTGCAAGGGGTATAATCACAAGTATGTATTAGTCTTGGATGGGCGGTACATTAGCACAGGTTCACCCACACAACACTTAGCAAGCTACAGAAGATTAATCAGCTATATGAAGTGAAAGCACTTGACAGTCTTCCCATGTGTCCTCGAGAACATTTGGTCCTCTTAAGTAATACAACCGGCTTGTCCTTTGCTGCATAAAGGATTGGGCCACTTGCTGCATTTATTCCTATTGTCTTTTATTTACTCGTATTTACTTGCTTTATCGAAAACCCCTAAAAATTCGTTTGCTAAAGTATTTGCAGAGAATTTCTGATCCATACCACTAGCCAACACCTTCTGCTCCCCGTTGGGTTCGACACTCTTACTTATCAAAAATAATGCGATACAGCCCATATACTTGTGGGTCATCAAGACTATTTTCTAGCGCCGTTGCCGGGGAGTGAAGCGCTATTGGAGAGTGGAACTGGTAAAGGAAACTTCTACTGTGAGTATTGTTTACTTCAGCTAGTTGCTTTATTTTCGTTATGGATAATTCGCTGAGTTTCTTATTTGCTAATGCTACTACCACTTCTAAGGTAGTAGATAAGCCACCACCTGCCGAGAATGATGTTTTCAAAATACCCACAAGAATTATTGATCGTGTTATGGATAACTACTATGTTGGGGATGGAACTGTCCATCCCGGTGATCATTTACTCTTTATACACGAATTATGCGGGTTGTTCAAGTGTGCAGGTATTACTATAGATCAAGTTAAGAATAAGTTATTCTCATTATCACTAAAAGCAAAAGCTGAGGAATGGTATAAGTTGCTGAAGAATGGTCAAGCTCTGGAATGGGAGGAAATAGTGCCTCTCTTTTATTCAATGTTTTATCCTCCTAGTGAGATTCATAAAGATCGGAATCAAATATACAACTTTTGGCCCCTTGATGGAGAGAGTACAACTCAAGCTTGGGGGATATTGAAGTTACTAATGCTCAAATGTCCCATTCATGAGCTCCCCAACAATATTATTATCAACAACTTTTATGCAAGGCTCCCTCTACATGACAAGGATTTATTGGATGCTTCTTGTGCTGGATCATTCACTCGCATGGAAGAAGAAGCTAAATGGGATCTTCTGGACCATATTCAAGACAATGCTGAAGCTTGGGAGAATGACAAAGGTAGAAAGTCAAGTATAAATTATGATTATGAATGCATTGAATCTTTTATGGGAACTGATGACTTTCAAAATATTAGTAATGTTTATGGTCTTGATTTGCAAGTTATTACGAATTGCTTTTGAGATTTTGCTTCCTATATCGAAATTCCAAAAAGGGGATGGAATAAATACCATGCACCTTACAAAGATATTGTTGACTATGTTCCTATTGGAAGTGCTGAGTATTGCATTATTGATCCCATCTTACCTGAACCTTATATCGAGAAGATTCTCTTTCCCGAAAAGGTAAAGGACCATCCTATGATAACTAATGTAATCACCAAAAGTGAAAAGAGAACTGTAAAACCAGATGAACAAATAAACATTAAACCTGTGGTAGCAATTGTGAAAGACCTTGTCACTAAAAGTGTAGAAGATGGGCACATAGTCTTTTGTGAGGATGCTTCTAATATTGTTTCACATCCTAATAGAACTAAAAAGGCTAGTGTTCCTGTGCTTTCTGCTAGAATTGGTGATCATTGCTATTATGGTTTATGTGATATTGGTGCAAGTTCCAGTGCTATTCCTTATGAGCTTTACAGAGAAATTATGCATGAAATCAGTCCCTGTGAATTGGAAGAGATTGATGTGGTTATTCACCTTGCTAATAGAAACACCATCTCTCCAATAGGTATTGTACGAGACGTGGAAGTTCTTTGTGGTAAGATTAAGTATCCTGCTGATTTTCTAACTTGGTACAACTGCTAGTAAAACTTATCCTATCATTTTTGGTAGACCCTTCTTGAGTACTTGTGGAGCTATTATTGATTGCAAGAGGGAGAAAATCTTGACTAAGTTTGATGGGGAATCTTATGAGTTTAATTTCTCGAAATTTGCTAAAGAACCTTGTGAAGAGGAAACCCATAATGAGGATTTTAGAGTTGAACAACTTGCTTCTATTTCTCTTGCTCCTAACAATGCTTTGCAGCAATTTATCGAAGATCATGAAAGTGAAATCTTCATGGAAGAAAGGAATGAGATTGACAGGATTCTCCGTGATCAACCTAAGATGCTTAAGCATGACTTGCCTGTAGAAGACTTGGGTACCACGATGCCACCTAAAAAGGATCCGATTTTCGATCTAAAACCTCTCCTTGATAATCTTAAATATGCTTATATTGATGATAAAAAGATATATCCTGTTATTATTAGCGCTAAACTTTCAGGGAAGGAAGAAGAAAGGTTATTGGAGTTTTTGAGGAAACACCGAGGAGCTATGGGCTATACTCTGGATGATTTAAAAGGGATTTCACCTACTATATGTCAGCATTCTATCAACATAGAACCAGATGCGAAGCCAGTAGTGGAGCACCAATGACGTCTAAATCCTAGGATGAAGGAAGTGGTAAGGAATGAGGTATTGAAACTCCTTGATGCTGGTATTATTTACCCTATTGCTGATAGTGAATGGGTTAGTCCTGTTCATTGTGTTCCTAAAAAGGGAGGTATTACCATTGTCCCTAATGATAATGATGAGCTTATTCCTCAAAGAATAGTGGTAGGCTATAGGACGTGCATCGATTTTAGGAAGGTTAATAAAGTTACTAAGAAAGATCACTACCCGCTTCCTTTTATTGATCAAATGTTGGAAAGGTTGTCTAAAAAGACCCATTTTTCTTTTCTTGATGTTTACTCTGGTTTCTCTCAAATTGTTGTTAAACAACAAGATCAAGAAAAAACTACTTTTACTTGCCCTTACGGAACTTATGCTTATAGACGTATGCCTTTTGGTTTATGTAATGCTCCTGCTACTTTTCAGAGGTGCATGTCTGCTATCTTTCATGGTTTTTGTGAGGAAATTGTAGAAGTGTTCATGGATGACTTTTCTGTCTATGGAACTTCTTTTGATAATTGTCTGCACAACCTTGATAAATTTTTGCAAAGATGTGAAGAAACTAATCTTGTTCTTAATTGGGAGAAATGCCACTTCATGGTTAATGAAGGGATTGTACTTGGGCATAAAGTTTCTGAAAGAGGCATAGAAGTTGATAGAGCTAAGGTTGAGGCAATTGAGAAGATGCCATGTCCAAGAGACATCAAAGGTATTCATAGTATCCTTGGTCATGCTGGTTTCTATAGGAGGTTTATTAAAGACTTTTCTAGGATGTCAAAACCCCTCACTAATCTTCTTCAAAAAGATGTACCCTTTGTTTTTGATGATGATTGTAAGGAAGCTTTTGAAACTCTTAAGAAGGCTTTAACTACAGCCCCTATTGTTCAACCACCTGATTGGAGTTTACCCTTTGAAATAATGTGTGATGCTAGTGATTTTGCTGTAGGGGTTGTCCTTGGGCAACATATTGATAAAAAGTTAAACGTTATCCATTATGCTAGTAAGACTCTAGACGCTGCTCAAAGGAATTATGCTACTACTGAAAAGGTATTTCTAGCTGTTGTTTTTGCTTGTGATAAGTTTAGGCCCTATATTGTAGACTCAAACGTCACCATTCATACTGATCATGCTGTTATTAAATATCTTATGACGAAGAAGGATGCTAAGCCTAGGCTTATTAGATGGGTGCTGCTTTTACAAGAGTTTAATCTACATATAGTAGATAGGAAGGGTGCTGAAAACCCTGTAGCTGGTAATTTATCTCGTTTGGAAAACATCTCTTTTGATCCTATGCCTGTTAATGATAGTTTCCCAAATGAACAGTTAGCTGCAATAGGGGTGAGCTCGCGACGGAGCCCTTGGTACGTTGATTATGCTAACTTTATTGTCTCCAAGTATTTGCCTCCAACTTTTACAGCTCAGCAAAGAAGAAAGTTCTTCTATGATTTGAGGCATTATTTTTGGGATGACCCACACTTATACAAAGGAGTGGATGGTATTATGCGAAGATGTGTTCCAGAATATGAACAGAAGGAGATATTGCGTAAATGTCATGGTAGTGCTTATGGAGGACATCATGCAGGAGATAGAACTGCACAAAAGGTGCAATAATCAGGTTTCTACTGGCCTACCCTTTTTAAAGATGCAAGAAAAAAAAATTATCTTGTGATGAATGTCAGCGTGTTGGTAATATTTCTAGACGCAATGAAATGCCTATGAACTACTCTCTAGTTATTGAACCTTTTGATTGTTGGGGATTCGACTTTATGGGGCCTATCCCTCCTTCGAAAGGTTACACTCATATTCTTGTTGCCGTTGATTATGTTACTAAGTGGGTAGAAGCCATTCCTACAAAGAGTGCTGACGGGGAGACTTCTCTAAAAATGCTTAAGGATGTTATCTTTCCTTGGTTTGGGGTGCCTAGGTATCTCATGACTGATGGGGGTTCTCATTTCATTCATGGTGCCTTTAGGAAGACCCTTGCTAAATATGATGTTAATCATAGAATTGCTTCAGCTTATCACCCCCAAACTAGTGGGCAAGTAGAGTTATCAAATAGAGAAATTAAATCTATCTTGCAAAAGACTACTAATAGGTCTAGAAAAAACTGGGCTAAGAAGTTGAATGATGCTTTATGGGCTTATAGAACTGCTTACAAAAATCCTATGGGGATGTCTCCTTATAAAATGGTTTATGGGAAAGCTTGTCACCTACCATTAGAATTAGAACACAAAGCTTACTAGGCAGTTAAAGAACTAAATAGAGATTGTAAGCTCGCTGGTGAGAAAAGACTATTTGACTTAAGTTCTTTAGATGAATGGAGGAGTGAAGCCTATGAAAATGCTAGGCTCTTTAAGGAAAAAGTTAAAAGATGGCATGACAAGTGAATACTTAAGAGAGAATTTCATCTTGGTGAGAAAGTTCTATTGTATAGGTCTCGTCTCATATTTTTTGCAGGAAAGCTACTGTCAAAATGGGAAGGACCTTTCATTATAGAAGAAGTATACCATTCAGGAGCAATAAAAATTTCTTCTTTAAAAGATAATACTACACAAGTAGTGAATGGACAGCGACTCAAACACTATATTGCTGGAGATTCTTACAATGAAGATGTTGATGCCTTTCAAGTTATAACTCCGGAGAAATTCATCGAGGACCAAATTCAAAGACCTGCAGAGTCTGTTTTCAAATAGGTAATAGTTCTGGTAAGAAAGGTTCCGCGAAAATACTATCCAACTATATTTTTGCAGTTTTCAGTCAATAAGGAAATCTACGAAGCAAAAAAGGGCCAGAAACGGAGCCAGGGTGGCTCACACCGCCCTGTGGCGCGGGCCCACCCCTAGCCGCGCCACCAGGTGGTGAGTCCACCCCAGACTCCGTCTCTGACTCGTTTTCTCTCAATACCTTCCTTTTGATATGAAACTTCGTAATATATAACCCCATGGATCCCTCGAGGTTCGTATATCGTGTTTTCGTCGTATTTTTGTTTCGATCTGTTTCTGCCAAGTAGAATTCCAGATTTGGAGCCACAATGTCTTCCACTGGATCAGCCGAGGGAGATTCCTTAGAAGATATCATCAACCCATACATGAGAGAGTTGAAGATTCATCCCAAGGAGTTGTTGCTCGAAGATGGGGAGGTTCGGATTAAAGAAGTTCAAGGCCCTAAAGGTGAAGGAAGTCTGGAGGATAGGATGGAAGCACTGGAGCAAGAAGTCTTTAGGTACAAGAAGATGGCGAAGTGCGAAGTGGACATTATCCATAAGATCTGTTCCAAACTCATCACCGAGCACCAAAAGGAGACTGCTGAACTCAAAGACGAAATCCTCTCACTCCGCCAAACAACCAACGAACTGCAAGCACAGTTCTATGACGTTCAAAATCAAAACTGTGAGTATGAGGCTAGATTTAAACGCATAAGTGATGCTGCAAGTTTCAGGATGTTGGAAACCACGATGTCCTTTGTTGATGGGAAGCCCTTATCCTGGAAGACTGACGAAGATGAGAGGATACCACCACCACCAAAGGAGTAATTCATCATTAGGTTTGGCATCCCCTTGGTTTGTTCCAAGCTTGGGGGAGTGCCGCGGTATCACATCACTATCTTCTATCTTTTTACCTTTTTAGTAGAGTCATATCATGAATAGAGGAGTTATTATGTAGGATGGTTTGCATTAGGGAAGTGTCCCCTCTCTCGTTAGATATGTATCCCTTGGTGTGAGTTGCTGTTATGGAGTATTAATGAGAAGTTCTATCATTCACTCTTTTTGCATAGCTTATATTAGTTTTCAATTCGTGGTTATATGATTGATCTTGTTGTTAGTATTGGTATCACTTTGGAATCATTGAGTTAATTTAGTTGGTTTTGGCAAACCTGGCTTGGTCAGTAGCAACACTATTTTGAGAGTTGAAAGAAAAGATACAAGTACCTTTAAAGAGAAATAATTTCATCATCTTTCTTTCTTGATTTGCTCGTAAGTCTAGTATTCTCTGGTTAAGATCTTTTGTGCTTCCAAGGAAGATTGTATGTTTGTTTTTATCACATGTATGTTTGGTTGTTTCCTTCAACTCTTGTACTTGCTACCCAGCCTTGCTAGCCAAAAACCTGTACTGGGAGGAATTCTTCTCGTGCATCCACTCCTTTAAACCAAAAACCCACGCCATTTGTGTCCACCATACCTACCTAGTAGCATTATTGCTATTCCAAGTAAATTCTTGTTTTATCTACCTCCCAAATTAAAATTGTTATGTGAAAATTAGTGATTAAAGCTCTCCCGAACTTGATGGCACACTTTACTTTCTTGCATCTAATAAACTTGAACCATTGGGTCCTTCTTTGTTGCGTATATGCTTGCGCTTTATGAGTTGAAGTTAGCAGAACCATGTATCATGGGGACCGCTTTCAACACTTCATTGGTACTTGTACCTAGTTGATATCATGTTATTTTGCTTATGGATCCCGGCGGTGTGAAATAAAAGTGGAACTTGTAAGATCATGGAGTTTATATGTGTGTTAGAGAAACGCTTAGGCCGCTAGCCTAAGCCATGCCTAATCATGGTGGAAACTTGTAGCATAACTATAGTGAGCATTCTATGAAGCATCCTCAATAAAAACCTATGCAAATAGCAAATAAAAAGATCGCTAAGATGCTCACTGTCTGCTTTCCTTGTCATTTTGATTATGGGATAGCTCCTGTGTCATGTGCAAGGGGTACCTCTTTGGCGGTTCTTAATGATACACATGTATTTACAATGACAAGAGCTTGCTCGTGACTGAAGTTGAGTAGCATGAGGTTCGGTACTCATAAGTAAGGGGCATGGGACTCCAATTCATAACTTGTCAAGCATATCCTCTTAGTTGTGTCACTTTTACCTTAACCACCAAAAAATGCCTATGATAGGGGCAATGAGAGCTGAAAGCTAGTAAGTATCATAATTTTTGGGAGCTCTTTATGAGACTTGCAATCCCTGCTTCCCTCTATGAAGGGCCCTTTCTTTTACTTTTTGGTTGAGTCAGTAAACCTATTCCTCTCTATCTTAGCAAGTATTTTGAGTTGATGTGTTTCATTCATTCATATGATGATTTATGCAATCATGTCTTATGTTCCTTGTTTTGCACATTACTTTGAAAGCTATCTTTGAAAAAACAGCTATTTGTGAACTCCAGCAAATTATCAACTATTCTTCGAACAAGAGCTAAGTTTGCCATTACCAATTATGATTCACCTTATGTATCATTATTGTGTTTCCTTTACTCATTGCAAGTTGAGTTATATAATAGTGAGTTGTCTTCTATTATGATCTATGTAATTGATGAATGTGATGCTTCTTGTCCGTATTCTTTTATCGACTCTTCACTCCATAAACTGAGGCCATGTTTATTGAGCTCAGTTTCGCTTGGGGACAAGCGAAGTCTAAGCTTGGGTGGAGTTGATACGTCCATTTTGCATCACTATTCTACGTCTTAATTCACTATTATTCATTGATATATTTCGTATTGAGAGGTGATACTTATGTTATTTCATATGTTTTTGCATGGTTGATGACTTTTGGAGCATGGACCGCTGCAGTCAGGATTCTGATGGAAAAGGTGATGTTTGGAGGCAAAATTCGCGAAGATCAGAAAATCCGGGAAAATATACGGAAAATCCTATTTTTCCAGAAGACTAAGGATGCCAAAAGACGGAGTGGAGATGGGCCACAGGGGGCCGACACCACCCCCTGGCGCTGGCATCCCTAGGCCGCACCAGGAGGTGGTGTGGCCACCCTGGCCCACTCCAGCCTCTCCCCTCTAGCGTATATCATCCTCCCGAAACCCTAAGACTCGGGGAGGACCATAGAAAGATTCCGCCGCCTCTGCGGGGCGGAAAACACCGAGAGAGAAAGATCTCTCCGGCAGACAGATTTCTGCCGGGGGAATTCCTTCCCAGAGAGGGGAGATCATCGCCATCAACACCATCATCAAGCTGGACTTCATCGGGATCATCATCACCACCATCATCATCATCAGCACCCTCATCACCATCTCCATATTGCTGTAACAATTGTGTTGAATCTTGCATAGTTCATAGGGGAAAATTTCCCGGTGTTGATTACTCGTTGTAGTTGATGCTATTGAGTGAACCGTTGAATTACTGTTTATGTTCAGATTGTTATACATCATTATTCCATCTCTTATCATGATCCATATGATGTCTTGTGAGTAGTTCGTTTTGTTCTTGAGGACATGGGAGAAGTCTTGTTGTTAGTAGTGGAGTTGTGTTGAGAAAGATTCAATAGATTGTTATTTAAGTTGTGGTGTACTTCTTCTAGTGGTGTCATTTGAACGTCAACTACATGACACTTCACCTATATGGGCCTAGGGGAATGCATTGTGTATTTGGCTACTAATCGTAGGGGTTGCCGGAGTGACAGAAACCTGAACCTCCGTTAGGAAACCATTGCACAATGGGACGTAAGGGTCTTAGAGTTTAAAGTTGTGGTTAGGTTTCTACCTTAATTACTTTCTTGTACTTACGGATGTTTGCAAGGGGTATAATCACAAGTATGTATTAGTCTTGGATGGGGCGGTACATTAGCACAGGTTCACCCACACAACACTTAGCAAGCTAGAGAAGATTAATCAGCTATATGAAGCGAAAGCACTTGGCAGTCTTCCCATGTGTCCTCGAGAACGTTTGGTCATCTTAAGTAATACAACCGGCTTGTCCTTTGCTGCATTAAGGATTGGGCCACTTGCTGCATTTATTCCTACTGTCTTTTATTTACTCGTACTTCATTTACTTGCTTTATCAAAAACCCCTAAAAATCCGTTTGCTAAAGTATTTGCAGAGAATTCCTGATCCATACCACTAGCCAGCACCTTCTGCTCCTCGTTGGGTTCGACACTCTTACTTCTCGAAAATACTGCGATACACCCCCTATACTTGTGGGTCATCAGTGCGCGCCGCTCTGCCTGGACCCCCTCACCCCGCCAAACATGGTCGTGCACCGTCGTGCGACCCACAGTTGCCGGGAACCACGCCGAGCACCACCTCTGTCTCCCAGAGCACGCGAAGGTCCCGACCGCTAGCCACCGCCCCTAGCGTCGCCATTAAGCTCTAGATGATCGCCAGGGAACCGCCCACCGTCCGCCTACCTCGCCCACGCCGGTAGCCCCCTGTGTCGTCGTCACCGACGAGCTCCGCCCACACCCTTCGGTCCCCTCGTCGAGCCTATATAAGGAGGCCACCCCCAGCCTCAATCGCCATACCATTCCACTACCCTCTCTCCACTGATCGTTTCCCCTCTCTCGCCAGAGCCGCTCGAGCAGCCCATCGCCGGAATTGCGCCGGAGACAGCCACCACAGAGGAGGAGAAGCTCCCGTCGATTTCATCCACCTCAGCCCATGTCGCGACCTCGCCTGAGTCTGCCGTCGTCGTCTCGTTCGATCGCCCCCATCGCTGCACTAGCTGGAGCCCTGGTATGCCCCCACCGTACCCCCACCAATCGCGCTAGGGTTCAGTCTCATCGGCGACGTGTCCGTCGTCGACGACGACCGTGAGCCGTTGATCGAGGATCTAATCGTGTGGTCCTTATCACCCCGTACCACTTCGCGTTTAATGAGTCACTGATAGGTGGGACCCCCCTATCGGCAGCCCTCAGCACCGCGGAGTGTACACGGGCTGGCCCATTTAGTTTCCCGCGCTGACCCAGTAATTCAAATATATGTTTTCCTATTTTAATTAAAACTTAGTTCTATCCTTTAGTTCAAAAATCAATTCAGTGAGTTTTATAAATCCAAATTGAGTGATTCCAATTTTGTAGGAAAGCTAATGAAATCCAAGCCCGTTGGATTTAAATCATTTAGATTTATAGATCTCTCCTAGATAAAATAACAAGACAGAAGCTTTTTCACATTCAAACATTTTCTAAAATCAACCAAAATAGATTTTGAGTTGATTCTAACTCTCAAAAATCACATTTAACCATACCTATCTGAATATGTAATAATAGCAAGGTTTGCATGCAGTGACTTTGGACTAGTACCAAAATAATGCTATATAGGCATTTCTAGTCACTTTAAATCATTATCTATTAAACTTGAACTTATTAAAATACGATTCAACCTTTAAATCACATTCCCATATATTAGAATATATGGTGATGACATGTGTCCACATGATCCCATATTTTAATTGGAGAATATTAAATCTTAGTTAATTTCAATGAGTAGAAATTACTTTTCTCAAATAAAAAGAATGAAGCTAGTTCATTAAAACCTTGTGATGCTTGTGATGATAATAGATCATCAAATGTGTGCCTTAGTGTGATAAGTAGACTAGTTAAGCATTGTTTGGTGATTGTGTATTCCATATGTATTTATAGACGATAGTACCGACCAAACTTTCGAGGAGGAGGAGTTCTACCAAGAGGAGGAGGAAGAAAACTTCAACCACTGCACTATCCAAGACAAGATAACACTATACAAGTTAACCCTTGCAAGTTTTACTTGCAAGCCTAGCACTTCAAGTAAACTGAGCAAGCTATTATTGGCAAGCTAATACTTGCAAGCCATCATTAACAATGCAAGCTAACCCTTACAAGCTAGATAACCTAAGCGAATACATTAGGCATGCTTTGGTTATACCACTTTGACTTATACCTATTCCAAGTTTTATTTACAAGCTTTACCTTCTTTACTTTATTAAAGTCCTTTACTTGTTTAAAGGTAGCATAAAGAGTATAAAACTTGACCTATCTAGTTAGACTTAGATGTCATTCTATGGCATGAGATTGAGATTAGCATCCCACTTTAGTGAACACTCTTAACTTAGTAGTTAGAACTAAACAAAAACTTGATTCACTTTAGATGGGAATACTTGGTGAAAATGACTTGTGAAAACCTTGGAATGATGAGTCATTCCATTGAGATGTTTTGACATGTGTTGAGAAACACAAATGGTTTATGATGATGAAAATGTTAAGGCATGAGCCTTATCCCTTTTACAAAACTGATGGTTGGGTTCGGATGCGATACCATTCCAATTTTACCATACAACCACAATACCAGAATTGGGTAAGGCTTAGCCGGAAGTTTATATGCATTAGTATTAGTTCCCTCGCGGGAGAGGTTTGAGCTGAGGCTACCTCTCAATGTTGTCCACCTATGCAGTGCCCAGGATGACAGATGGTCATGGCTGGGAGGCCATACTCATAGGAGAGGTGCCTATACTAGAGTGTGTAAAGGAAAGGTTATGTTTGATTATCTAAATACTAAGTATAGTGATTCAGGGTTATCCCTGACAGATGTGTCGAATCTCATGGTGAAAGTGTACCACCTCTGTGGAGTGTCCAACTATTCGAATAGCCGCGTCCGCAGTTATGGATAGTTGGAGTGGCCATACTGTTGTGTTGTCAGATGTTTTCAAAACAACTTATGAAATGAATTGTGACATGACTTGACCACAACAGAGTTGTGACTATGAAAATTAAGTTCCCACTTAGGTGTTTTCAAACTTTATTTTATCTTTCTTTGTTTTTGAACTCAGCTTAGGTTTCAAACTTAACTATACAAATGAACTTAGAGTTAACAATCCTACTAGAACTACCTTAATTGTTAGTGATAGTTTGCGAGTACTTAAAGAGTACTCATGGCTTTTGTCCCTAGCTATTCCCGTGGCCAGACTATGAGGAGGACTACTCTGAAGGAGGACAGCGGGATGGCTACGACAACTAGGATCATCTCCCATCGTCAGCATCGCATGTGACTCTGAAGATGGACCCACCGCTACGCTATTTATTCTGCTACTTGATTGTACTAAGACTGGATCATGAGATCCTTTATTTGTGTCAGACCTTATTATGATTTGTAATGGATGATGTATTATGATATCCAATCTGTTATGTCTCACAAAAATGGTAATCCTAGGATTGCGATGTATGGCATAGCAGGCATCTGGGATTAAAAATCCGGGTGTTGACATCATTCGTAATTTGTATTAGTTGAACTCGATCTATCATAAACTTAGTCTAAATAAACTTTACAAATTCTGGTGTAGATGGCACCACCTGCATTTAATTTCAATGTGCTCATGGAGAAAGAGAAACTTGCGGCAAATGGTAGCAACTTTACCAACTAGGCCATGAATTTGAGGATTCTCCTCATTTCTACACAAAAGCAATATGTGCTAGAAGCGCCACTAGGCCCCCCACCAGCTCCTGATGCCCCTGACAAGGAAAAGAATGTCTATTTGACTTGTCAGGAGGACCACAACTTAGTTCACTGCGGCATACTGTATGGGCTAGAGCCGAAACTTCGAAAGCGTTTTGAAAATGGCAATGCCTTTGATAACATGGGTGAATTGAAAATAATTTTTGATAGCCATGTTGCCGTAGAGAGTTATAATGCTTCTTAAAAGTTCTTTAGCTACATGATAGAAGAGAACAACTCTATTAGTGAGCATGTACTCAAAATGTCTGGGTATGCCGATAAGCTTGTGTCCTTGGGTATAACGATTCCCATTGACTTAGGCATACATTGTGTTCTCCAATCTCGGCCACCTAGCTACAAGAGCTTCATGATGAACTATAATATGCAGGGCAAGAAGAAGTCTCTCCCCGAGCTTCTGTTAATGCTTAAGACTATAGAAGTGGAGATCAGTAAAGAACATCAAGTGTTGATGATCAATAAGACCACCGGTTTCAAGAAAGACAAGAAGGGTAAACAGAAGGGAACGAAGGTTGGCAAATCTGTTGCTATGCCTAAAAAGAAATCCTGAGCTGGCCCTAAGTCTTATACCGAGTGCTACTTTTGCAAGGGGACTGGCCATTGGAAGCGCAACTGCCCCAACTATTTGGCAGACAAGAAGGCCAGCAAGGCAAACAAAGGTATATGTGATATACATGTTATTGATGTGTACTTGACTAGTACTCGTAGTAGCACCGGGGTATTTGATACTGGAATTGTTGCTAATATATGTAACTCGATTCAGGGGCTGCGGAACAAGCGACAGCTAGCAAGGGATGAGGTCACGATGCATGTCGGTGATGGATCAAGAGTTGATGTGATCGCCGTCGGGACGCTACCTCTCCATATGTCGTCGGAATCAGTGATAAATCTAAATAAATTTTATTTGGTGCCTACACTAAGCATGAACATTATATCCGGATCGTGTTTATTGCAAAGTGGTTATTCGTTTAAATCTGAAAACAATGGTTATTCGATTTATATGGATAATATGTTTTATGGTCATGCACCTATGATGAATGGTTTATTTCTGTTGAATCTCGTACAGATACACATATTCATAATGTTGATGCTAAAAGGATTAAACTTGATGATGATATATCTGCATATATGTGGCATTGCCGTCTAGGTCATATTGGCGTTAAACGCATGGAGAACCTCCATTCTGATGGACTTTTAGAATCACTTGATTTTGAATCATTTGATACATGTGAGCCATGACTTATGGGCAAGATGACTACAACGCCGTTTTCCGGTACAATGGAACGGGCAACAGATTTATTGGAAATCATACATATTGATGTATGTGGTCCAATGAGTGTGTCGGCATGAGGTGGATATCGTTATTCGTTACTTTCACGAATGATTTGAGTGGATACGGATATATCTATTTGATGAAACACAAGTCTAAAACCTTTGAAAAGTTCAAGGAATTTCAGAGTTGGAAAATCATCATAATAGAAAGATTAGTTTCTGTGGTCCAACCGTAGACGTGAGTATCTTAGTTACGAATTTAGCGCACATATGAAAGATTGTGGAATAGTTTCACAGCTCATGCCTGTCGGAACACCACAGCATAATGGTGTGTTGGAATGTCGTAATCATACTTTATTGGATATTGTTCAGTCTATGATGTCTCTCACTGACTTGCCACTATCATTTTGGGGTTATGCACTAGAAACCGATGCATTCACTTTAAATCGAGCACCATCTAAATTCGTTGAAACGACACCATATGAATTGTGGTTTGGAAACAAACCTAAGATATCATTTCTTAAAGTTTGAGGATGCGATGTTTATGTGAAGAAACTTTAGCTTGATAAACTCGAACCCAAAGCAGAAAAATGTGTCTTCATAGGATACCCTAAAGAAACAATTGGCTATTCCTTTTATCACAGATCCGAGGGCAAGGTTTTCGTTGCCAAGAATGGATCCTTTCTAGAGAAAGAGTTTCTTGTGAAAGGTGTGTGTAGTCGGAAGGTAGAACTCGAAGAGGTTATTGAACCTTCTCTTCATGAAATAGTGAGTAGCGCGGTGCCGGAAATCGTTCCGGAGTTGACTTCACCAAATGAATAAGGAACTAATGATAATGATCATGAAACTCCAAAAGAGGATACTACTGAACCTCGCAGGTCAAGCAGGACACGTGCAACTCCTGAACTGTACGGAAATCCTGTCGTGAGTTTCATGGTAGATGGAATTGATGACCCATCGACGTATGAAGAAGCGACGATGAGCCCGAATTCCAACAAATGGCTAGAAGCCATGAAATCCGAGATGGTATCCATGTACAAAAACCAGGTTTGGACCTTGGTGGACTTACCTCACGACCGAAAGGCCGTTGATAATAAATGGATTTTCAAAATAAAAACTAACGCTGATGGTAATCTGACCATCTATAAAGCTCGACTTGTCGCAAAGGGGTTTTGGCAAATTCAAGGAGTTGACAACGATGAGACATTCTCTCCCATAGCGATGCTAAAGTCGGTTAGGATTATGTTAGCAATTACTGGATATTTTGGTTATGAAATATGGCAGATGGATGTCAAAACTGTCTTCCTCAATGGTAATATTGAAGAAGAGTTGTATATGATACAACCTAAGGGTTTTGTCGATCCTAAGGATGCTGATAAGGTATGCAAGCTTCAACGATCCATCTATGGACTGGAGTGTAACATCCCAATTTCAGCAACCCTGATTTATTATCCAGAATGCAAAAATCAGGGGGAACAAAAACTTTTTCTTGTGCTTTAGTGCAGTGCTTGCTTGTTGTTTGCTTGCACTTGTGCTTATGATGTGTACCTTACGATACTCCTTACCTCACCCTCAGTTGACAAAAGCTATTTACCCAAAACTATCTTGGCTTACTTTACATATTCTCAAACGTTCTGGCACTTCAAAATATGAGCCAAGATGCATGTGTAACCAAAACTATTTTAGTAGCTTCTATTGACAAAACTATGGAGAGATATATATTACAATCTCCTTATGTTTTCAAGATAGAACACTCAACTAATCTTACCTGTAGTTTTCCCAAAACTCCTTTCAAAGCTTTTGATTCTACTCTTGGTAGAGATACTAAGAACCCTCACCTTGTTCAAAACTCAACCTCTTCAAAATGCCCCAACCTTACCCCAAGCTAGGCTTGATGGTAACCTCCTTAGTGGTTATGCTTAGTATAAGATGAGTTGCCTTGATTTGCTGCTTGAATTGTTTTCTTAGGAGTAGATTGAGCTACTTTAGAAGCTCATTACTAGGCTCAAGATGTTTTCTAATCATCAATCCCTAAGCAAGGAAGCAAACCTTGTTGTGATCCCTAGCCACTTGGTGAACATCTAAAAACCCTCAACCAGATCCTTTCTGAAGATCTCCATTCTAGATGGTTCCAAATCCTTAAGACCAACATCAAGCAAGGATATCTTCTACTCACACTACACTTACTTATCAACCACTGACTAAAGCTCTGATACCTTGCAACTCCTCCAAGAATATTCCCTCTCCTACTCTAGTCAAAATCCTCCAAACTGCCAAATTTGGCTAAGTCTGGAATCAGTTTCAGCATCACCTTTTTGAATGCCTCTTTTTCTCAAACCATGTGCATTTTTGGAAATGCACCTGAACAATCTTGTTAACCATCCTAAGGACTACCAAGGCCCACATTTATCCTTGGCTAGATCCTCTTCCAACCCACTTGTCCATGATGGTTTTGCAGACAAGAAAATAACAATTCCTGCAAAACTAGTCACCATGCCAACTTTGCTAGAAGCTCACACCATCATCCAAACCCCTATGGACCAACTCTCTACATGGTTGTGTTCTACTCTTTGATGTATATCAGAACCTACTTCACTTGTCCCAAGTAGAGCTTTGTGCTTATTACACCCTCATGGTTTAGAAGGAATCATGCCACTTTCTGCATGGCAGCTTTAATTTCAATAAAGTTGGCCATCACTTCTAGATCACCTCAATTACAATTACTTCAAAATCCTCCTGCCATGTTCATATATCTGACTTGGTCTACTCACCCATCTATCCCTTGCACCAAGGTGAGCTCTAAGCTCCAAGATGCAAGCATGTTTTGGTGGTATAAAAATAACACCACCCTAGATCATCAACTCTTGGTTTTTCCATCCTTTTCTAGTTGGTTTTCCATTCCACAAGGTTGCAATTGCTTGCTACACCTTGTCCACCTCACTTACATTGATCTCCAAGATTTATCAATAGTTATCCATAATTATTGAGGCCCCAAAGCTATTTAATTTCTTAAATAGTCAAAATCTCCAAAACTCCCTCCATAAAGGAAAGTTTGGTTTTTACCAAACCACCTCCCCAACTTTTGGCTCATGTGAATCCCACAAATCATATCCTATCTTTCCATCTCAAAAATAAATATTTTTGAGAAGCTTTATTATTTCTTTTTGCCCATTTTCTAAAATGGCTGAATTGGAATAATAATTGTTTTAAATACTTTTAATCCCTTATAAATCTTGGGAAAATTTCCCTAAGTGTGTATTCACATTTGGGACCCTTCCACATCAAAATCCATCCTTGCCCAATGCAAATTTATCAAATGATCTTCTAGAAATCATTTCTGTTCTTTCTGAGTAATTGGATTTAGGAGGACTAAAGCTCCTCTGATAAATCTCAAATAAATCCTAGGAGTCTACCTTTATCCCACCTACCTACTAGTACCAATTTATCTTCTAGTCCAATGCAAGATTTTGGACATTCTTCATAAACCTCTAGTTTGGTCAAATTTGTCTATTAAGCAAATCACCACTCTAGGCACTTCCAAATCTCATTCAATCTTACTCAATGTATCTCCTTAACACCATGGCACATCCTTGGTCGACCACCATTGCAAGATCCACCCCAACAAATCCTCTTTTGCTCTGGAAATAATAGAAAGAAGGAGAAATAACCCCAATTATTACAAGGATCAACCTAATCTATTTACCACTGATGCCACCACCCCTCCCCCTGGTCAGCACGACCCAAATACCACTACTACCCCTCTCTACCTCCCACTAGACCAATCACTGGCCAGCATTTCTCTCCCCCATGTCCAATTTGGTAATTTACCACATCCACTCCCTCTCCTTGGTATAAAGCTAGCAGGCCTCCCCCAGCCAGCCCTCTGCCCTCATTTGCCCCCTCTCACTCCCACTTGCCTCCCCCGAGCACCACACCCCCTCCCCTACTCTGTGCTGCCAGAGAAAGAAGAAGAAGGAGAGCCTCAGCCTCCTCAAGAAAACCGAGCAAGGCATCCTCTCCTCCACTCCATTCCCTCTGCATGTCAGCCCCCGAGCTCCCCTTGCTCTCCTGCATCTAATGGTGCTCTTATTTTTGCCTAGGACTAACCCCTCCGTCGTCGGTGTCGAACTCTAGCGAGGTCGCCCTCAGCCTCCGGCGCGCCAGCTACCTCCCGGCACCAGATCCCCTCATGCCGCCCCTCGTTCGGCTCGTCGTCGACCATCGTGTCACCCTGCCGCCTCCTCGACCTCCCTCGACCCCCTAGGTATCCTCCCTGCTCCTCCCTACTCCGCCTAGGGTTCCCACCGCCGGCGCTCTGTCTATGCGAAGACGACGTCGGCGAGCCGTCCATCGTGACTTGATCCAATGGCCGCCAGCATCCTATACCGCTTCGGCGCTCTCGCTCGCTGACAGCGGGCCCTGCTCGTCAGGTTCGCACCGCCCCCTCCTGCGCGTCGCGCTGCCCCGCAGTGAGCCGAATCCTCCTCTGTAGCCTAGTAGTTCACAGATCTGGCCCATCGCACTCTTTTCCTTTTTCCTTTAGCATATCCTTTTATTCCAGAGAAGTTTCTGTTAGGTTTAAATCCAAATAAAATGGTCAACCTAATCCAAATGCCTAGATCCAAATTCCTGGTGGTTCTCTGATGTTTTCTCAAACATACAGAGGCAACCCCATGTCCAAAATAATTTCCTCTAATTACTAGTAATTAATCTGCTAGAATGTGTCTAGGGCACTAATTAAATTCCACAAGGAGTTTTACAACTCCATTTGAGTTGAACCAAAGGCCTACTAGAAGGTATTTGAAGTACCTATCATCCAGCACATGTCTCATACCAAGGTGAACTGTTTTCTGCCTTTAGTAAAAATAACAAAACTAGCAACTTTCTGTCTTAGATAAATTCCCCAGGTCTAACCAAGTGAGGTATGGACTTGATTCCAATTCCCAGTACCTCCTAGGATCAGTATCTACCAAATCCTAGCAGCTCATAATTTATTGAGCTATGATTGCATTTTAGTGATTTAAATAAATCACTCAAGGAGTTTGACAGCTCCAAAAAGGGTGAATCCAATTCCTACATAAAGGTATTCTAACTACCTAGCACATGCCCTTGGAACCAACTCAATAGCTCCTGTAGAATTAATCTGGTGAAAAAGAGAAGAATCTTACAGAACTGTCTTTAGGAATTTCCTGAGGGCATTCTGGTAATTCTTTGGACATAATTCCAACTCTAGGTGGTTTAGTACATCAAGTACTACCTAACCATCCAAGGAAATAATTTTTGAAGCTCCAGAACTGTTCTGGTAAATTATTTCCTTAAACTAGAGTTTATTCCATTCTAAAAAGCATAATTAAATCTAGAAAAGTGATAATCAAGTGAAACCACTTGTGATGGATTTGTCTTGACCAGACCTATCTGAGGATATCACATTTGCACATTGATATCCTACTGACCACAGATCCCTAATCCAAGCTCTCTGTATCTAGCCTTGACAACTACCTTCCAAAAGAAAACACCCCAGTGGCAATCCTGTAAATTCCACCCTTTGAACCCCAACTTCCTCCAATACCTCCCAAGTCTAGTAGTATTTAGCATGCTTGTTTGCTGTATGATTTGATGTTGTATGCCTTGTATTGAGTGTGGTATTGTCTGCTTGCATGTATACCCGATGACGACGACAGTGTGAGTGTCTGATGACAAGAAGAACGAGATTTCTTATTATTATATAATTGGGTATTCTTGGTCATCCAAAGAAGTCCAGGGACTTGTTGCTGATCACAGGCAAGCCACCACTTCCTGCACTCTGTTATATGTCCTATTCTCCTTTACCTGTTTTATATCCTCTTTATAAATTGCATACTCTACCTGCATGTCTTGTTTTACAAACACTACGGTAGTAACTTGGCCCATCCAAGTTATGATTTCGTGCCCTTCGAGGTACCATTTTACCCCTTTAGACCGAGAGTACGATGGTTAGCATCCTACCTCCTTGGAAACCCCGGTTTTGAGAAAATAAACTGTTTTGGGATTTTCCCCACTACAAATGTTTCAAAAACGACTTTGCAAAACCCTAGGAAGAGGCACCATTCCCAGGGGAAGTTTTAACAAAAGAAATGGTGATGAGGAGAAAGGATAATGTGATGGGATGTTCTACGCCTTTACTGGAATAATTTTTATCCGCACAACCACATTACCCCAGGTTGCTGGGGCTTAACTCGTAGTTTGTCCGCTTTAGCCGAGGCAACTTCTACCATGCTTATAGGGAGAAATCCCTGGAATCCCGGGCCGGCGTCCCAGATCTCGGATCTGAAGCCTGTCGCTTGCCTCGACAAGAATGAGCCTGAACAATCAGGAGTCCGGTGCAACAGTTGGGTCTCCCGCGGATGGTATGACTTAGGTAGTACGGAAGGAAGTGGAGTCACCAAATTTAAGGTATACGCCAAGTTGCGGCTTGGGTATACGCGTGTACAGAAGGAAGGACTATGGCTGGGAGCCACATACGCGTTGCCGGGGAGATCAACCCAAGAGGAAAAGCATGCCTTTGCTAGAGTAGACAAGCGAAAGGTTAGGTTTGATTATCCGGACCCCCATCTATAGTGGTAGTGGGCCGTGGTTGTATCCCGACGGATGTATTAATTCTTGTGGGTAAAGTGTGTAAACTCTGCAAAGTATAACCTATTCGAATAGCCGTGTCCACGATCAAGGACGGTTGTAAAGGTGTTGGCTAGGAGTACCCAAACTGTGCTTGTTTGGGAAACAAGTATGAATAGGACAAAGGTTCCGGGGGAACCCGAGTTCGAAAGCTTTGTTTTGACCCGAGGGGTCTAAAATGTTCAAAAAGGGTTTTTCACCACAAAACTGTTTTTAAAACTCTTTTTCAACAAAGACATGGAGATGTCTTGGTTTATAAAACAGAAGCATGTTTTCAAAACTCTTTTTCAACAAAGATATGGAGATGCCATATTTTCAAAGTTAGGTTAGGCCTTTTCAAAAGCAACCCCAGATAGAGCTATCTCGCCACAGCCAGAATTGCATGTCCTTTGTTCACTTATCTTGGTGGTTTGCGAGTACATTCAAAGTACTCACGGCTGTGTCCCTGGCTATTTACTTGGCCAGACTTTCAGGAGATTAAGGTGACGTCCAGCGAGCTAGGCCGTCTTCCCAGTCAGCTGCCTGTAGGTTGAGGCACGTTTGGGCTCTGCGCTTGGCGTTGTTCTGCTGCTAATGATGTAGCCATAATGGCAATTATGTAAGTCTTGTAATTCGTTAAGTTTCAGATGATTGTAATGATACCTGTCGGTTATGTTCCACGGCTCACTGATCATGGGAACGTGGAAATATGCATAACAGGGATTTCTCGGATGAATAATCCGGGGAGCCCACATGAAGCAAGCATCCTGGAGTTGGAATCTCCACTTTGATGAGGTGATCAAAGAATTTGTATTTTTCCAAACTTATGGAGAGGCTTGTATTTACAATAAAGTGAGTGGGAGCAATGTCGCATTTCTAATATTATATGTGGATGCCATATTATTGATTGGAAATGATATAGATCTTTTAAACAGTGTTAAAAGTTATCGAAACAGCAAATTTTCGATGAAGGACCTTGGTGAAGCATCATATATATTAGGCATTAAGATCTATAGAGATAGATCAAGGCGCCTAATTGGGCTATCGCAAAGTACATACCTTGATAAGATATTAAAGAAGTTTAATATGGACGGAAGTAAGAAGAGGTTCTTACATATGTTACAAGGCAATACATAATTTCATAGTCATTCGATCTGAATGCTACATGAAGAACATAAGCCAGATGATGCAACACGGAGACCTAGGATATAGAAGATCATAACATGAGAGATTCGGAAGATTTGGATTCCTTTCCTATATACCCACTCATGTGGTACTTCATCATATGATTCATATAAGATCCATCTGTCTAGAGATCGTCATATACATCTAGAAATCCGTATGCTTTGGAAGAAGCTTGTACAGTTTGGGAAGGGGTTTTTTGAGAGAAAAGAAGAATCTGCTTCAACTGATATGCCCTTAGGCATGACCATGCATAACATAGAAATCACACGTGGAAGGGGTGGAGTAAGACTCAAAGTCCGGCTATGGCAGAAGAAAGAGAAATAATGGATAAGATCCCCCATGCTTTAGCCATAGGATCTATAATGTACGCCATGGTATGTACAAGACCAGATGTGGCACATGCTATTAGTTTGACTAGTAGGTACCAATCTGATCTAGGTTCAGAACACTAGACAGCGGTCAAAAATATCCTTAAGTGCTTAAGAAGAACTAAGGAAATGTTTCTTGTATACAGAGGTGAAGAAGAGCCGGTCGGTAAGTGTTATGTCGATGCTAGCTTTAACACCGATCCGGATGACTCTAAACCTCAATCCGAATACGTATTTCTCTTGAATGGAGCAGCAGTTAGTTGGAGGAGTTCCAAATAACCTACGGTGGTTGGATCAACAACGGAGGCGGAATATGTTGCTGCTTCAGAAGCAGCAAAGGAAGCATTTTGGATGAAGGAGTTCATAACTGAACTAGGTGTGGTTCCTAGTGCGTTGGACCCAATGGTGATCTATTATGACAACAATGGAGCCATATCCAATGCCAGGGAACCAAGGTCTCACAAGAACTCCAAGCATATTAAGCGTCGGTTTCACTCCATTCGCGAGCATGTCAAAGATGGAGATATAAAGATTTGTAAAGTACACACGAACCTGAATGTAGCAGATCTGTTGACTAAAGTTCTCGCTAGAGCAAAACATGGTCAACACCAGAACTCCATGGGTGTTAGATTTATCACTATGTAAACTAGCTTATTGTCTCTAGTGCAAGTGGGAGACTGAAGGGAATATGCCCTGAGAGGCAGAGGCAATAATAAAGTTGTTATTATTGTATTCCAAGTATATGATATATGTTTATTTTGCATGCTATAATTGTATTAATTTGAAACTTTAATACATATGTGTTTAATAAACAAATAAAGGGTTCCTAGTTATGTCTCTCTTATAAACTAGCTCGTTGATTAACAGGATGATCAAGGTTTCCTGATCATGGACATTGGATGTTATTAATAATGAGGTCACAACATTGGTGAATGATGTGACAAACATTCATCCGAAGTATAGCATTACGATCAAAGTCATTATGTTTATATTGCTATAACATCATACGAAGTAATCTTAGTCCTTAGACCATGAGATCATGTTAATTGCTAACACTAGAAGAGTAACTTGATAACGTTAAACGTCACACCGTAACAGGGTGACTATAAAGATGGGTTCAGATATTATGAAGGTGTTATGTTGAGGCTCATGGACAAGAGTGGGATTTTTCCACCCCGATGACATATAGATATACTTTGGGCCCTCTCGGTGATACCACATTGAAATAGCTTGAAAGCAAGTGATGTGATCACTAGAATGTTATATCATGGGAACGAGAAAAGAGTGCATGTCAGTAACGAGATCAAACTAGGTATTGAGATACCGATGATCGAATCTCGGACATGTAATATATCGCGAGACAAAGGGATTTAGTTACTAGCGTTAAAGGTTCTCACGATCACAAAAGTCACCGTTGAATGTGTGGGAGTCAGTATGGATCTCCAGGTCCCGCTACTGATTATTGATCTGAGAAGGGTCTCGATCATGTCTGTATTATTCGTGAACCATAGGGTGACGCACTTAAGGGATACCAACACCATTTGGAGCAAATGTGTTCCAGATAAAAGATTGACAAATCATTGGAATTATTTCAATGGACACCGAAATTGTTTTGGATGAAATTGCTGAAACTGGTTCTACATGTGATATTGAAATATTGTAGGGGGTTTTATGTGAATGTTTGTTAATTAAAGTAATTAAAAAAATCTGAATAAAATAAATAAAAGAGTTTTATTAAATGAGAGTTGCATTAAATTTTGTGGAAATTTAATGCATGTGAGTGGAATTTTGAGTGGAGTCAAATTTATGTGAGTGGAGCTTCCACCCACATGAATGAGAGGAGGTGGAGGGGCTCCTCCATGGCCGCCAGCCATGGGAGGGGATGCCCCCTCCCCTATAAAAGGCATCTGTCTCCTCCCTCACAAAACACACCTCCTTGTGAAGGATCTCTCTCCCCCTCTAGAATTATTCTCCCATGGTATCGGATTAGCGAGATACATGTTCCCGGTGGATTTTCGTCTAGAAGGAGTTGATGCTTCTGCTGCATCGCTGGAGCAAGGAGGCAGAGGTTGTTCGGTGGACCGGATGTGTGTGCGAGCACGAATGCGCTGCTAATTTGCGGCGCTAGGACTTCCTCTCGATCTTGAGATCGACAAGCGATCGATTACACCATCCACGAGTCAAATCTCGTTACACTTTGTCGGTCTTCAAGGGTATGATCTCTATGGATGTATATCCACCCGTTGATTGTATCTAGTAGATAGACCTTGGTGCTTAGTAGTTCCCGTCGTAGGGCATTTTTTGTTTTCTATGCTGTGAACCCAACAATTTGCTCCTATGTCTGTTGTTGTCGATGCGCTCTCCATCATACCGAGGCTACTCTCCTTGGTCATGTATAACGATGCCGCCCTGAGGACGTCTAGGGGGTGTCATGCTCGTACGGTGGCGCGGTTGTGGGTCATCATGATGTCGGGACTGCGGGGGTGGTGGAAAGCGATGGGGGTGAGCTTTGTATCCATTGCTGAAGGATACTGGAATGGCATCAGTCCTATTACGTGTGTACCTCCGTCTTTGTTCCGTGGAACCTGTGTGGGATCCGACATCGTGAGGAGATCTTGGTCTATGGCGGTTGTTCATATTGTACTAGAAAAACTCTAGATTGGACTCAAGCCTCTGTGAGGTGGCCTTTTCCTGTTGTTTGCAAGCCTTGGCGACAAGGTCATACACCTGATCCACCGCTTCAGGTGATCTGTCCTACTCGAGTAAGTTTTTGGCGACGACCATGTTGAGGGCGGGGGTTGGCATGAATTGCTTCCCAACCTTATCAATGTAGGGGGTAGCTTTTGCCGGTTTGGATGTAGCCCACCCCAAGTTGCATCGAACACCGGGATCACCAATGATGTGAGCTAGAGCTTTCTTTGCCTTGTGCTTCATGATCAGTTGCTTGTACTCAGTCTCCATTGCTCGTGCCGCCCTGATTGATTGATGTGCCTTGGCCATAACCCTATCCAGCTGAGCGCCCTGTTCTACGATGAACTTAGCCTTCGCGAGGATTTCCTAGCGCTTCTCATCAAGCTACGTAATGTTCCATATATGGGCGATCGTTAGCGATTCGACGAGGAGCTCGCCATACATCACCTTGTCAGCTGGAGTAACCAAGGGGTTGTCGGCTGTTGACGTGGATGGTAGAGGCGGTAGGTTTGTTTGGTGTGTAGCACTAGGCCCAGTGGTGAGTTCCTGTGGCTGCTGTGGGGGAATAGCTGGAGGCGGCATGGCTTTTGCCAAACCTAGAGAATCGACAACATTTTTAACATTGGCCACCATAGCTCCGGTATCGGCCGCTACTAGCGGAGCTTTTTCGGCTCCTTGGTTCTGCTGATCTTCTTCCATCACGTTCCTGATGGCCACCAGTACCTAGCGGGAAGTGACGGCTTTTTTCAGCGTGCTCCTCTTGCTCAAACTCCTTCTCGATCTCCCTCATGGCAACATCGTATTCCTCTGAGTTTGCCTCGGAACCACTGCCGTCCATGCTAATGTCGGAATAAAGTGCGTCAAGCACTGAGTCGGAGTTAGCGTCGGTGTTTTCGATGGTAGAGTTGGAGGCGGAGTTGGACGGTTTGGGTGGGCCTTGATTTTTCTCAATCTAAGCTGGTAAACTCCAAAAAGAGATCCGAGCCTAATCCTTCCGCGAACGTGTCATGTCTGTAGGCGGTTCGTGCGGTCCTTGACGTGTTTTCATTTTCCTAGGAGCTTGGTCCCGAGCTGGTTTCGCCAATGAAGAGGTGGATGTCCCTGATTGGAACAATGGAGCAGCGGGTGGGGTTCGACTTTGCCAGGATCTAGAACTCGTCTAGGGGACAATCGGAACGTTGTTGGAGAAGAGAACACGCTCAATGGCCACAGTGTCACCGATTCCCGTGAAGAGATTGGACCTCGCCCGGTGTAGAGCTCTAAGCGCCTCTTGCCCCATGGTAGGAGCCAACTGTCGTGGTATTGCCGACAAGTACGCCATGGAGGGGTCCTCATAGAGCATGTTTAGAGAGGCGAGGGAAGCCAGTGAGTTGACGGGTACGAGGTAACACAACTTACCCAGGTTCGAGTCCCACAACGGTGGAGGAACCCTACTCCTGCTATAAATCACTATAATAGCAATACGCCGAGTTACAGGGATCGGTTCGCTATGCAAGGTGTGACTTGTTCTATGAACTTGTCTATGAGATTGTGCCCCAAAGTCTCCCACAGGTCCGGCTTATAAAGACGCCAGAACCTAGGGTTATAAGGAAAGGACCTTGCCGGACATGTTATAGAGTCCTACACTAAGACTAACTAGTCTTCGTATCTTGTACTCCAAGGCTCCGGGTTGGTCGGTAACTGCACCGTAGCCTTCCTTCTGTCGGCATGGGCCTCCATTCTGGATCCGTCTAACTAGGCTGTCCAGCAGGCCATAGGCCTTGCTACCAACTGTGGACCACCCGGATTAGCCAGATTAGAGACATGCTATGGTGATACCCATTAAGCATATCTCCAACACAATTCCTCCTCTAAGGGGAACCCATTAGATCTAGATCTTGGAGTCATTGGTTGATTTTCACCATTGTTCTTCCTCTCTAATTCTTACCTAACACTTGTTGCTTTGGTGGGATTTGAAAGTGAAGGATTTGAGCACCCTTGTGTTCTTGCTTTGCATTCTTGCATAACTATTGAACTCTCCATTATGATTTGTTCGAGTGAGAGATCGTGAGCTTGTTACTCTTGGAGGGTGACCTCCTAGTTGACTTGGTGGTTGGTGTCACGGTGTCCTCTTCGTGGAAGATTGTGAAGAGACTTGTGCTTCTACTTTGTAGAGTTTGTCATCTCCGGAGTGGAGGAAAAGCTAGCCATAAGGAAAATGGCTATTTCTTCATCGGGATAACCTCGGAGATAAGGTGTCCTTCGTGGCTTGGGTAAATTCTTCGTGGGATCTCACACATCTCCAAACGTGACGTGCCTTACTTGTAAAGGAACCTGGGAATACATCTTCGTCTCCGTGTGCTTTAGTTATCTCTGTACCTGCAACAAGCTGGACATGGATGTAGTCTTCAACATTGGAGGGAGCCCTCTTGCAATAGCATCCAGGTCCTATATACACATGCATTTGGATGGGTTTTATATATGTATATCTATATAAAGTTGAGACACTTATTTTGGAACAGAGGTATACCTCCTCCGCACTCGGCGCTCAGTCCTGGTGCAGACGGTCGATTTTTCCTAGAGCACGCCGCCGGCCACGGGCTCCTTTGGGGCGCGTTGGTTTCTCGGCAAAAACCGTTCTAGCCTTGCTAGGCTAAGTTAGCTGTTTGGTACCGCGAAATTAGGCTTGCTTTTGGGGCCAATAGCCTCGTCAGGCTAGAAAAACCTCGCGTGCCAGGGAGAGCTGATTCGGCTCGCCCGACGGCAAAATCGCAATGCGTGGAAAAAGATCTAGGCAGTACCCATCGGGATAGAAACCGTCCGAACTAAATCCCCTAATTTCGTCCTTCACTTTGATCTAATTTCACCGATTCTTTCTCATCTTGTAACCAGATCCTATGAATCCTTCTCACTACTCCTTTCCAAACTCCAAATTTTGGACACGTGCAGCAATAAATCGATGGGAATTGCCGATTTCATCAATGTCTGCAGCTGGAGACGAGCTCCAGATCTTGTACCAATTCGTACTTCCTACTTGGTTAGACGAACTCCAGAATTGACTAATAACTTGTAGTGGATTTGAGTACTAGCTAGTGCAATATGGTACCAGATCCGTCAGTTGCTTGCCCTCAAAAGCAACGGTACCAATCCAAATAGCTAGCCTTGCTCTTGCCACCAAAAGCTATGCAACCAAATACGCAGACACCGCAAGCCCAGGGGAGGCGCTCAGCGGAGGCGAGCTAAGCTAGCTGGGCTAGCTCGGCTCTGCCCATCTAAGCTAGGCAACCAAACGTACCCTCGTTAGTGGTTGAACATCAATCTATTGTCTACACTCACATCTCTCATGGCGGAGCATCGTCTACTGTGGCGAGTGTGACAAAGGTCTCCGGCAGCCAAACTAATGACTTCTTTGACCCAATTTTTTTCATCATGTATTCATGTGTGTTTTACATATGGATCAATTGTCTTCACATTACCGAGAGACTTTCATGTTTCATCGGATGAGATGCATGCACATAGTATAAATAAAGAGATACTCCCTCTGTTTCAAATATAAGATGTTTTAGCTTTATGAAAAGAGTGTATCTAGATTTCTTCTGTGGTAGGTTTACTCCAAAGATAGATGAATCTACACACTAAAAATAGTCTAGATAACTCTTTTACAAAACTAAAACATCTGATATTTTAGAACCGAGGGAGTACAATTTAGTTGAACTTGCTATAAGTAGAGAAGCTGCCATATGTGCTATGCTTAATAAGACAATGAGGAAAGGGTGAACTAAGATTAGGGTTACGTGGATCGATCAATTTTGGGTCGAGTATTTTACGCGGCAAGTGCTACACGAGGCCGTGTCACGGATAAATTGAAGTCAAGCCGTACAACGTACTCCCTCCTCCCTCTGTTCAGGAATATAAGATGTTTTAACTTTGTAAAAGGAGTGTATCTAGACATGTTTTAGTGTGTAGATTCATCAAGGTTTGGAATGAACCTACACACTAAAAGAATACACTACTTTTACAAAGTTAAAATATCTTATATTGAGGAAGTACCTGCATTCAGCTAGCAAGAATAGAAAATCTATACTTTTCCTATAGTATAAAAATCTAGTTAATTAAATGAGGCCTTAGTTTGCAATTAGATGGTCTCACTTTTCGATGGAGCTTCACCATGTTTCCTAGTTTTCCTTCGAGTAAAATGCATTTACAGTCCCTAAACTCACAGGATATCCGAAACGATCCTGAAACTAACGAAGTGCCTCATGAGAGTTCTTGAACTTCTCGAGTACATCCATCTACAGTCTTGAGTACGTATCCAGGTGGCGTGGCTATGTGGTGGACCCCCGATGGTCGCGCATCCGGTCTGTTTCGGTTCGATTCTCCCTTCTCCCCCTTTCTTAACACTAAATCGAGACATCGCCGCGAGAGAGCGACAACGCCGACGCGACACGGGAGAGCCTGTCGGCGTTGTCCTCGTTGACCCAACTCGTGTATGTTGTTGACTGCGTTCGAAGGCCGGCTTCCGCAGTGTCTACACCTTCCTCCTCCTTTGCTCTCATGTTCGTCATGGGGGCAATGGCGTGAGCTCGTCGGAGGACATGACGTGCCTGTCCCCGCTGGTCATTTGAGCCAAATGCAACTTCCGCAGAGTGAAGCATTTCGTTTCAAAGACAGAGGACCACTTCATGAGGCATTTCACAAATGTCCGAATCATGGGGTATGTGCTCCGTCTATTTTCTCTTTCATGTTGTATTTGCAATTTAGGTTCTGATTTCTCACTCTTTGATCTGCTTGGTTCAGTCGCATGGTGGTGGCTGCAATTTCTGGAAACAAGAAGATGCTTATGAGGAGCATATGTTTAGCATGGGTGAAATTGGAAGCCAGCAAACTCAATGAGCAGAAAGAAACGAAGAACTGAAAAAGCACAATATGTTTCAGACGTAGCCAGGGAATACATACTCATGACCGTAGATGGACGTCGTCGACAAGTTTAAGGACTATCATGAGGCATTTCGTTAATTCCAGAATCGTTTCGGAACGATTTTAGGGAACTATAGATGCATTTTACACTTTTCCTCTAGAGTGGTCAATACATTCCATTCTTTGGACCATACAGAAAAGTAACCAGTGTATACAACGGCCCATCACGGGTTTTGCGTCGCTGGTCCTGGAACCAGCCAAGCAGGTCGTGGCCTCGTGGGCTGGTCCTGGCAACCAACCTGCTCACGCTTGTCGCGTCTCCTCCACCTTCCCCGCAGGCGGGGACCCACCACCACCAAGTTCGGCAGCGGCCACTCCGCTCTTCCTGTTCCTGGTGGTGGGCTTCGGCCTACGCGTCGCGTCGCGTCGGCGTCCGTGCCGATCCCACTCACTCTCGCTGCCATCTCCCCCGAAATCCCCCACCTCCCCTACCCTCGCGCCCGGCATTACTCCCCCACCGACGCGCGGGCTCATCGGCAGCTAGCGCATGGCATGGCCTCCCACCCGGACACCGCCGCCTGCGCCTCCGCCCGCGCCGACCCCGCGGCGGGGATCCTCAACTACGCCGCCATCCACTCCTGCCTCCTCCGCGGGGACCGCCGCCTCTCGCTCCCCGTCCTCGCGCTCCTCCTCCTCATCCACTTCCGCTTCCTCGCCGCCGCCGCGGGGGCCCACTTCTCCCCGGCCGTCTCCCGCCTCGCGTCCCGCCTCCGCCTCTCCCCGTCCATGGCAGCCGTCACGCTCCTCGCGCTCGGCAACGGCGCCCCGGACGCCTTCGCCTCCGCCGCCGCGCTCCGCGGCGAGGGCGGGCTGCCGCGGGCCGGGCTGGCCGCCATCCTCTCTGCGGGCGCCTTCGTGTCCGCGTTCGTCGTGGGCGCCGTCTCCCTCATCGCCGCGCCCTTCGCCGTCCCGCCCGCGTCCTTCGCGCGCGACGTCTTCTTCTACCTTGTCGCCGCGTCGGCGCTCTTCTACATCTACCTCAGCGCCGAGATATTCCTGTGGCAGGCCATCGGGCTCGTGCTCTTCTACGTCTTCTTCGTCGGGTTAGTGTTCTATATGGATTTGGGCGCGGCGGGGAAGGTGGTCAGCTCCGCCGACCTGGAGATGGCGAATGGCATGGGCCGTGCGGCGATGGACTTGCCAGTCTCGGTGGAGCATGGGAAGCAACGCACTGCGACTGTTTGGACGGTGCTAACGAAGGTGTTCACCAAACTATACTCAGTTTATTGTTCGTTTTTGTCTTTGAATATGTCCTGAAATCTGAGTTGACTGGGACATCATTGCAGCAATTCTAGGTCATTTGTCTCTTTGGTTGTAGTGTCTTTAACTAGAAAATGCTCATTTGAACTGTTTAATTTGTTGGTTTGTTTATATGCAACTCTCGTCAGTAGGTTGACTTTATCCTTTTGATAGATTACCTTAAACGTCTCCTCTGAACTTGGAGACCTGAATCAAACGCGAGAAACAGATGAATGATTAGGACAAATTTGAGTGCTACGTCTTATGTTTTTGCTGAATATAATTGTTAGTTCTCAGAAGAATGAATATATTAGGTACTCAAAAAGGCATTTAATCTGCTAACTGGCCAGAAAGGTATTTTGTACTTTAGAACGATGCATTCTCTTTTTTACTTTGAAAAATACGTAGACAGCAAGTCAAGCGCATGTAGTCCCTTACATTAGACCTTGCTGAGTGACGATGATCATCACATAATTGTTAGTTCTCAGAAGAAGAAATGACTTAGTGATTTGCTAACTGTTGCATGGTTATATTGGGCGTTTGGTTTGTTTTGTATTAAGTTGGGCAGTGTCTCCACATTTTTATTGATTAGATGGAACAATCAGAAACAAAGTGAGCATTACTAGAAGTTAGAGCATAAGTAGAATTACAATAATCCTCTTTTTTCAACTGCAGTGATCCACAGTTTGACACAGATAACTGAATTTTTCTCTATCATCAATTCACGGGGATTTTCTAGGCATGGATACCATCTTAGTCTAAAACTTGAGCAAAGATACTTACCAAACAGTTTGCAAGTTAACGCTGCTGTAGCAATGCTAGATTATTCCTTGCTTAACTGTGCAATGGATCTGGTTGCATACAGTATGAACTAATTGGATGGTGTACATAAGCCAAATATATTTATCGAAAGGGTTAGATGGTTCAATTGATTTTTCTAAATTAGATGATGGCATAAACTTCACAAAATAGAAAATTAATCTCGAGATAAAACATTCAGATAGGGGTAACTACCGAGGTCTGCTTCTACACGAAACTGACTCCACCATGCTTGCTCAGCCACTAGCAGATGAAGTCATTTCTTCTTCTGTCTTAGGTGAATTTAAGTTAGAACCCCATATAACTGAAGGAGGAAAAAACCTAGTAACACCTGAATGGTTTGACTTAACACTATTAAAGCTGTCTGACAGGCATAACCCACCTTATGATAATCTAGAATAGGTGGGTGATGCCATTTTTGCATGAACTAATGGCTAAAGACTGCGTATGTGTTGTAGCTTTTCTACAATCCAACTGTTCATGTATACTTAAGTGTTGATTATTGTGAGTTCGCGGGCACGATCACTATTTTAAGATTCAGTGTTTGCTCCATTTTTCCATTCTTAACATTCGATGTTATGCACAACTTTCACACATTATGTTTGACGTCTCATGTCATAACCTTGTACAGTTCCAATATCTTGAACACTAGCATAGCTTGAAAATTGTGGAAATTCCTTCTATTTGTACTATGTCAATTCAAGCTACTGCAAAGTGCAATTGCTATGCTCAACTATGACATAAATAAATGAAATGATAACCCAGTGTAGAGATTATTTCTCTGTGTTGATGTTCTAAAGCCATGACTGGTGGATGTACTCATTCTGCGAAGTTACTCTGTCTTTCTTATCCTTGCCATGTGTACTACACTGTTCTTAAGACTTACTATGTTGTGGGGGACACTAAATATGTTACTCCCTCCGTCTGGAAATAAGTGACTTGGAATTGTCTAGATTCGCATGTATCTAGACGCGTTTTAGTATATAGATACATGCGAATCTTGACAAATGGAAGTCACTTATTTTCGGACGGAGTGAGTTCTAATTTTTGTTATAGGTTCCCTGTGAATCATAAATTAGAACAGATTGAATATCTTCACTGTACATAATTTTGTATCATGCGTTCTAAATGAGATAAGTCCATTAACTGAGCTAAGTCATGCCCTGTTGGTGGTCAATACACAATAAGTGCAATTAATTATGAAGTCTACGGCTGCTCCCAATGTAAAACAATGCTTAAGTTTGTCACCGTCAGGCATCAGTTATGCCTTCTTTACTAGAACACATATATTGTTTTTTCTAAGTTATTTTAGCGTTTGATAAGCAATAGACCTTTTACGTACAACAGAATTCATGATTGTTCTTGTATTATAAGTATCCATGTCTTGTTGTTGCAACTTTGACGTACTCATTGCAATGGCATACCGTTCCTGGTTTACTGTTGGATTGCGTAGAAGCATAAAATTGCCCTTTTAACATTTGATTTCATGATACTGATGGTTATCAACCTCTGGCAGGCGACAAGAGTTTGGGTTTGGCCTGTGACATTTCTTCTGAAGCTCACGATACCATCAACGCTTCCTTCTGAGTGGAACAAATTTTATGTCTGCGCGAACATCTGTTTGTGTCCTCTCATACTGCTATATTCCTTTAGTTCATTCATTCCATTTGATAGCCGAATAGTGTTTTTTCTGCCTCAAATCCGCTTTCCTCTCTGGTCTGTTGTGCTTCTGGTTAGCTTTTGTTTGGCTCTATCCCACTTCCGTTTTGAGAAAGAAACACCAGAAAGAGAAAACATTGCAAGCACTCTCATATCATTTGTAATGAGCGTCTTCTGGATCTCAACCATGGCCGGAGAGCTCCTGAACTGCCTGGCAGAAATTGGAGTCATCATGGATATCCCTCCAGCTATACTTGGCATGACGGTTTTGGCATGGGGCAATTCTGTCGGTGATCTTGTTGCTGACGTGGCATTGGCCAAGAATGGCCAACCTACGATCGCCATCGCTGGCTGCTTTGCCGGCCCAATGTTCAACATGCTTGTTGGATTAGGAACGGCCCTGGTGATGCAAACAGCAAGGGTGTATCCAAAAGCCTTTGTACTTGAATTCCATGTTGGAATTGTGGTTGCGTTTGTATTTCTTCTTCTGAGTTTGATGGGAACCCTGTTGGTGGTCACCTGGGCCCGATTTAGGGTACCCAAATTCTGGGGCTACTGCCTTATGGGACTATACATACTATTTACCTTAGTGAGTATCGCCATTGCGAGCTCCTCTGGATGATACATGATCTTCCATATGAATAGCAGCTCATAGGTTGTGTATACTGTAATTGTTTGACATTTCTGGTTGCTACAAAGCAATAGAGGTTATCAATAGAAATGACAAGGCCTTTCTTGGCATGTTAAACTACCATGTTTATATGTGATGGAGAATCTGTTCATGAAGTGCCAGGCCATGTAGCATTGTGTATTGACATTAATTAATATTATGCAGCTGAAGCATGGAGTTTTGACGCTCTTCATTCCCTACAGGAATGGCAGATCTTGCCGTGTAGTGTACTAAACAGGCGTCACTGATGCAGTGGAGAACTGGAGATGTTGTCCTGGAGCAATTGCACATGACGATAGTTATGTTGTTATTTATGCTCTGTTATAGGCATAGAATCTCCCTCCTTCCATACAATCTGGATTGTGAAGATCCCATTGTTGTGACATCAGACAATCTACTCTTTCCAGTTGGCTGAATTGTCATGACAAGCCTCCCCAAAAAAATATGGCACTTCTGAGTTTCTTCAGAGACAGTTCAAGACGGGTGAAACGCCTCCTCATGTTTTGAAATCATCGGAACATTGCACGCCTCACTGTGTGACCCCAATCGATCCTGAATGGCAACACAGGAGAATACCTCATGCACCCACACTTCTTGTGCACTGGTGCGTCCACTCTTGTTGACATATTTAGGAGTTTTGAAAAATTCAAAAAGAACGTACTCCCTCCGTTTCAAAATATAAGATGTTTTAGCTTTGTGAAAGAAGTGTATATCGAAGGAGGAGGCATTCCATCCACGGGGAATACTCCAATTTTAGACATATAGTATTATCTATAAAACTTAACGTTGTAACCAACAACCCTATCTATTAGCTAACATCGAGATAACAAATTAGATTAGCAACATACAATTGGCATGTACTTCACCGTAAAATTATTGGTATGGTACCTCCTTATATTATATATGTATCTTGTCTTCCGGATAAAAAATTAAAATCAACTAATGGAGAAAATGGCTTAACCCAAGCAGGAATCTATGCGAACTTTAACCCTTAAATCTGACGGTGAATGCCCCATGTTACCAATTTGTTATTTTTATGTGATATGAGCAACACAAAAAAAAACTTCATAAGCCAGATTAAATATGACCATCTCCTAGGAAATTGATAATAAAGCTAAGCAAAAAACTTAATTTGCATTAATAATATGTTGTAGGAGGGAATGTAAAAATCTGCTAGCACCTAGGAAATTTTCCAAACAACTTATCTGCACATTGCAGCAAGCAAATCATGTGCTTGTGGTATACCGAAGGCCTGATCAGAAAGCAATAATGTGGCATTCTGACCTGACCAACAGCTCTTCCTAAACGTGGCACATCACTATATTTAGATGATATCCTGGCACCAAGCTTGAATAAATAAGAGAACATGACACGAGGGCAGAGAAAAGAGAACATCGTGTGATACCAGAGTAAGGGAAGGCATTTATATCTCCCTTAAGATCCCTTTTGGTAGATCTGAGATGTACTGCAGGTGTATCCCATTTTTTCTGAATTCCCAATAGCTTATGGCTTCTTCTCCTCCTAAATTGAAAATCTTTCTAAGCTAATACCACTTGTAAATTGTTGGCTCATTGCCAATTTTCTAGCGGTAAAATATCTACTGTAAGCACATCAATCAGATTTGTGCCTTATTGCCTCCTAATTAAGTGAGAAGAAAGGGAGAAAATGCCTAATATAACTATGGGTGAAGAGGAGACCAACGACAATTTCTATACTTCTTCAATAGACATACCAGTGAGCAGAAAAAATCCCCATAGTTGTAGGTAAGTGGAGCAAAAACTATGAAAACAGTGACCGGCGGACAAAGGAGCACCTGCACGACAAGACAGAAAGGTCAGGAGGGCGGAGGAGGACTTTTTGACCGGTGGAGCGGAGGAGCCATCCACCACGACGACTTCTCCGCCGTCTCAGTGGAAAGAGGAGGGCCCAGTCGTGCGGTTTAGTGGCTGTCGGCGCCCCTCATGCCGAGCGCCACAAGGAAGGAGAGCGCAACATCGGCACAACAAAACGACATGGAGAGGACACGAGAAGCAAGACGACATGGAGGGGACGCGGGAGGAGAAGAATTAGCAGTGGCTGAGCGGTGAAGCAGCGATGGCTGAATAGGGTTTCACCGTGGAGAGATAGCGAGCACGGCGATGGCACTCCTGCTGTTAGCTTTGTGACAAGTAAATAACGAAGAACGGAAATAAAATCGTACCAAGGGGGACACGGATTTAACGTGGAAAACCCTCTCCAACAAAGAGAGAGGAAAAACCACGGGCGCCAGCCAGCAAAACTTCACTATAACGAGGAGTGTTTACACAACACCGGGGATTTCACAGATGCAACTTATCCCAGCCGACGGCTTACAAGAGGTTTATATAACAGTGGAAACCTAGGTCTTCGACGATCTGTACCGCGGGTGGCTGTCGCCCCCCACACCCCCCACAGGCGTCCCTGTTGGGTACAGAGCGACGGGCCTCGCTCTGCTCCGTTAGAAGTTGACCTTTACTTTGTAGAATTTGGATCAACATATAACAAACTCCACCTTGAGACAAATTCCTTCTTGTAGCATCAACAGTAATCATCTCCCTGAAAAAACAAAGAAAACACTTTCGCCGCCAACAACCACTTGGGCTAAGTAGTTATACCAACTAAGCTTGAGCATAGCTCAAACTTAGCAACATGAACATGCTTTGTCATCATATCAGCAGGATTATCATGAGTGCTTATCTTGCATACCTTTAGTGTCCCTTGTGCAACAATGTCACGAACATAATGGTACTTGATATCAATGTGCTTTGTTCTCTCATGAAACATCTGATCCTTAGTAAGATAAATAGCACTTTGACTGTCACAAAATAGGTTAATGCAAGAATCATCCTGACAAAGCTCAGCATATAAACCTTTCAACCAAACAGACTCTTTGCAAGCTTTAGCAGCAGCCATATATTCTGTTTCGGCTGTAGATAAAGCAACAACTGGTTGCAACGTTGCCTTCCAACTCATGGCACATCCACCTACCGTGAACACATAACCTGTGAGGGACCTCCTCTTATCCAAGTCGGCAACAAAATCTGAATCCACATAGCCTGCGAGTCCCTCACCAGTCTTGCCAAACTTCAAGCAAGCATTCGATGTGCCACGGAGGTACCTGAAAATCTATTGAACAACTTTCCAATATTCTTTACCAGGATTAGCCATGTAACGACTCACCAAACTCATAACATATGATAAATCAGGGCGAGAGCAAACCATGGCATACATCAAGGAACCAATAGCACTAGAATAAGGAACTCGAGACATGTACTCAATATCTTCATCAGAACTAGGACATTGCAATGCTGACAATTTAAAGTGAGGAGCAACAGGAGTACTAACTGACTTTGCATCATGCATATTAAAACGTTGAAGAACTTTCTCAACGTAACTTTGCTGACTAAGAAACAACAACCTAGATTTTCTGTCCCGTTTAATTTCCATACCTAGGATTTTCTTAGCAGCACCAAGATCTTTCATATCAAATTCACTACTTAGGTGTGCCTTCAAAGTAGTGATTTCTTTCGTGCTCTTGGCAGTAATTTACATATCATCAACATATAACAACAAGTAAATAGGTGATCCATTAGCAAACTTTATGTAAACACAACTATCAAACTGAGATCTCTTAAAACCTTGCGAGATCATAAATGAATCAAACCTTTTGTACCACTGTCTTGGAGATTGCTTCAAACCATAAAGCGACCTCTTCAATTTGCACACAAAATCCTCTTTTCCAAGAACTATGAACCCTTTAGGTTGGTCCATGTAAATTTCCTCCTCCAGTTCACCATGCAGAAAAGCAGTCTTTACATCTAGCTGCTCAAGCTCAAGATCATGCATAGCAACAATACCAAAGAAAGCACGAATAGAACTATGCTTCACAACTGGAGAGAAAACATCATTATAATCAATACCTGAAATCTGGCTGAAACCTTTTGCTACTAACCTCGCCTTAAACCTTGGAGGCTCATTAGGAGACAAACCTTCCTTTCTCCTGTATATCCCCTTACAGCGGACAACCTTCTTCTGTTTAGGCAAGCGCACAACTTCCCATGTGCCATTCTTATCAAGAGATTGCATCTCTTTTTGCATAGCAGAAACCCACTTCTCGCGGTCAACGGATGCAACAGCTTCATTGTATGTAGCAGGTTCAGTATCATGCTCCACCTGTTCAGCACAACTCAAAGCATAATGAGCAAGATTACACTCTTCAATTAAACGACGAGGTGGAACTATGTTATGCCTCGGTCTATCAGCATCAATAGATTCTTGTGGCTGCTGCAAAACAGTAGGTGAGTGCTAAACAACATCATCATCAATATTCTCCTCATGAGTATCATCAACAACAACATTATTATCAAAAGTTTTCTGCAGGTGCTCCACCTGCACACTAACTCCCTCCTCTCCAATAGCAACAGCAGAAGCATCTGATGGCAAGCTATCATGATACATAACAGATTCATTGAAAACAACGTTTCTACTCAACAAAATCTTTTTAGTTTCATAATTCCATAGTTTATATGCCTTAACTCCTGAACCATAACCAAGGAACATGCACTTAACAACTCTAGGCTCTAACTTTCCATTATCAACGTGAGCATAAGCAGTGCAACCAAAAACTCTCAACTGTGAATAATCAGCAGGCGAACCTGACCATACCTCAATAGGAGTTTTTTTCTCAAATGGAATAGAAGGTGACCTGTTGATGAGGTAGCATGTTGTGTTGGCTGCTTCAGCCCAGAAACGTCCATGCATACCTGTATTAGACAACATACAGCGAGCCCTCGAGATGATGGTTTTGTTCATGCGCTCAACCACGCCATTCTGCTGAGGAGTGTAAGGGATGGTGTGGTGCCTGATCATACCATCATTACTGCAAAACTCCTCAAACTCATTAGAACAGAATTTCATACCATTGTCAGTACGTAGTATCTTTACCTTCTTTTCAGTTTGCTTTTCTACCATAACTTTCCACTTCTTAAAAGCATCAAAAACATCAGATTTATGTTTCAAAAAATATGGCCACACTTTTCTTGAGTAGTTATCTATAATAGTAAGCATGTAATTAGCACCACCAATAGAAGTCTTACGGAAAAGTCCCCATACATCAGCATGCACATAATCTAATATGCCTTTGGTGGTATGAACGGAAGCATTGAATTTAACTCTTTTATGCTTACCAAAAACATAGTGCTCACAGAACTTAAACTTACTCAAGTTGCAACCATCAATTAGCTCTCTCTTTACCAACTCTGCCATGCCATGTTCACTCATATGCCCAAGACGCATATGCCACAGATTTATTTTACCACAATCATCATAATCATTAGAAGTAACAGCAGCAGCAGCAATACCAGGCAAAGTGCTACCTATAAGAACATATAACTTAGCAGAATTCATATCACCTATCATGTGAATAAGAGAACCTTTTGATACCTTTAACAATCTACGCCCACCGGCGTATTTGTATCCATCAACGTCCATGGTACTCAGGAAGATCAAATTTCTGGCCATGCTTGGTATGTGCTTCACCTCATTCAACGTACGCGTCACGCCATCATGTGTCTTGATCTTAATAGATCCAACTCCGATAATATGGCATGGGTTGTCATTCCCCACACGTATAAAATCTCCAGTCTACACAGACTCATATGAACTGAACAAATCTTTGTTACAGCAAATATGAGAACATGCAGTATCAAGTATCCATTTATCATCACGAGAAGCACAAGCAGCAAAAAGGCTAAACATTCACCGTCAGAACTATCACCAGAAACAACATCAGCCTTACCAGTACCTTGATCCTTATCTTTCGGTTGGTAAGTACCATTCCTTTTCTCCTTATTCTACAGCTTCCCACAATTATCAATAACATGATTAGATTTCTTACAATACCTGCAGAACTTGTCCTTTTACTTGGACTTCGAACGACTTCTGCCATCTTTGCTCTTATCTCGGTTGCTATAGTTGTTAGATCTCTGCTCGGTCCTACTACGAACCTGCAGAGCTTCAGCCTTGGATGACGTGTCATCTGCCTGCACCATAGTTTTCATCTTTTCCCTCTGTTTGAGGGCATCCTGTACTTCATCAAGGGTTATTTTTATCACGGCTCAACAACATTGTATCACGAAAGTGTGTATAAGAACTAGGCAGCAAGCATAAGAGTAATAGAGCTAGATCCTCATCATCATATTTTACTTTCATAGATTGCAAATCAGAAACAATCTCTCTAAGAAGAGATAAATGATTCATTACCGATCCACCTTCCTGCAATCTATGCGAGAACAACTTCATCTTCACATGCATCTTACTGGTTAGATCCTTTGACATGCAGATTGATTCCAGTTTCGTCCAAAGAGCAGCAGCAGATTTCTCTGCCAAAACTTTCTGCAAAATATTATTGGACATATGAAGTTGAATCATAGACAAAGCCTTACGATTTTTCCACTTCTCTTCGTCAGACCAGCTCTTAGCATCATCTTTCCCGAATCCTTCCAGCGCTTCATCCAGATCTGAAGTTTGGGCAAGAATCGCCCACATCTTCACCTGCCACAAGCAGAATCTTGTGGAGTAGTCCAGCTGCGGTAGATCAAACTTCAATGACGATATGTCGCAAACCCTAGATTAGAACCTAGGGCTCTGATACCACTTGTTAGCTTTGCGACAAGTAAATAACAAAAAACGAAAATAAAATCGCAGCAAGGGGGACACAGATTTAACGTGGAAAACCCTCTCCAACAAAGAGAGGGGAAAAACCACGGGCGCCAGCTAGCGAAACTTCACTATAACGGGGAGTGTTTACACAACACCGTGGATTTCACAGATGCAACTTATCTTAGCCGGTGGCTTACAAGAGGTTTATATAATGGTGGAAACCTAGGTCTTCGACGATCCGTACCGCGGGGGGCTGTCGCCCCCGCACCCCCACAGGCGTCCCTGTTAGGCACAGAGCGACGGGCCTCGCCCCGCTCCGTCAGAAGTTGGCCTTTACTTTGTAGAATTTGGATCAACATATAACACCTGCAACCTGCGCATCGAAGGAGAAATTATGTGGTGGAGGACCGAGTCAGTTTGCCTGAGTGATTTTTCTGCGGGGGTTCAGATTCAGTCGGCAGGCAGGCAAATAGCCCCAGTGCAGACATACGTGGATCAAAACAAGGCGATTTCGCACCGAGCAACCATAGCTCTCCAATTCTAGGGAGCTTAGTGCTCTTAGAGATTCTCGGCAACACAACACTAGCCCTTGTCTCAAATGTGTGGCCCTTGCCACTAATCTTCTACTCCCTCTGGTCCATAATAAGTGCCGCTGATTTAAGTACTAAATCATTGACACTTATTATGGAATGGAGGGTGTACTAGTCTAGTTTATTGCAAAATATAGAGCATGGGTAGTTTGACTTTCTCCATGTTAAATTTGCAGGCAAGTTTTGTTGGAGGTAGAGAGATTTTTGCTCTTTGCAGTTTTTCTATACTAGTCATTCAGTTGGACCAATTAGAAATTTTGAAGTTAGATTTGTTCTCTGCTGCAGGCATGTCATTGCACGATTGCATCAAAGCAAAAAGAATCCGAGAATAGGATTGAAAAGAGTTCAGTTGAACTATGACTGTATACCACACTTCTCCGAAAAGGCTAAACATTTGGGTGAACTGGTTGTTGCATGGAACTCGACATGGTGTCAGAAACGACCAACGAGTTCAACATCTTGCTGCTCAGACAGTGTGAACTGAAAGGCGCATGGAACTTAGTAGGCTCCAGTTAACATAAGAATTGACATGTCTGTCCGATAACTTCAAGAGCGTCTGGGCTCGCCTGGTCTGTTTAGTAACCACCAACACCACCTAGGAAGAATCATAGACTACCGTCTACAAGGACTAGAGTGTTGTCTAGTTTAGCAGGCTTGGATGGAAACTATGGGCACCAATGATACCATTCACGCACAAGTCCTCCCAATATGCTTACAGCAAATACTTAGTCCAACTAGTACAAAATCAAGGTATCACATTTCATAGGCTTAATTCGCTACAACTTGCATCTTTTTGATGCACAAAAATGTTGGAAACCATTGGCTAGGTGTGGGCTGGCGCTAACAGCGACACAATTCTTTGTTTTCTTTCCTCCTGTAATACCTTGTGTAATTGTGTTTCCTTTGGACCCAACAATCGCGTCCAAGTTCAAGCTGATTGGAGCAGACAGTGAATAGAGTAAGAGCTTTAGGTATGCATCTTGTCAAGTTGCTGATGCCATTGTGTGCATGTCCCTTTTATCAGACAAGCAGATAAACTCAGGGGGAAGATTCAGTGCTTGTCATCGTCATGAAAATTAAAGAGGGTTAACACTTCAGCTAGAACTACTCTGGTTTTGCTCTTCTGCACTGCACTAACGTAGACGCCAATTATTCATGGACAAGGAAACTTCGGTTTCAGAAGAAAAAGTTTAGCCACGGTAATAATTGTCGTGAAAATTCACATGGTACCATTTCCATATGGCCAATAGATCATTATGTTTACATCATTACTCTTTAGTGCTAATGAAACAAAGGGGGTGTGATAGCATTGGAGATGCTAAGTCCAACCTAATCACTTTTTTACTCAGCAGCCGTCTCTAACTGAAAAGGACACCAGAGCATTATGATGATTTTCTCAGGGAGCAGAGAGAATGATTAAATAATATAACAGAGTTAGTACATTCTTTCATACCAAGCACAAGATGAAATCGGCAATTGCATCTGCTAAGAGACTCGCACTCCACAAATCTTCTACAGTAGCAGTTTGGGCTAGGACATGATCAACTCTGTACAGAGTCTCTGTTATTCTCTCTCTTGACCTTCTAAACCATATCGCAGGTAGAAGCTGCATCTTGGCTTTGGTGTCATTGATCAACATGCCCCCATCTTGATCTGTCAGGTAAGTATGTTACTTTATTTTCCCAAAATGGAGGATGAACCCCTGGCCTCTGCATCGAAAACATGCATACGGTCTGCTTTATTCATTTATTCAACACGGACGAACAAAGACCATATATATACATAAAAAACTCGAAGCTACTACACAACACCTACATACTCGACAATGGGTGAAAATCATGTCAACAAGGCCTTATGCCCGGAAAACAAAGAAAATCCCTCCACCAGCTAGGAACCGGGAACAATTGCATACCCCGAGACTCTCTCTAGGAGAAACGGGAGTGCACATCCGATTTATTAGACTCTTAGCGAACACCCGAGAAGCCGTCACCGCCGTCGAATCACCGAGCAATCTTCATGGTCAAGATTAGCATAAACTTCGCCGATTATGCCAAAGACGCCACCATGACGCCAGACGGCACCCCCCGCCCTGCGCGAGGCCATCAACCCGCACGCTGCCGAGACCCACCGTCGTCGACACGGTAGATGGAACACCGTTCCACCAGATGACCCCCTCCAGGCATCTCGAGCTCCAAACAATGCCCTCAAGAGGGTGAACAACACCAAAGTGCCATCATCATCCAATCCGGGAGTACCTAGATCTAGGGTTTTCCCCGGAGCCTTAGGCATGTGGCGAGATTCGCAGCAACTAGGCCTTCATCAAGGTAATGACATCCAAAGATGTCGCCATCATCAGCTCGACATCGGAGCCCGTCTCTTACCGGCCATCCCCCTCGCCTCACCTCCAACCCACATGCCACAGACGTGGCCAAGACGCAGGAAAGGGAGACTGCACCGCACCAACCGCCTTCGATCTGCCCGGAGAAGAGGCCGCCGCCGGTGAGGAGAATATCCCGGCGCGCTGGCCAAGGATCTGCCTCCACAGCCAGCGGCCCATCGCTGCCAACCCCCACGCAACACCATCACCTCTGCTCGTGTGCCATGGAAGGGCCTTAAGGTGACCGAACATGGACCTCACCCCCTTTCATCGGTGGCCAGGCTTCGCCGGAGGCAGACTCTAGGAGTGGCGAGGAGGGGAGGGGGTGGCGGCAGCGATCTAGGTTTTTCTCCCTGGTCGCCTAGAGGAGGGCGATGATGGGGTTGGGAGAGGAGGATCAATAATCAAATGAAAGGGATTTTGTAGACCAAAAGAAGGAAGGTAAGTATGTTATACGTATAGCCCATCAATTTTGGGCGCATACTTATTTCTAACGAAACGATTGGGATTTTTTAATCGATTAGGTAAAGTACACATCAAATCAAAAACCTGACACAAATAGTCAAACACGAACAACAAAGTCCTAACTGAAAATTACATCAAAGTCCTTTGAGGTCTCCCCCTTCTCCAATTTTACGAAACTAAAGACAGAAGGACAGCTAGGATTGATCGATACCTCTTCGGTTCGGAATGCATGAAGGTTATCTGTCAATCCTACCCATCATTATGTTCAGTTTCATAAGTTTAGGGAGAGAGAGGACACCGAAGCACACCTCTTTGGACATATATTGGCAGCAGTAGAAGTACATTCAAATCTTGGAAAACAAAGCATTAGTCGTACAACATATCACAGTACAACAACACACACGAACCACGTTACAAAACTTAGTGCTCCAGTGATACCACCCTATGTGCTCAGGCTGTTCCCAGATACCAAAAGGCGAGAAAGACTTGGTGATACATGCACTTTAGGTGCTACCGTGCTTAGAGCATCTCTAGTGGATACCGTATTCCGTGATACCGCAAAACATGGATACGGTAAACAGTAAAGCCTTTTTTTTACCTGAAAACCTTTTGGCGGAACAGATACCACAATGCATACCGCAAAACAGAATATACTTTCGAATACTCGGTCGTCTTCTTCCTCTCGATCACGTGCAAATCTGAGATACTCACGACTATCTGTCCTTATGCTTGGTTGTCGCTGCTCCTTTGAAGGTTAAGTTGAGAGGAGGCATGAACATACTCCTAATCATGAGCCGCATGGTATCAAATTTTCTGCTCGAGTTCAGCGAACAAGCTGGCAGCTGCTGGTGTCGGCTCACGAGGTCCCTTCGGCTGGCGCTGGTGTAACGAGTTGTCGCGCTTCGACGTGGTCCGGCCATAGCTTGCGCGCTAGATGCACAACATCATTATTGGCAACGAACGTACACGCAGCTGCTGCAAGCGACGGCGACCTCGCACGTGCCGGCGGAAGGACGGGTTAGATAGATGGCTCAAAAATTTAAAATAGATGTTGGAGATCGAACATCCTTGCCCGTAATTGTAGATTGGTGCGTGGAATCGAGCCGCTAGCCGGAATTTGGCTGGACTCCGGCGAGTTTAGTGACAACACGTTCAGAAATTTCATCCCCACGAGCGTTGACCGTTTTGCGGGAAGCTGCAAAACAGACAGAAGAAACTGGATATATGAGGTACATGTGTGCTGATATCCGGGAAAACTCAATTTTTTTTACGGTTTTAACAAGTTTTGTGGTACATGCTTTGGCCATTTTTTAGTCATTTTCGGAGCGATACCGCATATTTTGCGGGTTTGACCAGAGTTTTTTTTTCCGAAATGGGGAGTGGAGCCTCGGCCTCTGCATCGAGCGATGCACACAGCCTTTATTTATTATTAGAACCACAATGTTTGGCTAAGATCATTACAAAGATCATACGTAACGGAACCGCCAAAACAAAACACCGAGCAAAGATGATAACCATATCGTCAGCTCCCCAACGAGATCTATCAAACACCTATTTACATGTTTTGACCCAGCCCAAAGGCCACTCACACTATTGCCACTCGCCAAGAGAAACTGAAGCGCCTTGGTGCGGTGACTCGAACTCAAGGAAAAGGAGCCCTAGAACCACATTGAAAGGACATTTATTGTCCTAATCTGTTTTGATGTTCGTTAACAACACAAGGTACATTTTACTGTGTGTTAATGTCTACAGGTCAATCCATCAAAAAGGGAAAAAAGTCAGAATGTTGTGGAAAACTCATGGCCAAATCCATGATTACCTGAAGACTTCAGACGGAGTCTCCGGTGTGCAGACACCGGAGTCTCCGGTGTGGTCCAGAGTTTCCCCAGGAATTCCCGGTGTGTGGTCTGGAATTGGCCTAGGGTCGCTCTGTGTGCGGTCCGGAGATTGACCGGATATCAGCCGGAATCTCTGGTGCGTCTCATCAGGCCGGAGTTTCCGGTGTGGACACACCAAAGTCTCCGGTGTCCCTGGTCCGGAGTTACGGCCAGAATCTCTGGAGTGGACGCCAAGCACCTGCCCAAGCCAGCCAGAGATGCGGTCCGGAGATGGACCGGAGGTGGACCAGAGTTTCCGGTCTGAACCAGAGTCTCCGGTCTGCCAGACCGGAGTCTCCGGTGTGATTGGTCCCCAACGGTCAGAAAACGGTTCACAATGTGTGGCCTATAAATAGAGGACCTCATCCCCTTCCTCCAGCTGATCGTTCCAGAAAAGCAAGACCACACCATTAGAGCCACCAAAACTCCAAGATCTCTTCATCCAATCACCCAAAGTCGTTGATCTTTGGGGAATCGGAGGAGGAGGCATCGATCTACAGCTTCACCAAGAGAGATCTTCATTTCCCCCTCATTCACTTGAGGGCCCCTTGCTCTAGGGTCTCTTTGGAAACCCTAAGCCTTGTTTTGGTTGATTTGAGTATTACTAGCTTGTCTTTGATTGCTTGAGAGCTAGCTTGTATTCAGGAGCCTCCAATTAGGTTGTGGATGTGCGCCTCGAACTTGTTCTAAAGGTGCCAGCTTCCACCTCGAAGGTTGCCATATGGTGGAAGAGGTGAATCGAACCCATTGGGGTGAGGTTCATCGGAGAACAAGGGAGGCCTCTCGTGGCATTGGTGGTTTGAAACCACTCCCTCTCCAGACGTAGACGTACTTTCCCTCAAAAGGAAGGAACTACGGGAAACAAATCCTTAGGTCTCCGCGTGCTCCACTTTGGTTACTTCTATCCTTTACCGCACTTTACTTATCTCGTTCTTGCTTAGTGTTTGTACTAGATTGACATATAGGTAAATTCACCATAATTGCATGATCTAGATAATTTACCTTTTGTGTCAAACCCTAACTTGAAAAATAGTAAAATTTGAAGTAGCACCTATTCACCCCTCTCTAGGTGCCCAACGATCCTTTCAATTGGTATCGGTGTTGGAGATATGCCCAAGAGGCAATAATAAAAGTGATTATTATTATATCTTTGTGTTTATGATGAATGTTTACATCCCATGCTATAATTGTATTATTAGGAAACACTAATACATGTGTGTTTTGTAAACATATAAGAGTCCCTAGTAAGCCTCTTGTTGAACTAGCTTGTTGATTAATTGATGATCATGGTTTCCTGATCATGGACATTGGATGTGATTAATAACAAGGTTATATCATTAGGAGAATGATGTGATGGACACACACCCATAGTAAGCGTAGCATAAGATCAAGTCATTAAGTTCATATTGCTGTAAGCTTTCAAATACATAGTAACCTATTCCTTCGACCATGAGGTTATGTTAATCACCATCACTGGATGAATACTTTGATGACATCAAACACCGCTTCGTAACTGGGTGGTTATAAAAGTGTCATTGGGTATTCTGAAAGTATGTGATGAAGCTCATGAACCAAGATTGGGATTTGTCCATCCATATGACGGATAGATATGCTCTGGGCCCTCTCGGTGGAATGTCATCTAGTTAGCTTGCAAGCATGTGACTAGGTCACAAGGGATGACATGTCACGGAACGAGTAAAGAGTACTTATCAGTAACGAGGTAGAACTGGGTATGGAGATACCGACGATCAAACCTCGGATAAGTATAATATCGTGAGACAAAGGGAATTAGTTTCGTATGTAAATGGTTCAATCGATCGCGAAGTCATCGTTGAGTATGTGGGAGCCATTATGGATCTCCAGGTCCCGCTAATGGTTATTGATATGAGATGTGTCTCTATCATGTCTACATATTCACGAACCGTAGGGTGACACACTTAAGATTCGAAGTTGTTTTAAGTAGATATGGAATGTGCGTTGGAGGCCGAATGTTGTTCGGAGTCTCGGAATGGATCCGGGACATCACGAGGAGATCCGGAATGGTCCGGAGAATAAAGATTCATATATAGGAGATCATTTTATGAGCTCTCATAACGTCCAATCTCTGCCGCCTCTCTCCTCCACCATATTCTGCACAGGCATAGGCGAAGCCCTGCAGAATTCTCTACTCCACCACCACCACCACGCCGTCGTGCTGCTGGGATTCCGTAGAGAAGATCTACTACCTCCGCTGCTCTCTAGAACGGGGAGAGGAAGGTTTACTTCGAATCCGCACGTGTGACCGACTGCGGAAGCGCTGCCGAATCGTGGCGCCAGAAGGATCGTCAACTTGACCAAAGGCGGAAGCGCTGCTGGAACGCGACACCGGAAGGATCGTTCACACGATCTTGAGATCGGCAAGTGATCGACTACATCAACCACGAGATCTAATCTCGTTAACGCTTTCAGATCTACGAGGGTTAGTTCCTATCTATCTCGTTGCTCATGTCTCATAGATTAGATCTTGGCTTTTATCTAGATTGGATCTAGGTTTTGTTCGTTCTTGCGGTAGAATTTTTTTGTTTTCCATGCTACGAACCCATCAATCGGAGCCTCGGATCTTTATTCGGGCTTAACCGCCTAAGAGATTATGGGCAACTCAGGAGATGAGGGAGGGAGTGAGGCTAGCAAATCGGTGACCATGGTAGATGTCAAGAATTTGGAAACAAGCTTGAGCTCTACCTTGGGCAACGAAATCCAACAGTTGCGTCAACTTGTGGAGCAACTTGTTATGAATAAGCCAGCCTCACCTCCTCCCTCTCAAGAGGAAACACCACCTAGCCCAAAGGCAAATGCTCTGGCTAAGCCTATAAGTGAAGTGGTGGGGTATGAACATAATTCCACTGACTCCACCACCAAAAGGGGTGATAGGAAAGAAGAGCATCATGCGGTTCCTGGATGGTACTCTCAAGACCCTCCAATCCCTCATCCACATATAAATAATAGAGGTGACCCACCTAAGTTAGCTGCACATACCTTTGCTCAATGGCAAGTTTTAATGAAATCTCATGTGCGCAGCTCTTGCATTGATTTGTGGAATATTATTGAAGTAGGACTCAAGATTGAGGATCCAACCAACTTGACTAGAAGAGAAGTGGTCAATAGCCAACTCAATGCGACTACCTTGCACATGATCCAACTTGGAGTGGGACCAAAGGATTTCCCCACATTGAGCACTACAATACCGCCAAGGAAGCTTGGGATGCTCTCATTGACTTGTTTGTTGGCAATGAGAGTATGAGAAGAAATAGCTATGATGCCTTAAGCAATGAGGCTGAAGGATTCTTTATGAAGGATGGTGAGGATCATGAAGATATGTATCGAAGACTCAAATCCACAGCCACCGCCTTCACGAATGTTGGTTCCTCTCACATTGATGATGCTTGGATCAAGAGGAAGTATGTGAGTGATCTCATGCCTTTTGAACCCACTGACTTGAAGAGTCTCCAAGGAAGACACAACTACCATCTCATGACCTCCAATGAAGTTATGCAAGAGATGGCCGCTTTCAAGGTTACTGCCAAGAATGCCAAAGACGCACATGCTCGTGCCATTGGAATGAGTAGTGGTGTCAATCTTGCCTTGAAGGCCAAGGTTGTGGAGTATGATGAAGATGAAGGGAGTGATGAGGGACTTTCAATGAGCCACCCTAAAGATGTCAAGGTCGCTCATGGTGAATACATGGCCTTCTATGCAAAAAACTTTTGGAAAGACCCGCCAATGCCAAAATGGAGATACAACGAAGAAGCAACCCCAATGGGAGAAGAGACAATGGGTCTAAGTTGAGAACTTGCTTTAATTGTGGTGACCGCTATCACTTTGTTGTCGGTTGTCCCTACGAGAAGAGAGAAGATCATGGGGGTAAACTTGTATTGAAGAAGACCTCCAAAGCTCCTTTCAAGAAACCTTTCATCAAAAGGAATTCCACCAACAAGAAGTCGGATGAAATTGTCTTGATAACACATGAAGAATTATCCTCCGACAATGATGATGAGGAAGATGAAGAAGAGTAAACATCAAGTGGTGTGGCGGCTCTTGCCACTACTTCTACACCAACATTCTCACTCTTCGACTCTCCAAATGAGAATATCTCCAACAAGAACGTCACTTGCCTTATGGCAAGAGGAACAGAGGTATTATCATCATCACACCCCACCTCCTTAGTTGATGAATTTGATGATGAGTTATCCCTCCAGGTCAAAAAGGAATTAGTTGCTTTTGATGTATTTATGAACAACTTGCAAGGGGATCACAAAAGACATTTTGTGGACCTCTTAAATCAACTTGCACACACACAAGAGCTCCTAGATGAGAGATGTAAATTAGGAAGAGAGCACATGATTGAGGTAGAAGCTCTAAATAATGCTCTAGAAGAAGAACAAGAGACTAGGATGTCTCTTGAAACTAAACTTGAAGGGCTTGATGAAGCAAATGATCTCATTATTAATAAACTCATCAAGGAACGTGACCATGCTATTGCTAAATATAAAAGGCTAAAAAGGACAAGATTGAGTTTGGTGTTGTTCATGAAAAACTTGCCGAGGACTTTAGGATGCTTGACAAGGCTCACAAGGCCTTGGAGAGTGAACTCTTGTTACTCACAAAGTCTCGTGAAAAGCCTCAAACTCAATTGACCAATATTCCTTCACCTAGTACTTTCATTCCTTCTAGTTGTACAAATATACTTGAAGAAAATGCTAGGTTGAAGGGGGAGCTAGCTAAGGCCACCTTTCCCAAAGGAAACAAGTCAATTGATGACCTCTTGAGTAAGCATAGGTCAAATAGTGAGAAAGGGGGAATTGGCTTTGTCTCTAAAGGCAAGAAGAAGAAGAACAACAAGAAGAAGAAGGCCAAGCCCACACAAGAAAAAGACAAGGTCATTGTGGGTAGTAAGAACACGAATGGAAAAACTATGTCTCATGATGACTTTGCGGGAAGTGATAACCTTCACTATGTATTGATGCGTGATTATTATGGTGATGTATATGCACAATATGTTGGCTAATTTGATGGTTATATTGCTTGGTCTATTTGGGTTCCCAAGACCCTTGTTGCTAACAAAAGAGGACCCATTGACAAATGGGTACCTAAAAACTAGTTTGATCTTTTGTAGACCTATGCTTCCAGAGGGTCAAAATGGGTGCTAAATAGTGGATGCACAAATCATATGACCGGAAGCGCATCTAGTGTCAAGGAGTTGAGACCAAATGTTGATCAAATATCCGTGACATATGCTGACAAGTCAAAGTCTAAGGTAATGGGTTTCGGCAAAGTTGTGGTTGCACATGATATCACTCTCGTGGACGTCATGCTTGTTGAGACCCTTGGCTATAATTTGCTTTCAGTCCGTGCTCTTGGAAAGATGGGTTTTGCCATCTTTATTGATAATGATATTGTGATCCTCATGTGGAGCAAGTCTCTAAAGGTCGCTTTTGTTGGGTACGTCGAAAATGACTTGTATGTGGTGGACTTTTCGGGGAAAACCACTACAAGTGCGATGTGCCTATTCGAAAAGGCTGATGTGGGTTGGTTATGGCATCGCCGTCTAGCCCATGTCAACATGAGAACTTTGCAAAGCCTCCACAAGGATGGTCATATTGTTGGACTAAAAGAAAATGTTTGCTTTGCTAAAGATCGTGTTTGCAGGGCATGTGTTGAAGGAAAGATGCATGATTCTCCCCACAAGCCAAAGAACTACATCAAGTCCAAGAGGATCTTGGAGCTCCTCCATGTGGATCTCTTTGGTCCTCCATCTCATGCAAGCCTTGGTGGGAATAAATATTGCTTGGTGATTGTTGATGACTACTCAAGATACACTTGGGTATATTTCTTCAAGCTAAAAAGTGAGACCCAAGGAAACTTCAATGACTTCATCAACATGGCTCAACGTCAAAACAATGCCCCTATGTTAACAATAAGAAGTGACAATGGTACCGAGTTCAAGAACTACACATTGAATGGATTTCTTAGTGATGAGGGAATAAAACATCAATATTCCGCTGCACATACCCCTCAACAAAATGGTGTAGCTGAGAGGAAGAACCGGACTCTTATTGATATGGCAAGGACCATGTTGGCAAAATTTAAAACTCCATACAATTTCTGGGCTAAAGCAATCTCCACCGCATGCCATGCATCAAACCGTCTCTACCTCCATAAAAAATTGATCAAGACTCCATATGAAATTCTTATCGGTAACAAGCCCAATGTTTCATACTTCCGGGTGTTTGGTTGTAAGTGTTTCTATCGCGGTGTTCGTTTCTCCAAATTTGATTCCAAAGCATTAGAGGGTATTTTTGTTGGTTATGGTCTTGAATCCCACACTTATAGAATCTATGACAAGCTCTCTGGAGTTGTCATAGAATCTTGTAGTATGGTTTTTGAAGAATATGGGGGGCATGTTGATGTCTATGATATAGATGATGAAATTCCTCAAGATGCCATAGGAAGAATGGGTGCGGGATTCATCCGCCCTGTTGAGGAACCCCTTATGGCAGATCAAGAAGAACTTTGCTCTACTCAAGTGGAACCCTCATCTTCACATCATCAACAAGCTTCTATCGAAAAGGACAATGACCCAAGCCAAAGACAAGCTGTGGACCCTCAACCAGATGATTAGGAAGAAACCTCTAGCCAGGAGGTGCTTGAGTCTCCATTTGCCAGAATGTCTAGCGGTGCTAAGTCTATTACATAAGGAAGATCTATAGAAACTGCCATAAGGGAAGCCCAGCGCTTGCCTAGAAGTATGCCTGATCAATACCAAGGTCAATCTTTGCCTCTTGAAGAAGAGAATGATTCCAATGATGATCAGGGTCAAGTTAATGGTCATGATGAGGACCAAAATGATGAAGTGATCCCCACAAGAAACAACAAGGAGATCAAAACTCGTCACCAAGCTAGGATGGATAGAATATTGGAATTAAGAGACCACACTCCTGAGAATGTGGTAGGAGATATAAGAAGAGGGATATCCACTCGAGCTCAACTTAAGAACTTTGGTGAACATCAAGCACACATATCCATGGTGGAACCAAAGAAAGTATGGGAAGCTCTTGAAGATTCGGATTGGTTGGATGCAATGCACAAAGAGCTCAACAACTTTGAGAGAAACAAAGTATGGAAGTTAGTTGAAAAGCCAAAAGATAGCCGCAATGTTATATGCACCAAGGGGATATTCAAGAACAAGCAAGATGAGCATGGAATTGTTGTGAGGAACAAGGCAAGATTGGTTGCACAAGGGTTCTCTCAAATTGAAGGAATTGACTATGAAGAGACATATGCACCCATGGCTCGCCTTGAGTCCATATGTATCCTTCTTGCTTATGCGGCACATCATAACTTTAAATTACAACAAATGGATGTAGAAAGTGCATTTATTAATGGTCCATTGCATGAGTTGGTATATGTAAAGCAACCCCCGGGGTTGAGGATCCCAAGTTCCCAAACCACGTCTATAAACTTTATAAGGCGCTCTATGGACTCAAACAAGCCCCACGCACGTGGTATGAGCACCTTAGAGAGTTGTTGTTAGACCATGGGTTTGAGGTTGGGAAAATCGATCCCACTCTTTTTACTAAGAAGGTCAATGGGGAGCTTTTCGTATGCCAAATATATGTTGATGATATTATCTTTGGCTCATCTAACAAAGCTTTTAATGATGAATTCTCAAAGCTTATGACTAATAGGTTCCGGATGTCTATGATGGGAGAATTGAGGGTAATTCTTGGCTTTGAGATCAAGCAAGTAAGAGGAGGGACATTCTTCAACCAAGCCAAGTATACTCAAGATATGCTCAATAGATTCAACATGAAAGATCTAAATGGTGCCCCACTCCCATGGGAACAAAGACCCATCTTGAACTAAACCCAAATGGTAAAGATGTGGATCAAAAGGTATACCGGTCCATGATTGGTTCTTTGATTTACCTTTGTGCATCTAGACCCGATATTGTGTTGAGTGTAGGAGTGTGTGCAATATATCAAGTGGCTCCTAAAGAAAGCCATTTGATGGCGGTCAAGAGAATCTTCCGATATTTGGTTCATACCCCAAACTATGGTATTTGGTATCCTAGGGGCTCAACTTTCTCTCTTTGAGGATACATGGACTCGGATTGGGTTGGTGACAAGGATGACAGAAAATCAACCTCCGGGGCTTGCCAATTCCTTGGGAGGTCTTTGGTGTGTTGGTGTTCTAAGAAGCAAAATTGTATATCTCTCTCCACCGCCGAAGCCAAGTATGTGGCAGTTGCTAGCGCTTGTCCTCAATTGCTATGGATGAGGCAAACTTTAAAGGAATACGGTGTCCATTGTGACAAAGTGCCTCTTCTATGTGAAAATGAAAGTGCTATCAAGATTGCCTATAACCCAATGGATCATACAAGGACAAAGCATATTGATATTTGTCATCACTTCATTAGAGATCATGTTGCTCGAGGTGATATTGAGTTATCCTATGTATCAACCAAAGACCAACTTGCCGATATTTTCACGAAGCCACTTGATGAAGCAACGTTTTGTTATTTGCCGAATGAACTAAATATCGTAGATTCTAGGAGCTTGACTTGATCACCTTGCATACTCACCTATGTTTTGAATCTTATTTGTTTTAGGTGTAGGCATGGAGATAGGGGGAGTGCGGTCCTAATACATTGGACTATCCCTCCCTAATGCTAACATTAAGAAATTCAATCCTCTTAATATCATTTTGTGATATATGAGCTTAAATGATGAGTAGTGGCTATGAACCCAAGGATAATTCTTCACAGTGACATGTCACAAACTCTTACATGGTGTCCTCGGCCACCACCCCTTCTCTATGAAGGATTGGTTCTTGGTTTGTGCTTTTAAGTAATCTAAGTTTCACATTGCCATTATTATTGATGTTCGGTGTCTTTCTATTCTTTACAGTGTGAAATCTTAACCTAAGCCTGTCTCCATCCCTTGAAAACATTCTTTCCAACATATATGTCCTCAAAACTTGAAGCTAACAGTTTTTGGTCAAAGAGGACTGATACGTCCATAACGTATCTATAATTTTTGATGGTTTTATGCTAATAATATGCTTTTGACACTACTTTTTGTATAAAGTTTATAATTTGTTTGGAATAACCTACTAATAGTTGCAAAAGTGCACAATGTTCTTGTTTTACACTTTGATGTGTAGGAATTATCAAGAATACAAGTGGAAACCTTGTTGGAGTCAAAATGGGATTATTCCAGAAATCTGTCTCAGAACTCTTTTTGAAGATGGTCACGTTTCGGGTCGAACAGGGCGTCAAACGGAAAACTCTTCAACTACAAAGTTGTTGGAAATTTCATGACAAACGTTCGGGACATAAATTTTGCTGATTCCGAGTCCAAACGGGTCTTTAGACCCGATTTACTGTAGTACAAGATGGAGTGACGGGAATCCCAGAAGCTATATAAAGGAAGGAAACCTAATTCGTCCAGGGCACCTCCACCTACGAATTTTCAGCCACCAAAGCCATGTTTCCCCCCCCATGGATCTCATCTCCATGGGGGGGGGGTCCCAAGAAACCATGAAGGAAGGGGACAAAGGGGCGGTACTCCCCCATGATACCGGCGGCGGGGAAGGAGTCCCCCGCGCCGCCACCGGCGCCGTCGCCGCCCTCTTCACCATCTTCACCGCCATCTCCATCACCTAATTCTCCTAGTGTGCAGTGGTTCATTCTCCCACACACCTCTGTACTGTCATATGTAAACATGGTGTTTGATGCTATAAGTTATAATCCTATGATCTATGTCATGTTTGCGTAGTTTCTTTGTTCTTAGATTGAATGGTTGAATGTCTTTGGTTCATTAGAGTTGTATGTTGATATGGTACAATATTTTGATGTCCATTATATTTGTGCGCGCATGGATTAAACATCATAGGGTTTGTAGTATGTGTAAGAGGAAGGGGGAAGTTCTGCCGGAGTGACAGAAACCTGAGGACGCGAACCGGAATGTTGCACGTATGCGAGTAAGAGGACCATTGAACTTAAGGCTATGGTTGGGGAAAGCTTAATGCATTGATTAGTACTTACGGATGTTTGCTAACAATCCAATCATATAGTACATGTAATTCCAAGTAGTGAAGCGCATGTATATTTAGCCTCTCCCACATAGAAAACTGCATCGAAGACAATTAACTCGATCTATTCGCTATTTAAACTTGGACAAAGCCACCACAATTACCACCACTATTCCACACTCATGGTTCTATTAGTTTAGTGTATTTTATTGCTACATCAACTAGCTTTACTTTCTTGTTATTTATTATCATGCAAAGCTATCTCTATTACTCGTATTGTTGCTCTAGTTTTATTTCCTAGATAATGCAAACGTTTAGTGTGCGTAGAGTTGTATCAGTGGTTGATAGAACTTGAGAGAATATTTATCCTACCTTTAGCTCCTCGTTGGGTTCGACACTCTTACTTATCGAAAAGGCTACACACGATCCCCTATACTTGTGGGTTTTCAAGACCTTTTTTGGCGCCGTTGCCGGGGAGCAATATCGTGTGGGTGAATATTCTTGTGTGTACTTGTTTTCTTTATCTCTAAGTAGGTTTTACTTTCAGTTTTAAGTTGTTCTCTATCTTAGTATGGATAGGGAATACGAATTACAAAAAAAATTAGTTGTACTTGTTACCTAAAAACATTTTCAAAAAGGAATGTGATTGGAAAGATGAGTAATGGTTAAGTGGGGGTCGACCTTGAACACTTGTGTTCATGCCTATGAAACCAAAACAAATCTTTACATGGAAGCTTTTCAGTTAAAAAATTATAGGAATGCATGAAGCCTTGAGAAAGAAAGATATTTCTGGTATTGATCTTAATGCTTATTCATTCGAAAATACTTGAATCTTGCTCCTATGCCTAACTTAAAGGCGTTAAAGAAAATTACTTATTGGGATATAACCCAAAAGTTTTAGATGAGTTTTGTAAGTTATTACCTCTGTAATAACCGCTCCTTATCCTTTTTATTTTCTTTTTGTGCCAAGAGTAACCTCTAATGAGAGAGCAGTAATGCTTGGGAAAGTTGCTGTCTCGAAACAGATTTTTGTGCTTCGCTGTAAAGATTCGTGTAAAATCTCTGTACGTCGGCTTGAGTTATGCATTTTTGTGATTCTTCCCCAGGTTTTTATCTAACTTTCGTTAGTTCAACACTTTTCTATTTGAGCAACAGAAGGTCTTCGAAAAAATTAGTCTTTAACTGCTGGTCTATTTTGACAGATTTCTGCCATTATTTGCATTTGCTTCTTATTGATTCCTTTTTGGGTTCTTTTTGGGGAATTGAGCTTTTTGAGGGAAGTACTACAGTATCTTGTGTTTTAATGGAAGTTTTATTGGTGTTGGAACTGAACCCAAAGACTTATTATCTTGAGTGCACTAATGTTGCTAATAAAGATTGTGTGAAGTTTTGTATGAAGGAAAATTTTTAGGTGTATGGAAAGAGTGATGTAATGAGATGAAGAATGGACTAAAGCTCAACCTTGGGGATGCCATGTGTGTCATCCCAAGAAATATCCAAGAAGTACAAGCGTCAAAGCTTGGGGATGCCCAAGGCATCCCCTTCTTCATCAATAAAAATCTCAGGTTTTTTCAAACACTTCATTTTTATTGTTTCATGCACAGTTGTGTTGTTCTTGGAGCGTCTTCGTTTTTGTTTTAGTTTGCTTGGTTTTCTTAGTTTTATTGAATAAATTGGTTGGACGCCCTCTTTCATACATTAGTTTTCAAATAAGTGTGGTTTGGATTGGAAAAGAGTAGGAAAAGTTCATGCTTAAGTGGTAAAGGAGCTCGTTTTTGACGGTGGCCTATGCTTTGTCATGTCATGATTGATATTTTTTTGGCTTTATGCTTAGTGATTTTTGCTGTAGCATGACATGTTATAAACAATTGAGATTGCTTAATGTGCCTTGAAAGAATCATGCGTTGTTTTAGCATATTAAAGCATAGTATTGTGATATTCTCCTTTGATGCTTTGTTTGGGTTGACTTGGCGCATGCTCACACCATGTTATGACTATCCCAAGTCACCATAGCCTTTATGATCCTTTAGTTTTTGACTTGTAATATCACTTTATGCTTTAATTAATGATGTTTTGTCACTTTGCATGATTATAGCCATTATTGCTCTTTTAGTTGGTCGCTCCCAGTCTTTTGCTAGCCTCCATAACCAAGTATGAGTTCCACTCATGCATCCAAATCCAAATAAAACCAAGTTATCCCAAAGAGTCCACCATACATACCTATTAGCATTTGCTATTCCAAGTATATTCATGCTTTTATCTACCTTCCGAATTAAACTTGTTATGAAAAAACTAGTCATTAAAACTGTCACGAACTTGATGGTACACTTTTCTTTTCTTGCCCCTAATAAACTTGAACCATTGTGTCATCTATGTTGTATATGCCTGCACTTATATGTTGGGGATTAGCAGAACCATGCTGTCATGGGGAATGCTTTCAACATTGCACTTATACATTGTACCTAGTTGATATCATGCTTTTTTGTCTATGGATGTCGTCGGTGTGAAATGAAAGGAGAGCTTGTAAGTCCATGGAGTTATGTATGTGTGTTAGAAAAACGCCTAGGCCGCCGGTCTAATCCATGACTAATCATGGTGGAAACCTGCAGCGTAACCATAATGAGCAATCTATGAAGCATTCTTCTTATAAAAAAAGAGATAGAGATTGAGAAAAAAGAAAAAAAGAGATGAGAAAAGAGGAAAGAGAGAAAAAGCACCATTTTCCCATGGTAAATAAGAAGATTACTGAGATGCTCGTTTTCTGCTTTCATTGTCATTTTGATATGGGGATTCTTTCGTATCATCGGGAAGGGGTACCCCGTTGGCGGTTCTCTATGATACACATGTACTTACTATGACAAGAACTTACCGGTAACTAAACTTGAGTAGCATGAGGAGCGGCCCTCGTATTCAAGGGACATGAGATTTCCAACTTATACTTTGTCAAGCATATACTCCTTGGTTTGTTCACTTTAACCTTAATCACTTCAAGATACTTATGATAGGGGCAATGAGAGCTGAAAGCTAATAAGTACCATAATTTTTGGAAGCTCTTTATGAGACTTGAATCCCTGCTTCCTTCTATGAAGGCCTTTCTTTTACTTTTATGTTGAGTCCCCATCTTATATCTTTATGCACCTATTGAGAGAGCATAGTGGCCATTTTTAGTTTAATGTGCATTTTTCCAAGACTTGTTGATTGATTCATAATTTTGATATTGCTTGTTCTTAAACTATTTGTATCTAGTCATCCTTATGAACTTTGAAGGTGTCTTATGCATTTATGTTTTGCTATACCATGAGGGACTAGCTGAATACCAGTCTTATTATGTTTTCTATATGTGAAACAAACAAACGTCTTTTAATGCATTGTTATTCATGATCTTTTGTTTGTACCTTTTCATGTTACAACATAGTTGTTATATTGTTAAAACTCTATCTTTCATGTTCATGTTTAGAGTACCTTCGATCTCGACTATCAATACTTTTACAATAATGATTATCAAGATTGTGTTGTCTGCATGTTACCTCAAAAATTATATTGTTTTGATCGTTTACCTACTCGAGGACGAGCAGGAACTAAGCTTGGGGATGTTGATACGTCCATAATGTATCTATAATTTTTGATGGTTTTATGCTAATAATATGCTTTTGACACTCTTTTTTTATAAAGTTTATGATTTATTTGGACTAATCTGCTAATAGTTGTAAAAATGCACAATGTTCTTGTTTTACACTTTGATGTGTAGGAATTACCAAGAATACAAGTGGAAACCTTGCTGGAGTCAAATTGGGATTTTTCTAGAAATCTGTCTCAGAACTCTTTTTGAAGATGGCCACGTGTCGGGTCAAACACGGCGTCAAACGGAAAACTCTTCAGCTACAAAGTTGTTGGAAATTTCATGACAAATGTTCTGGACATAAAATTTAGCTGATTCCAAATCCAAACGGGTCTTTTAGACCCGATTTACTGCAGCCCAAGGTGGGGTGACGGGAATCCGAGAAGCTATATAAAGGAAGGAAACGTAATTCGCCCAGGGCACCTCCACCCACGAATTTGCAGCCACCAAAGCCACGTTTTTGCCTCCCCCATGGATCTCATCTCCATGGAGGGGACTCCCAAGAAGCCATGAAGGAAGGAGACTAAGGGGCGGTGCTCTCCCATGATACCGGCGGCGGGGAAGGAGTCCCCCGCGCCGCCGCCGCCCTCTTCACCATCTTCACCGCCATCTCCATCACCTAATCCTCCTAGTATGCAGTGGTTCATTCTCCCACACACCTCTGTACCTTCCTATGTAAACATGGTGTTTGATGCTATAAGTTATAATCTTATGATCTACGTCATGTTTGTGTAGTTTCTTTGTTCTTAGATTGAATGGTTGAACGTCTTTGGTTCATTAGAGTTGTATGTTGATATGGTACAGTCTTTTGGTGTCATTATATTTGTGCGCGCATGGATTAAACATCATAGGGTTTGTAGTATGTGTAAGAGGAAGGGGGAAGTTCTGCCGGAGTGACAGAAACCTAAGGACGCGAACCGGAATGTTGCACGTATGGGAGTAAGAGGACCATTAAACTTAAGGCTATGGTTGGGGAAACCTTAATACATTGATTAGTACTTACGGATGTTTGCCAACAATCCAATCATATAGTACATGTAATTCCAAGTAGTGAAGCGCATGTATATTTAGCCTCTCCCACATAGAAAACTGCATCGAAGATTATGAACTCGATCTATTCGCTATTTAAACTTGGACAAAGCCACCACAATTACCACCACTATTCCACACTCATGGTTCTATTAGTTTAGTATATTTTATTGCCGCATCAACTAGCTTTACTTTCTTGTTATTTATTATCATGCAAAGCTATCTCTATTACTCGTATTGTTGCTCTAGTTTTATTTCCTAGATAATGCAAATATTTAGTGTGCGTAGAGTTGTATCAGTGCTCGATAGAACTTGAGAGAATATTTATCCTACCTTTAGCTCCTCATTGGGTTCGACACTCTTACTTATCGAAAAGGCTACACACGATCCCCTATACTTGTGGGTTATAAAGGACCGGAGTCTCCGGTGTGCATACACCGGAGTCTCCGGTGCAGACCGGAGTCTCCGGTCTGGGGGGTTTTCGGGCTGTGACTTAAGGGCACCGGGGTGAGAGAGTCACTCAGACTCCTTCTTCCACCCCGACCCCCACCCTCACAAATCTCCTCCTCCTCCAAAACTGCTGACCGGAGGCTGATTTGCTGTCAGGATCAGCCGTGCGCCGGCCAACTCCACCCTCTCCACCGTTGGGACCTTCCCCTCCGGTGGAATCTCCCCAATGGACAGATCTGGTACAGTTTCCTCTCACCATGAACCTAGGGTTCATCCTCTTTGTTTTTTGAGTTTTGTACTAGTTTGTCCCTTGGAACAACATGCCTGCGTGCACTACTTCACACTAGCCTGGTATCTCTGCCCGATTTGCTGGAATCACTCTCATCTGAAGCCTCCCGTGCAAATCAAAATCTCCAGACCGGAGATTTTGGTTGGTAAGTCTGGAGACTCCAGTCTAGGCCGGAGACTCCGGTCCAGGCCAGAGATTCCGGTGTTGCACTCTGGAGACTCCGGTGTAGATTGCCTCCAGCACATCTGGCATAGCTATGAGGGTCTTGTGCCTATCTCCTGGACATATATGCTTACCCCCATGCTACCCCCCTCTCTCTCTGTTCACAAGTGGCTCTGGGTCTCTTCATGGTGGCACCAAGGCGAAGTCCAAAAGAGCGGATCCTCAATTTGATGAAGAGGCTGGGTAGTATATCATTCCACCATCCAACCGCAGGCAGCGGATCAGAGATGCTGAGTATATGAGGAAGAACCGAGAACGGATTGAGGAGGAGAACCGGGCCAAGAGGGCCAAGTATGGCAATTTGCAGTCTCTAGCTCACATGTCCAAGAAGGAGTTCTGAGAGCTTCGGAAGACTAATTTCTATGAGCTGCCAAGGACTAGTGAGGATCCATGTTATTGGAGGAGGGAACAGAAGGTATTTATGACCGATGTCTACCGCAAGCTCACCAAGTCCCCAGTTTGTCCACAGAGGTACATGGAACTTGAGTACATGCATGCCAACAACTACTTTGCAGATGCAGTGTGGATCATAGAAAAGCTGGGGCTGCATAGACTCATGGGGCTCCGACAAAATTATAGCATTCCCCTTGTCCAGCAATTCTATGCCACTGTGGTGTTTGGGACTGATCAAGCTAGGACCATGACCTGGATGTCAGGCGATGTTTGCTGCTCAGCTACCTTTTTTGACTTTGCCGGGGTTAGCTGTAGGGGATCGGTGCGGAAAACAAAAATTTCCCTACGATGTAACCCCAAAAGTAGCCAGGATCTATCTATGTAGTAATGCGGTAACAGCCAATGCATATAGAATACATACCCTTGTAGACCGTACGCGGTTAACGTTCCGCGGGGAACGTGGTTGATGTAGTCGTACTCAAAGCCGACCTCAAGGTCGCGAAGCTCCTCGTAGGTCACCCCTTGCTCCTTCTTCATCTTCATCGTGCAATAGCTCCAGCTCACGACATTTAAGCGCCACAAGTGTTGCGCCTTGTGTCTTCGTACACATCCGGTGGACGATGAGACCTCTGGCTCCCTGATCCCGCCAGGAGTGCGGAAGTTGATATCCGGCTAGGAATCCCTGCAGCGCAACGGCGTACTGTAGGTGTGCCTCGATCGCACAACCCAGACTTGGGGCCATGGTCACAAGGTATCGAGAGAGGGAGGGAGAAAGTCAACCAAAGGACTTCTTTAATTGTGTATTTAATCCCACCCATGGGCACCCCTTTATATAGGCGGAGGGGGTGTGCTCTCCCCATTGGGTTAGCCATGTGGGACTAAATGTCAAAGGAAAAGGGGAAAAAAGACCTCCCTAGCCGGCTAGGCCTGGGCGGCCAGCCCAACAACCAGCAGCAGCTCAGTGCTGCCAGCCGGGTGGGCCGGCGGCGCCCCAACGGCCTAGCAACAGCGGCCAGGAGGGAAGCAGCCAGGCGGGCCAGCGACCCTGGGTGGGCTTGCCACGTGCCGGCGACCCAGCTCGCCCTGGCGGCCTGGCAACCCAGCCCGGGTGGGCCTGTAGCCCCGCGGCCCAGCTTGCCCCGGTGGTGGCCTGCTCCCCAGCCCGGGTGGGCCAGCTAGCCAGCAGTGGCCCAGCTCAGCGCGGCGGCCCGCAGCGCTCTGCCTTCCCGCGTGCGGCAGCCAATACTAGCCGCCCACCTTTGTGGGCTGCCAGGCCCACTCGCGGCAGCAGTTGCCTTTTCTTTTTCCTTGTTCCTTTTCTTTTTCTACAGCTTTATTTCTAGGCCTTTTCCCTCTAGGATTTGGCCTAATATAAAAGTTGACTTTATAAATCTTAACTTAAATATTATTTAGAATATATTAATTAATAATTAACATATAATAAATATATATTTAAATTCCCATTTATCTGAAAACACTTTTCGGGGTTTTTCCTTTATTCTTTCTCCGAACAACTTCGGATCTCTCCGCGGAACGATTCCGGCTTTCTCTCTTTCTCTACTGTGGTTCCGTCTTACGAATGATTGATATGTTGCTAACGTATCCATTATTTTTGATGTTCCATGCTTGGTTTATCTACTTTCTTATGTTTTGTCCACCCTTTGGAGTACTTTTCATATGATTTCTTGGACTAACCTATTAACAAGTGCCATAGTACTAGTTGCCTGTTTTCTGCTATTTTTGGTTCCAGGAAAGTCAGAAAATCAATATTCTCGGAATTGGACCGGACAAAAGCCAAAGTTGATATTTTCCCGGAAGACTCACGGAGCCAGAAGGAGAGTCAGAGAGGGGCCATAGGGTGGCCACACCACCCCATGGCGTGGGTCCCCCCAGGCCGCGCCAGGGCATGGTGTGGGCCCCCTGGCCACCCACCGACCTTGCCTCCTTCCCCTATAAGAGCCTCCCGATACCAAAACCCTAAATAGTCAAGCCTCCAGCCACGAAAAGTTCCGCAGCGCCGTCACCACCGAAGGGGAGATTCGGGGGACAGAAAGTCTCTGTTCCGGCACCTTGCCGGGACGGGGAAGTGCCCCCGGAGCCATCTCCATCGATCTCCACCACCATCTCCATCACCACTGCTGATTCCCATGATGAGGAGGGAGTAATTCTCTCTCGACGCTAAGGGTTCTACCGGTAGCTATGTGTTCATCTCTCTCTCTATGCATGATCTTATTGTGATCATGAGCTTTGTAATCAAGTAGATCTACCTTGCTACTCAAGTGCTTTATTAGATCTCTGCTCTCCCCATGTGTGTGAAGTTGACAGTGTGCACACCATGGTGGCACTTAGGCTAGAGATTACAAATACTTGTTATGAGTTATATTTGTAGTTGGATGTCTTTATGGAATTGTGGTGTTTGTTGGACTCATCCAGTACTCAAGGTGATAGTGTGGGGTTTTCTAGATGGGAAAGGCTTACTTTGAGGTGTGCTGTTATAGCCCTACCAACGATTTGAGTGTCCAACCGGAGAGTAGTTAAGAGTAGCATCATGAAGATAATATATTTATATGGGAGTGTTCACTAGTGAAAGTATGATCCCTAGGCCTCGTTTCTAAGCTTTGATACACCGTTTGCTACTAAATCTATTACATGTTTGCTTGCTTCCATCTTTATTTCAGTTCTCCTTTACTCTTTTCCCACATTAACCACATGCCATCAAGCTATTTTCTATCACCGTTACCACTTATAATTATCCATACCACTTGTATTTCACTATCTCTTCGCCGAACTAGTGCACCTGTACACCTGACAAGTGTATTGGGTGTGTTGGGGACACAAGAGACTTCTTGTATCTTGATTGCATGGTTGGTTGAGAGGGGATACCTTTGACCACTTCCTCCCTGAGTTCGATAAACCTTGGGTGATCCACTTAAGGGAAAACTTGCTGCTGTTCTACAAACCTCTGCACTTGGAGGCCCAACAACTGTCTACAAGAATAGAAGTGCGTAGACATCAAGCTATTTTCTAGCACTGTTGGCGGGGAGGAAAGGTAAAAGGTATTCACACCGGAGGATTATAGAAGAAGAACCTCCCATAGCAAACGCCTATTTTCGGGCGCCGTTGCCGGGGAGGTAAGGTAAAAGGTACTCACATCCTGCGGTGTGAGTGCTCGAAGTTATTTCCTTTAGATTCTGCAATTTTGTCTTTTTGTTTCTTGTTTTCACTAGTTAGAACAAAAAAATTAGAGAGCTTTATAGTATTTATCTTGAGTTAGGACATGAAGTGTTTGAAGAGAAAATTAAAAAACCTATGGAACTTTATTTACATGCTAATAGAAATGTTGTTAGTATGAATTCTTTGGACACCATTATTGCTAATCCTGTGGAAAAGTCTATGCTTGGGGAAGCTAGTTTTTATGAAAATGATCTTTTTAGTTCCCCAGCTTCGGAAGATAGCTATTCTATTGCTTATGATGATACAAAACCTCCAATATATGATGATTACAATGATGAATATGATATTTTCAGTCCACCTACTATTGAGGAGAAAATTCATTATGATTACAATATGCCTCCTATATTTGATGATTATGGTGATGAGAATAATAATGATAGCTATTTTGTTGATTTTTCTCCCACTACAATTAATAAGAATGACTATGTTTATGTGGAGAGTAGTAGTTCTTTTATGCATGTGGCTCATGATAAGAATGTTTCATGTGATAGTTATATTGTTTATTTTATTCATGATGCTACTGAAAGTTATTATGAGAGAGGGAAACATGGTTTTATGTATCTCAACAGTATTAAGTTTCCCCTCTTTATGTTGAAAACTTTGAAATTGCGCTTGTTTTGCTTTCCTATTCTTGTTGCTTTGTGCTTTCATGACTTGTTTCTTTACAAGATTCCTATGCATAGGAAGTGGGTTAGACTTAAAGGTGTTTGAATTTGCTTCTTGATGCTCTCGTTTACTTCAATTTATATTTCTTATGTGAGCATCTTCTCAAACTACCACGCCTAACTTAAAGGCGTTAAAGAAAAGTACTTATTGGGAGATAGCCCAAAAGTTTTAGTTGAGTCTTGGAAGTTATTACTTCTGTAATAACCGCTCCTTATCCTTTTTATTTTCTTTTTGTGCCAAGAGTAACCTCTAATGAGAGATAAGTAATGATTGGGAAAGTTGTTGTCCCGAAACAGATTTTTGTGCTTCACCGTAAACATTCGTGTAAAATCTCTATACGTCTTTTTGAGGCGTGAGTTTTTGTGCTTCTGCCCTAGGTTGTTATCTAACTTTCGTAAGTTCAACACTTTTTTATTTGAGCAATAGAAGGTCTTCAAAAAAATTCGTCTTTACCTGCTGGTCTGTTTTGACAGATCTCTGCCACTATTTGCATTTGCTTCTTGTTGGTTCCTTTTTGAGTTCTTTTGAGGAATTGAGCTTTTTGAGGGAAGTGATACAGTAGCTTGTATTTTAATGGAAGTTTATTGGTGTTACAACTGAACCTAAAGACTTATTATCTTGAGTGCACTAATGTTTCTAATAAAGATTGTGTGAAGTTTTGTATGAAGGAAATTTTTTAGGTGTATGGAAGGAATGAGTAATGAGATGAAGGATGGACTAAAGTTCAAGCTTGGGGATGCCACACGTGTCACCCCAAGAAATATCCAAGAAGTACAAGTGTCAAAGCTTGGGGATGCCCAAGGCATCCCCCTCTTCATCAATAAAAATCTGAGGTTTCTTCTAAACACTTCATTTTTATTGTTTCATGCCCAGCTGTGTTGTTCTTGGAGCGTCTTCTAATTTTTTTTGTTTTGGTTTTTCGTTTGATTGGTTTGCTTAGTTTGCTGAATAAATTGGTTGGACCCCCTCTTTCATGCATTGGTTTTCAAATAGTTTGGTTTGGATTGGAAAAGAGTAGGAAAGTTCATGCTTAAGTGGTAAATAGAGCTTGTTTTTGACTGTGGCCCATGCTTTGTCATGCCATGCTTGATATTGTTTTGGCTTTCTGCTTAGTATTCTTTGCTGTATCATGACTTGTTATAAACAATTGAGATTGCTTCATGTGCCTTGGATGAATCATGCGTTGTTTTAGCATATTAAGGCATAGTATAGTGGTATTCTCCTTTGATGCTTTATTTGGGTTGACTTGGCGCATGCTCACACCATGTTATGACTATCTCAAGTCACCATAGCCTTTATGATCCTTTAGTTTTAAACTTGTAGTATCACTTTATGCTTTGATCAATGATGTTTTGTCGCTCTGCATGATTATGGCCATTATTGCTCTCTTAGTTTGTCGCTCCCAGTCTTTTGCTAGCCTCCATAACCAAGTATGAGTTCCACTCATGCATCCAACCCCCTAAACCAAGTTATTCCAAAGTGTCCACCATACCTTCCTATAAGCTTATGCTATTCCAAGTATATTCATACTTTTTTTACCTTCCAAATTAAACTTGTTATGAGAAAACTAGTGATTAAAGCTCTCACGAACTTGACGACACACTTTACTTTTTGCATCTAATAAACTTGAACCATTGGGTACTTCTTTGTTGAGTATATGCTTGCGCTTTATAAGTTGAAATTAGCAGAACCATGTTTCATGGGGAACGCTTTCAACATTGCACTTGTACTTTGTACCCCGTTGATATCATGTTCTTTTGCTTACGGATCCCGGCGGTGTGAAATAAAAGTGGAACTTGTAAGATCATGGAGTTTGTATGTGTGTTAGAGAAATGCCTGGGCCGCTAGCCTAAGCCATGCCTAATCATGGTGGAAACTTGCATCATAACTATAATGAGCACTCTATGAAGCATCCTTAATAAAAACCTATGCAAATAGCCAATAAAAAGATCGCTGAGATGCTCATTGTCTGCTTGCCTTGTCATTTTGATTATGGGATAGCTCCTGTATCATGTGCAAGGGGTACCCCGTTGGCGGTTCTTAATGATACACATGTACTTACAATGACAAGAGCTTACTCGTGACTGAAGTTGAGTAGCATGAGGATCGGTCTTCGTAAGTAAGGGGCATGAGATTTCGGTTTATAACTTGTCAAGCATATCCTCTTAGTTGTGTCACTTTAACCTTAATCACCTTAAAGATGATTATGATAGGGGCAATGAGAGATGAAAACTATAAGTACCATAATTTTTGGAAGCTCTTTATGAGACTTGAATCCCTACTTGCTTCTATGAAGTCCGTTCTTCCACCATTATATTGAGTCTCCACCTTCTATCTTTATGCACCTACTTTGAGAGCATAGTGGCCATTCTTAGTTCTATGTGCATTGTCCCAAGACTAGTTGATTGATGCATAACTTGATATTGCTTGTTCTAAACTATTTGTATCTAGTCACTCTTTTGAACTTTGAAGGTGTCCTATGCATTTATATTTGCTACTCTATGAGGACAAGCTGAATGCTATTATGCTATGTTTTCTTTATGTGAAACAAACAAACGTCTTGCAAAGCGTTGTTATTCATGAATCTTTTGTTTGTGCCATTTCATGTTGCATCATAGTCTCTTTGTCTTATTGTTAGAACTTTGTCTTTTAGTTTATGGTTGAAGTACTATGATCCTAGCTTTGAATGTTTTACAAATACTTTGATCAAGTTTATGATGGTGCATGTCACCTCAAAAAAAATTCTTTCGTTTTATCACTTACCTACTCGAGGACGAGGAGGAGTTAAGCTTGGGGATGTTGATACGTTGCTAACGTATCCATAATTTTTGATGTTCCATGCTTGGTTTTATCTACTTTCTTATGTTTTGTCCACACTTTGGAGTACTTTTCATATGATTTCTTGGACTAACCAATTAACAAGTGCCATAGTGTCAGTTGCCTATTTTCTGCTGTTTTTGGTTCCAGGAAAGTCAGAAAATCAATATTCTCGGAATTGGACCGGACAAAAGCCAAAGTTGATATTTTCCTAGAAGACTCACGGAGCCAGAAGGAGAGTCCGAGAGGGGCCACAGGGTGGCCACACCACCCCATGGCGTGGGTCCCCCTAGGCCGCGTCAGGGCATCGTGTGGCCCCCCTGGCCGCCCACTGACCTTGCCTCCTTCGCCTATAAGAGCCTCCCGATACCAAAACCCTAAATAGTTAAGCCTCCAGCCACGAAAAGTTCCGCAGCACCGCCGCCACCGAAGGGGAGATTCGGAGGACAGAAAATCTCTGTTCCGGCACCCTACCGGGACGGGAAGTGCCCCCGGAACCATCTCCATCGATCTCCACCACCATCTCCATCACCACTACTGATTCCCATGATGAGGAGGGAGTAGTTCTCTTTCGAGGCTAGGTAGCTATGTGTTCATCTCTCTCTATGCATGATCTTATTGTGATCATGAGCTTTGTAATCAAGTAGATCTACCTTTTTACTCAAGTGCTTTATTAGATCTCTGCTCTCCCCATGTGTGTGAAGTTGACAGTGTGCACACCATGGTGGCACTTAGGCTAGAGATTACAAATACTTGTTATGAGTTATATTTGTAGTTGGATGTCTTTATGAAATTGTGGTGTTTGTTGGACTCATCCAGTACTCAAGGTGATAGTGTGGGGTTTTCTAGATGGGAAAGGCTTACTTTGAGGTGTGCTGTTATAGCCCTACCAACGATTAGAGTGTCCAACCGGAGAGTAGTTAAGAGTAATATCATGAAGATAATATATTTATATGAGAGTGTTCACTGGTGAAAGTATGATCCTAGGCCTTGTTTCTAAGCAATTGATACACCATTTGCTACTAGATATATTACATGTTTGCTTGCTTCCATCTTTATTTCAGTTCTCCTTTACTCTTTTCCCACATCAACCACACACCATCAAGCAATTTTCTATCACCGTTACCACTTATAATTATCCATACCACTTGTATTTAACTATCTCTTCGCCGAACTAGTGCACCTATACACCTGACACGTGTATTGGGTGTGTTGGGGACACAAGATACTTCTTGTATCTTGATTGCAGGGTTGCTTGACAGGGGATACCTTTGACCACTTCCTCCCTGAGTTCGATAAACCTTGGGTGATCCACTTAAGGGAAAACTTGCTGCTGTTCTACAAACCTCTGCACTTGGAGGCCCAACAACTGTCTACAAGAATAGAAGTGCGTTGACATCAATGATCTCTCTCATCGTACCCTTAAGTGTATCCTCTCACGGCTCGGGAATGCTCTAGACATGATCTGTATCAATGATCAACAAAGGGACCAGGGATATCCATGTGACCCCTATGCATTCCTGATGACAATGTCGTTTGAACCGTCTAAATGTAGCATCCTCTTCCTTTTGTTTCTCGATACAACTTGTCCGAGATCCGATCATTGGTATCCCATACCTTGTTCAATCTCATTCACAACAAGTTATGTTTTCTTGTTACCATGATATTACATCCCCGTGACCTAGTCACATGTTGCAACATTTATAGATGTAATCTCACCAAGTCGGCCGTGTGTATCTTTACTCGTCATATGGGTCAACAAATCCTGGTCTTGCAGTCACATGTCATCTACTGTTCCTTCAGAATACCCAACGTACACCTTTATGGCCACCGTATTACCGAATGACGGTTGATGCAGTCTAAGTAGCCTAGGGAAACAGTGAGTAATATGAGATCATGGTCTAAAGAGAAGGAGTCTAGGTATAGCTACTGCAACAATGAACTATATGACTTGATCGTGTTGCAATCCTTCGAGGAATGTCCAATCACATCATTCTCCAATGATATGATCTCGTTGTCAGTCGGCATAAATGTCCATGATCTTGAAACCCAGATCATCCTCGTGACCAACGAAGTAGTATGAATAGAGGCTACTAGGGACTTTGTTGTTTCATACCACACCTGTACCAATGTTTCTACTTGGCACAGTTATAGCACAATATGAAACTATTATAAACTAATTGAGATATGACAATACAAACCTATTTATTATTTGCCTCTAGGGCATATCTCCTTCAGTCTCCCACTTGCACTAGAGTACAAATAAATTAGCTCGCATTTTACTCATATAAACCATATACCATATGCATTTACAGATCATGCATGCTCATGGGAAACGTTATGTCCATGTTCTGTTTTACTAGATCATTATGTCTTTTGCAAATTGTTAATGTCTTCCTAATTTCGACATTCACTCCATTATCTTATAATGGGTCAAAGCATTTGTTTGGCAACAAAGCGAGACTTTGTTTCTAGTGTTTATGATGACGGTCGTTTTCACCGCTGTCATCTAAACTTCAAAACACACTTTGTTATCCTCTGTGTATATACTATAGTCATGATAGCAGAATGAGGCCGGATTCCAGGAGCTTACAGTGACGTTAGATCAACCTCTAGGGCTTTCTCATGGGCACTGGGCCCTAGACACATCATTCTACGTTAAAAGCAAACTAGCCCCGCCATAACATTATACATCACATCAGATGTAGCCTTTATACTTCTATATCTATGTAGATCCTAGTGCATGAAATGCAACTATGCCACTTACATTGCTTCTTGCCATTTATGTACAAACTTAATTCTGGTTTCAGTGATCAACTTAGGAATCACTTAAATACATGTTCTTATAGTTAAGACTTTGTCCTACCAACCAGAACTTCGGGTCACGGTATGTCGAGTATACAACATGGTTTTATGGAAGAACATATGACTGATGCATAGGAGATGTAACACATCTCTTTCTTTCAACCATAGTTGCAATACTAACTCAATGCTTCATACAGTAAGAACTTCTTTCTTACCTTGTTCCATTCTGAGATATTTCAGAATCTTGCTTAGGATTTTCTGAATATCTTTCAGAATCAAGTCCAGGAAGCATTCGACAGTCAGTGTTTATTAAACTTACCAATCTATCTCGATAGATCTTATTGTTTAATAACTTCAACTTCATCCTAACTTAAATATTATTAACACCAATCAGATCATTCACATATGTTGTCCACATATCCCAGAATGATTTCACGCTCCAACTCAAATATGACATTCATGTTTCAGATCCAGGGATTTCACTTAGCTCCCACTCAAAAGTAGGTCCTCTCAATAATCTTGGACATTCCAAAATTCCTTGATCATCATCAGATTGAGAATTCCACTAACGAGATTTCAATGACCATTCATTTCTCGCACTTAGGTCCATCACGCTTCTTTGTATTTCGTAGGTATGTCTTGTTCAAAACATGACAAGTGAATCAATAATATAATTCCACAAACTTGTAGTATATATAGTGGAATCCTACTTTCTTTAGTAAAAGTATTCCATGAAACTTTATGATCATTATCAACAGTTTCTCCTCTATTTGTAGAGTTTGGTTTAACGAAACAAATTCCGCTGCGCCACTCAACAATTCAGAGGTAAGGTCAAATACCTTGTTTTGATCTTTTACTTTCTTCCAACTGTATCTTCATCAAGACACGTTGACTTTGGACAACAATAGTTTTGGCCCTTGTGGAAGATGCATTCATAGATTCCTAAGAATGCTTCACAAAGACTTGTTTATTCGCCACCACTTCGACTTGTCGAAATTTCCAGAAACTCGAACTTGCAATAACACTTATGGTGTTGTTTCCACAAACCTTTAGATGTTCCCTTGTATTTCAAATGAGTGTTTGCTTATTTTGATCTCTAACTTATAACCCCGATAAGAGACAATATGATATCATATGTATCTAATACAAAATGTTTATGATGTTTCGACATTTCAAGAAAATTTGAATTCGTCCAATTATCATAATTTGTGAAACATCTTTCACAAGTCCCTTTTATGCTAAACTTAACTTGAATACTTTAGTCATGTCGATTTAATTGAAGAGACTTGTTAATTCAGTTAATTCAATATCCCATTTAGTTTTGAACTCATTTGAACAATTCAAATCATTTCAAACTTCATGTTTCATCAGGTAAATACACTTATTCACTTAAATCCACAATAAATGATTTCCACTACTTGTTGAAAATATGATACATCACTATGTATAAGTTTCAACATTTCTTCGCATATCACCGTTTTACCAGAATGCGGAGTTTTAGTCATTCTTCCCAAGAGGCATGGTTTTGCAAAGTCTCTAGATTATGCATCTAGGACCCCAATCTTTCATAAAGAACCTGCAATAACCAAAATGACTTAAACTATAGTGTCATTTCATTATTATACTTTGGATGTCTTTTAGCATTCTAATCCTTTATAAATGTTTAAACTATTATCATTAACATAGTGATGAGAATAACTTGTTTATAATCGTAATGTGACCATAACTGTATTGTTCATAAGAAAAGTACAAACTGGCTTGTAGCTTGTTCATATGAATAATCATCTTGCCAAAATAAAGACACACAAACAGGGATTACAAATTTATATTCAAGTCCACTGATCCAAATGACAAACTTTGAGGAAAGAGGTGATGTCGGCCATCAACTGTTTTGCTTGACGTCATCAAGCCACATTACCTCAAATCCAGCAATTCTCAAGCAGATCGTCCTGTTTTCACAAAACGGGACAAGTATCAAATACCTTGCAAACTGCAATGAGTTTTGCAAGAAACACATTTATAATTTCTATATCTTACATATACCTTTTCATCCATGAACTCCATTTGCAATCAAGCCCTTCTAAGAGTTCTCAACTCTAATGCAAGATCACTGAGTGTTTTTGCAAACAATCCGGAGTCATCGAATTATCTCCTAATGGTTATTGTGTCAAGAAGAGAAGATCACCTTTTACGAGGATATCCCTCAGGCGTGGGTATTAATCTATGAAGTTGGACCCTTTTGCTAAGTTCCATATTAAGCAATATATTCCCATGGTCGCAAAGGACCTCAATGGGATATGCTAAGATCTAATAAGATATTTGCAAACAGACACCTAGACTAAGTTTATAATAAGAGATCAATTTATAATTGGTCTCCACTAAAATTGTCATCCCTTGGACGATTTTTGCGATCGCATGATCCCTATCCTCTGCACCTCCCCCGATCGTCATGACCATCAGTGCATTATCAAAGGTAGGCATTCACTAATGCCAATCACATCATCCATGTGACTAATGCTCGATCTTTCGATCTCTTGTGTTTCGAGGCCACGCTTCTCTAGCATGCTAGGCTCGCCAAATCTAACTTGTGTGTATTCGCTGTGCAACATCGCTTACACCCACTGTATGCGAACGTAGATATGTCTGACACCCAGGCCTGTAACCCTAGATCGCCTCATACCGAAGAACTTTCTTGGTGGTGCACACACAAGGGGAACACGGAACATTGGAATTAAATAGGGATTATCTTATTTGCTACCGTTGAGTAACTAAATACTAGCACACAATGAGATGTAAAAACTAGTATCAACATCATATGTATAATGTGATATGATATGGTCTTTCTTGCGCCTTGATCTCCATCGAGCGCTCCGGCATGATCTTCATCGTGCCCTTGGTTTGACGCCAAGTCCACGACGCCGCCACCAGGTCGTCCATCGGAACGATGACTATTACTATACTACTTAGTAATAGAAAAGTAAACTACTTTACCTTTGCAATGACCAAGGCCATATCGTAATCACATGCCCCCTGCAAAATAAAGTTAGACGCATCACTTTATCTATTGCAAGTTTTATGTGGTTGTTAGGTCTTTCGCACTAGAACCGTTTCTAAACTACGAACTTTCCAACCACAACACGGATCCAACAGTTGTCTCTACTACACCCCTTTCGGGGCCCTCCGTTGTAAATGTTATATCAACTATTGTATGAGAGACAGACACCCGCTAGCCACTTATACGGTACAAGCTGTATGTTGAGCGTGGAACCAGTCTCGCGTATGAATACGCGTAAGGTCGGTCCGGGACGCTTCATCAAACAATACCGCGATATAAACAAGTACACGTTAGAGGGTAACAACTAAGGGATCAATGCGTGCACAAAACTAGTGCGTACTGGTCGTACATCACTCCTACGCATAGATCGGCTCTGATACCACTGTAGGGGATCGGTGCGGAAAACAAAAATTTCCCTACGATGTAACCCCAAAACTAGCCTAGGATCTATCTATGTAGTAATGCGGTAACGGCCAATGCGTATAGAATACATACCCTTGTAGACCGTACGCGGTTAACGTTCCGCGGGGAACGTGGTTGATGTAGTCGTACTCGAAGCCGACCTCAAGGTCGCGAAGCTCCTCGCAGGTCACCCCTTGCTCCTTCTTCATCTTCATCGTGCAACTGCTCCAGCTCACGACATTTAAGCGCCCCAAGTGTTGCGCCTCGTGTCTTCGTACACATTCGGTGCACAATGAGACCTCCGGCTCCCCGATCCCACCGGGAGTGTAGAAGTTGATATCCGGCTAGGAATCCCTGCAGCGCAACGGCGTACTACAGGTGTGCCTCGATCGCACAGCCCACACTTGGGGCCATGGTCACAAGGTATAGAGAGAGGGAGGGACAAAGTCAACCAAAGGACTTCTCTAATTGTGTATTTAATCCCACCCATGGGCATCCCTTTATATAGGCGGAGGGGGTGTGCCCTCCCCATTGGGTTAGCCATGTGGGACTAAATGTCAAAGGAAAAGGGGAAAAAAGACCTCCCCAGCCGGCTGGGCCTGGGCGGCCAGCCCAACAACCAGCAACAGCTCAGTGCTGCCAGCCGGGTGGGCCGGCGGCGCCCCAACGGCCCAGCAACAGCGGCCAGGAGGGATGCAGCCAGGCGGGCCAGCGACCCTGGGTGGGCTTGCCACGTGCCGGCGACAAAGCTTGCCCTGGCGGCCTGGCAACCCAGCCCGGGTGGGCCTGTAGCCCCACGGCCCAGCTTGCGCCGGTGGTGGCCTGCTCCCCAGCCCGGGTGGGCCGGCTAGCCAGCAGTGGCCCAGCTCGTCGCGGTGGCTCGCAGCGCTCTGCCTTCCCGCGTGCGGCAGCCAATACTAGCCGCCCACCTTTGTGGGCTGCCAGGCCCACTCGCGGCAGCAGTTGCCTTTTCTTTTTCCTTTTCTTTTTCTGCAGCTTTATTTCTAGGCCTTTTCCCTCTAGGATTTGGCCTAACATAAAAGTTGACTTTATAAATCCTAACTTAAATATTTTTTAGAATATATTAATTCATAATTAACATATAATAAATATATATTTAAATTCCCATTTATCTGAAAACACTTTTCGGGGTTTTTCCTTTATTCTTTCTCCAAACAACTTCAGATCTCTCCGCGGAACGATTTTGGCTTTCTCTCTTTCTCTACTGTGATTCCGTCTTACGAATGATCGCTCTCATCGTACCCTTAAGTGTATCCTCTCACGGCTCGGGAATGCTCTAGACATGATCTGTATCAATGATCAACAGAGGGACCAGGGATATCCATGTGACCCCTATGCATTCCTAATGACAATGTCGTTTGAACCGTCTAAATGTAGCATCCTCTTCCTTTTGTTTCTCGATACAACTTGTCCGAGATCCGATCATTAGTATCCCATACCTTGTTCAATCTCGTTCACAACAAGTTATGTTTTCTTGTTACCGTGATATTACATCCCCGTGACCTAGTCACATGTTGCAACATTTATAGATGTAATCTCACCAAGTCGGCTGTGTGTATCTTTACCCGTCATATGGGTGAAAAAATTCCAGTCTTGCAGTCACATGTCATCTACTATTCCTTCGGAATACCCAACGTACACCTTTATGGCCACCGTATTACCGAATGACGGTTGATGCAGTCTAAGTAGCCTAGGGAAATAGTGAGTAATATGAGCTCATGGTCTAAGGAGAAGGAGTCTAGGTATAGCTGCTGCAACAATGAACTATATGACTTGATCGTGTTGCAATCCTTCGAGGAATGTCCAATCACATCATTCTCCAATGATATGATCTCGTTGTTAGTCGGCATAAATGCCCATGATCTTGAAACCCAGATCATCTTCGTGACCAATGAACTAGTATGGATAGAGGCTACTAGGGACTTTGTTGTTTCATACCACACCTGTACCAATGTTTCTACTTGGCACAGTTATAGCACAATATGAAACTATTATAAACTAATTGAGATATAACAATAAAAACCTATTTATTATTTGCCTCTAGGGCATATCTCCTTCATCAGCAATGAGACCTTTTAGGGTGTGGCTGTTCGTACGGGACATCGTATGCATGATGCTGCTCTTGGAGAGAGCAAGAACAAGTTGGCTCCTCTCTATGACCGGGATGCTATTGTCGGTGAGGCTTAGGGCCTCAAACCTCTATACAATTTGCTGCTCAGGATATTCCGCCACAGTATCTCTCCCAGTGTTGGCAATGATGATGCCACTAGATGTGGGCTTTTCAACCTCCTTCACCATGCTCACAAGATATATCTTGCCGGTCCTGATTCTGATGGGTTTGCTATTGATCTGATGGATTACATTTTTTAGGAGATGCACCATGCTATTCTCTACAGGAAATCTCCTCCATATGCTCCTCTTGTGATGAGTCTTATCAACACTCAGACTCATGGTTCACCACTTGCTCTACCCCCAACCTTATAGAACAAGCCTTGGAGTCTCTTCAGAAAAAAGGGAAGATGGTGACTAGATAGCCATTTGAGAGTGAGGATGAGGAGATCTCTGAGGCTGAGCGTGCTCCTACCCCTCCTAGGGGCTCCAGGAGGAAGAATGCCTCTAATGTTCCCATGCCTCCAGTCACACGTGAGGTTGTCAAGGAGAAAATCAAGAAGGCATCCTTTTGGGAGAAAACTCTTTGTTGCATGAATGTTGACATTCGTAAGGGACAACATGATGCTTACAAGAGCAACCGCAGGATTGAGAAACTTCTCAAAGAAATCAAGGCTCAAGGTGAGGAAGAAGAGGAAGGTGAGTCCAAGTACAATGATGAACATGGTGTTGAACCTTCTGTAGAGTCCGATCACACACTTTCCTTTGGGGCGTGGAATGCCATGAATGCAAGCCTAGTTGAGTGGAAGACCTTCTATGAGGTTACTTCTGGTATTGCACCTCAGGGCACCTCCTCTTCTCGCCCTCACGGCAAAGGGCCACAGACTTCTGTTGCTGATGATGATTATGATCAGGATGAGGATGAGGTTGAGGATGATGACAACGATTATGACTCCTAGTGATCTTCTTTGGGACGATAACTGACACCTTTTTCCTTTTTGGTGTTTCGATGCCAAAGGGGGCTAAGTTGTCCATTAGGAGCATCGGGATTTGCATGGGTCAGGCTATCATCTTTATTTTCGAACATTTGATTTCATTTGGTTCTTGTGAGACTCATTTGACGTATGTGAACTATTGCTATGTGTGGACATATCTATGCTCGTTCCTTATTGTAATATCTATCCATTACCTAACAGATCTATGCTTGTATCATTTGTTTATTTTGCTGCACATCGTCAGGGGGAGCATAACTATGTCTTATCACAAATTCCATGCAAAACCTCGTGTTGTCATCAAACACCAAAAATGGGGAGATTGAAAGGACATTTATTGTCCTAATCTATTTTGGTGTTCGTTAACAACACAAGGTACATTTCACTGTGTGTTAATGTCTACAGGTCAATCCATTGAAAAGGGAAAATGTTAGAATGTTGTGGAAAAATCATGGACAAATCCATGATTACCTGAAAACTTCAGACTGGAGTCTCTGGTGTGCAGACACCAAAGTCTCCGGTGTGGACCGGAGTTTCCCCAGGAACTCCTAGTGTGTGGTCTAGACTTGGCCTAGGGTCTCTCTGTGTGCGGTCCGGAGATTGACCGGATATCAGCCGGAATCTCCGATGTGTCTCCTGTGGCCGGAGTTTCCGGTGTGGACACACCAGAGTTTCCGATGTCCCTAGTCGAGAGTTACGGCCAGAATCTCTGGAGTGGACGCCAAGCACCTGCCCAAGCCAGCCAGAGATGTGGTCCAGAGATGGACCGGAGTCTCCGGTCTGCCAGACCGGAGTCTCCGGTGTGATTGGTCCCCAACGGTTAGAAAACGGTTCACCATGTGTGGCCTATAAATAGGGGACATCATCCCCTTCCTCCAGATGCTCGTTCCAGAAAAGTAAGACCACACCATTAGAGCCACCAAAACTCCAAGATCTCTTCATCCAACCACCCAAAGTCGTTGATATGTGGGAAATCAGAGGAGGAGGCATCGATCTACAGCTTCACCAAGAGAGATCTTCATTTCCCCCTCATTCACTTGAGGGGCCCTTGCTCTAGGGTTTCTTTGGAAACCCTAAGCCTTGTTTTGGTTGATTTGATTCTTACTAGCTTGTCTTTGATTGCTTGACAACTAGCTTGTATTAGGGAGCCTCCAATTAGGTTGTGGATGTGTGCCTCGAACTTGTTGTAAAGGTGCCGGCTTCCACCTCGAAGGTTGCCATATAGTGGAAGAGGTGAATTGAACCCGTTGGGGTGAGGTTCATCAGAGAACAAGGGAGGCCTCTCGTGGCGTTGGTGGTTTGAAACCACTCCCTCTCCAAATGTAGACGTACTTCCCCTCAAAAGGAAGGAACTATGGGAAACAAATCCTTGTGTCTCCGCGTGCTCCACTTTGGTTACTTCTATCCTTTATCGCACTTTACTTATATCGTTCTTGCTTAGTGTTTGTACTAGATTGACATATATGTAAATTCACCATAGTTGCATGATCTAGAGAATTTACCTTTTGTGTCAAACCCTAACTTGAAAAAGAGTAAAATTTGAAGTAGCACCTATTCACCCCCCTCTAGGTGCCCATACGATCCTTTCACGCATAGCATATCCACGGAGCGGCGCCCATGCACACGCTCTGGATGTCGTCGCCTTCACTATCTTCCACCAAACATCTTCAGCGTGTAGATCGATGTGCCAACTCTTGCAACAGTAGCCACCGACACCACCACGGTGCCAAGCAGCACCACCCCCGCGCGCTAGACGCTCCACCTATTCTGCCACTTCCATCCAATGCTGCTCCACAGGCGATGCTCCCAGGAGAGAATGCGATACCGACACCACAACATCACCATCGCTTGACTCGAATATCTTAGGGTTTCCCCTAGAGTAGCACGATTGAGGTCGACACAAGGTGCACGACGATGCCCATCAAGGGAATGACGTGGTAACACTGCCATCGCCTGCCAATGGCTCTGTTTTCACCGGCAGCTAGGTGTCCCCGCCTCGCTACTGGGACTAGGAGACGGATCGCGAGATCTTCCAATCTAGCCACAGGCCGGCCACCTTCGACTGAGAAGATGTCAACCTTCACCAAACCCAGGGCCTCCACCCCGGGCGCCCTCATGATGCAAAGTAGGCCGCAGAATACCTCCGGACGACACCGGATAACGTGGAGGAGGCAAAGACGTCACCGATCAAGGAACCCTAGATCTCGACACCATCCGCCGCCCCGCCGCCCAGGGACTGCTGCCGTCAGAGCTCACTAGCCGCCACCCACCCGCCATCATTGCTGGAGATCCACTGGAGCGCCGCCACCGATGTCTGAATCTCGAGCCATCGCCGCCATGGAAGCGACGCACGCGAGGGCTAGGGCCCTGCCGCCGTTGCGCCGCTGGAGCTTTGTCCGGCGACGGAACTGGCGGCGGCGGAGCGGAGGGGCGTGCGGGAGGGGGTGGCTGGCCGGGGGCGAGGGTGGTGACCCGGTGCAACGGCGGTGGCGCCGCACAGGGTCAGGAGGTGGAGGGGTCGGGTCCCGAAGTGTTCAGAAGATATTCCTCGGTGTTTCTCGGTGTTTTGTTTTGGCGGTTCCGGTTTGTTTGATCTTTGTAATGGCCTTTGCCAAACATTGTGGTTCTAAAAATAAATAAAGACTGTGTGCATCGCTTGATGCAGAAGCCGGGGCTTCGCTCCCCATTTCGAAAAAATGCACCCGTGACACGAGGATTTACACGAAAAAACCTTCTCAAGGTGTGGAGGAAAAAACCATGGTTGTGGACCAATCGTTCCATGCAAACTTCATTGTGAGGAACCTGGATCCAAAGTCCTTAGGTCGCTTGCCCCATAGTGGGGGCCAACTGTCATCGTATTGAAGACAAGTACGCCATGAGGGGGTCCTCGAGGCATGGAAATAAAAGGAGGGGTGAGATGTGAGGATGTCCGGGATAGGGAGCACACAAGTTTACCCAGATTCAGATCCAAATACAATGGTCGGATCCTACTCATACTATCAATCCACTATAATCGGCAAAACCGGAGGTTACAGATGGTTTGATCGTGGTTCGCCTAAGCGAGGTCAGATTTCTCTTACCCTAAGGGCTATCTGTATGTCGGATTACATAGACATCCGACATAGGGCTTACAAGGAGAAGCCTATATGGATACGGTATAAATTACAATATAGTCAATAACTACTACATCTTGTACTTCAAGTCTTATGGCTTTAGGTCTAAGTCGGTAAACCTTCTAGGCCTTCTCGTAGCCGTATGAGCCTCTGTATTTAACGTTGACTAGGCCGCCCGTGGAGCCATAGGGTCTAACCACTAGTGGGCCATCCTGGTCTCCGAGTATAATTGCTAGGTGTGGGTATAGCCGGAAAGTATAACCCCGACAAGAATATCTAAGTCAACTGAAAAAGGTCACTCCCGAAAGATATTTTTGAGATATCAAGGTATTGTTGATGATTTTTACGTTACTTCACACCCTTAGAGTGTCTTCCTCACACCCTTCACGAACCCATGCTTGCTTCCACTGTCATTGTTAGCCACTGGGGTCGTGCGTTCGGCCTAACGTGTAGTAAAATACGATGGGGATGATGTCGTCTTGTGCAAGGTCGCGGAGGTCACCACCACCTTCTCCGTGTTTCTGTAGAGGAACGAAGGACTACAAAACATATGTCTTTGGTCGTGTGTTGCTGTCAACGTTAACAGTGTTCGAGCTCGAGAGGTCCAAGCCAAGCGGCGTGGATCGATACCCATACCTAGGGCCCGATCCATGGCTCCAAAAGAGATTCAACATCCCGATGGTATGATTCTCTACAAAGAGCGGGCATGCCATCGTTTGGTCCACCCTACCACATGCGTATCGCACATGTATGGGTATTTGCTCTACCCTAACCAAATTATTTATTTGAATATTTCAAAATATATTTTCTCACAACGAGCGAAAATAGATTTCCAATAGGCCTTTAACTATCTATGAGAAAATTAGCGGATAGGTGCCGCATGCCTCCCGTGCGCGGGTGTCGCTCACCCAGGCTTTATCAGACAAGACCTACAACGACATTCAATGACAATGGCCATCTGTCCACACCATGCACTTGTCTATATATTCACTGGCCGTCATCCCCTGTCAGACTGCTTGCCTAACTAACGTTCATCAAACGAACAAGTTGCGCAAACGTATTTCAGCTACGTGCTGCACCTGCACTTGCACCATACCACACCGTTTATTTTCATATATATAATATATAATTTCGTTGTTATCATTAAACGTTTTTTCTCCTAGCCGTGCCCGAGGGGACACAGAGAGGGATCTGTATCTATAATGAAAATATATTATATGATGAATCTAATAAAACTAATTTAAATATTTTAGACGTGACATATTTTTCCGCAGATTTAGTCAAGCTTAAAGAAGTTTGACTTAAAACAAGCTAGAAGCCACACAAACTCCATGTGTGTGACAAAGATTAGAACTAAGGCCCATGGTTGATGTACTCCAATCATAACACAAATATAATGAAGAAGAGTGTCACACACACTCTTACCTCCATCTGTTGGTTAGGAAATTGTCAAACGCAGCTGACGACGATCCACCACCACCCGCCAATCGGTGGACAGGGTCACCCGCCATGTTACACTGAAAACGACTGACGTGGAACTCCAAGCTCCTCCGGTCCATTAGGCTCTCCTTTTTACCCCTGCAATGCCGTGTCATGACAACGCCTTCCACTTATTAAGACGTCCCAATCCCGTTGGCTACACGTAATTATGCGTATGTGTGCACTGAGAAAAGGCAATCTATGCATACACCAAAATTCTTAATCTCTCCAGGGAATCAGGAGCCAGCATCAGACGAGCAATGGCAGTAGATGTGAGAAGGTATCGTGACGTCCCCTTCGATGGCTGCGTTTAAGATAAAATTGAAGAACTGTGGATAGAATAGAATCAATCAAGTCACTGTTGATATCCCTTTGATGATACAGTACAGAGGATAATTTCGCTAGCACCAGAAAAAATAATCGAAGTTCAATAATTCTGGAGGAAACAAGCTCAGAAGACGACTAGCCAACATATCCGTTTGCTGATTGTCCTTCCCTTCGAGGCTCCATTTACTTCTCTCGTATTCGCTAGTGTGTTCGCAGGATCGGAGAGGATTATTTCAATTCCCACAAAATTTCCATAATTCGTTTACTACTCCGGGTTTGGTCGGGATAATTCCGGGATATCCACACATATACACTTATTTTGCCTAGAAAAAACTCTCATCTATGGTAGAGTATTTTTTTGGAAGAGTATTTGAGTGAACTGGAGAGTATTGGGTGAACACAAAATTCACTCACATCCCCAATCCTTTAGGCCCTGTTTGGAACACGTGATAGAAAAAACACAGGAAGAGGAAAAGTATAGGAATTGAGATGGCATGCTTCACAATTCCTATGGAACTCTAGAAGGCAAAAAAAAGAGTATCCATTTGGATTGCAGGATAGGAATGGCATAGAAACCTTTTGAGTTTCAAACAACTAGTTGTCGCGAGTGGAGACATAGGAAAATTTCCATTAGGTCTGATCAGATGTTTCTTTTCATGTGAATTGTGAAGCATAGGAATCCAATCCTATGGAGTTCCTTTCCCTATTCATACGTCCCAAAGGGCGCAAATGAATATTTTCCTGTAGAATTCCTATCCTATGAAATTCCTGCAAGAATCCTATGTTCCAAACGGCCCCTTAGGAGACAAAAATATGAGAGAAGTAAACAAGGCCCGGAGAATGTTTGCTCTCTCTTTTTGCGAGAAGGATCCAGATCAATTAAAAAAATTCATAAGTAGTACAAAGTTTTTTAAATATAATTAAAAATACATCAAGGTCCTTGGACCACCTAACGACCACTGCGGCCACCGGAGTGAGCTGCCAAAGCGCCGTTGCCACGCTCCACTACCGGATTTGCATGGCCTTGTTAATGATAGACGGAAAGTCTTGGTACACGTGTCCCTAAGGACCAACGCCCTAGTGTCGAAGTCGTCGTCATCAAACTTTTGAATTGATCTAAATCTTCTGACAGCAAACCTGCAATACACTTAGATTGAATGAGATCCCACCATTCCATCTAAGCAGCGATCAGACGATTCCCTGGCCTCCTCAACGCCACGGTCAAGATCTCTACCGACGAGGTGGACAATGAGGCGAGTATACATTATTCTCTAGGCGGCAGACGAAGGAGGCAGGGACCAGCCGGTTCACGGTCGGAGATGAGGAAGATGGCGGCGGCTAGGCTAGAACCCTAGATCACCGTAGTTGTGGGGTAAGCCACGTGATGGCCCGATCTTTCACGATTCTCAGAGATTCGCAGGGGATTCGCGCGGGAGGAGAGAGAGTAAGATGCAAATGAACTCACACGCGATGAACCCGGTGAACACACGCAATGTAAGCACAAATACTAGTCGTTGGCTCCTTCCGGTGGCTACCAGTCCAATACAATCCCTAAGATTGGTATTGGTCAAGACTCTCTCTTGAACTCAATCGGTGAGGGATAAGAACCTTGGTGAGATCTCGATAGCTTTCAAAGATACCACTCAATTGAAAGATATTGTACAACTTGGATGCTCAAGGGAAAAATGCAAAGAGGTTTGTGATAATATATCTTCCTTGGTAGGAAGTTGAGACCAAAACTAGATAGATTCCTCTAAAGGGGTTTTCTTCTAGTTTTATTATCAAGTATGGGAGATAAGGGAGAGCCGTAGGGACTATTTATAGTACTTGGGATGAAAGGTTAAGGCATCAAACCTAGATCTGGGCGCAGCCAGGCGATTCCAGTTGTAAGTCGGTTAGACCGGTTCCAAGACCAGGTGGGTCGGTGTGCAGGCCAGTGGACCGGTTCTAGCACCGATACTCCTTGGTATACTAACCTAGTATAGACTCGATTATCAAAATGGCTGGTCCAGTCTGTGGGCCGGTGCACCGGTGCTGGCACCGTTTTGTCGTGGGCGCGTGCATTGGTCGATGGAGGGACCGGCCGTCTGGTGATGGCGCTGAGGCCTTCGGTGATGGGGCTAGTTGGACAAGTGGCAGTGCCGACTTTCCTGCTAATGTTCCTTTCTGCAGGGTCTCTTCTCCATGTTGGATTGGTGTTCCACCTTGGCGCATACATTGGCAATCATAACTGAGAATACATAGAGTATTTTCATGAAGTATCAAGCCATTCAAAGGAATATCAAAGTCACACAAGGATAGGAGCGAGTTGACCTTATCTTGTAGAAGCTTGGCTCGAGCACGGGTCATCAATCCACTTGGGGGACTTGCTGGTGTCGATGTAGTATCATCCATAGGACGGGCTGCATCATCTCCCTCCTTCGGAAAGAGTCATCCTCGACTCTTCATCTTTGCCATCTCCATGGAAGGTGAGAGGTCCTCCACATTGAAAGTGTTACTCACGACGTACTTGGATGTGGGGATGTCTATGACGTAGGCATTATTGTTGATCTTGTTGAGGACCTTGAAGGGACCATCTCCTCACGGCATGAGCTTGGAGTCTCAATCTTTGGGAAACTGGTCTTTGCGGAGGTGTATCTACATGATGTTACCTTCTTCGAAGATCATCTCCTTCTTGTGCTTGTTGAGCCTTGAAGCTTGACAAAGGACTTGTTGCTCCATGGTAGCTCTTGTCTCTTCATTTAGTTTCTTCATTTCTTCAGCTTGCTTGTCGATGTCCATGTTGGTGCGCTCATGAAGAGTAAGCGGTAGGATGTCGAGCGCGGTCATGGGATCGAATCCATAGACGGTCATGAATGGACTCTTCATGGAAGTGGAGTGCTTGGCCCAGTTGTATGAAAACTCCACATGAGGGATGCATTATTCCCAATTCTTGAAGTTACTCTTGATTAACACTTGTAGAAGAGTTCCAAGGCTTTGGTTGACCACCTCGGTTTGTCCATCAGTTTGAGGATGTTAGGTAGAGGATACTAAAAGCTTTACTCCTAGCTTGTCCATTAGAATCTTCAACATATAACTCATGAATTTGACATCGCATCCCAATTCTTGCCACACCATGCAAAAGGATGATTTCTCGGAAAAACAAGTTTTCCACATGTGAAGCATCGTCGGTCTTATGGCATGAATAAAATGTTCCATTTCGAAAAAGTGATAAACAACAACATATATTGAATCATGTCCAAGTTTTGATCTAGATAGTCCTAACACAAAGTCCATGCTAATATCCAACTATGGTGCATATGGAATAGGTAAAGGAGTATAAAGACCAAACGGGTTAGACTTATACTTAGCTTGTAAGCATGTTGTGCATCGTTGGATGTGTCACTCCATGTCATGCTTCATCTTTGACAAAAGTTAGTGTGTGGATAACATGTCATATGCCTTGACATGGCCAAAGTGACCCATCAAGTCTCCTCCGTGAGATTCTTGGAGTAGAAAAAATTGGAGAGACGACTTTGGAATGCAAAGTTTGTTTTTTTGAAGAGAAAACTGTTGTGCAAATATAAGTCATCAAATACCTTATGGATAGAACACTTGCCAAAGATAGGGCCAAAGAACAGATCGGAAGAATACAAATCTTTGATATTGTTAAGACCCAAAATGTTTATTTCAAGGCACGTGAGTAGGATTGTATTTTTACTGGAAAGAGCATCCAGAATCACATTATCTTTACCCTTCTTGTATTTCACAATATAGGGAAAGCACTCCATAAACCCAACCCACTTAGCATGCCTTTTGCTCAAGTTGGATTGACCCTTTAGGTACTGCAATGACTCGTGGTCAGAGTGAATAATGAACTCTTTGGGCCAAAGGTAATGTTGTTGGACGTCTGTTTTGTATGAGGACTCCTCCAATTCCAATACCACTAGCATCACACTCTATTTTGGAAGTTTTTGTGAAATTCGGTAATGCAAGGAGAGGTGCTTTGGTGAGTCTCTTATTAAGCTCATCAAAGGCCAATCTTCTACTCTTCCCCAAACAGAAGTTACAATATTTTGGTCAATTAGTTTAGGGGATAAGCAATGGTATAAACATCTTTCGCAAAACGACGATAGAAATTGGCTAAACCATGAAAACTTTAAAGTTCACCAACCATTTTTGGTTTACAAAAAATCTTGTATGTCCTTGACTTTTGAATCATCAACTTCAATACCATTTGAAGAAACGATAAAACCAAGAAAAACCAACTTTTATTTAGCAAAAGATAACTTGGAGAGGTTAGCATAAAGCTTTTCATTGTGAAGAATTTGCAATACTTCTTTCACATGTTGAACATGTTCCTCAAGTGTTTTTCTAGGCATAATAATATAATCAAAGTAAACAACAACACTTTTGTCAATGAGAGATCTCAAAATGTGATTCATTAAGCTCATAAAGGTGGGTGGGGCATTAGACAAGCCAAAGAGCGTAACCAACCATTCATAGAGACCATGTTTGGTCTTGAATGCGGTTTTGCACTCATCATCCATGGCCATGCGTATTCGAGGTAGCCACTATGGAGATCTATCTTAGAAAATATAGTGGCACCACTCAACTCATCAAGCATGTCATCAAGACATGGTATGGGATGTCGGTAACAACCAGTAATAGCATTAATAGGATGACAATCCATGCTTAAATGCAACGTATCATCCGTCTTGGGAACAAGTATCACGAGTACCGCACTTAGGCTTAAGCTTTCTTGAATGAAACCTTTGAACATGAGGTGGTGAATTTGGCATTCGATTTAATTCATCTCCTTTGGGTTCGTGCAGTAAACGGTGCGGTTTGGTAGAGGAACATCGGGAATGAGGTCGATGTGATGCTCTATTCCTCAAAGTAGAGATAGTCCATGAGGATGCTCTTCGGGAAACACATCGTCAAATTCATGTAAAACAATCATCAAAGAAGGAGGAATCCAGAAAGGTTTAAGAAGGTATGGTTAATGACTGCAAGTGCACATATCGTTTGTAGCTAGTTTTGAGATAAAGATATCGATCCCACAGGGAGCAGGAGTCTGAAGTCTAATAACTCTTTGAACTAAATACTGAAATAGTAATGCTAAATAACGTTCTAAGTAACAAGATAAAATGCAAGTTTTGTGTAAAAGATATTTTTGGGTTTTCAAATAAGAGAACAATAAGTAAAATAAAGCTATAAGTAAACAAGAGCATGCAAGTATGATTGCGGAAGTCTGCAAGATGATGGAAAGAGTTCTCACAGAGTAGTGGATCCACCGCTAGTAATTAGAAAGAGTGATCAAAATTATTATAATGAATAAGACCATTTATGATATGTGTGGGAGGAGCTCTATATATGGACTAATAGGCAACAACCACTACACACATCATCCGGCATAACCACAACACAGCAATCAACATCAATCGAATTACTGCGCTATTAAGGGACGTTACCCCGTAGGATGTATCCCATGGCATGGACAATGTTCCGTGAGTTCTCCTTGGTTCTGAAGTTGATATGTAAGGAATGAGAATAACTTTGTAGTCACCGTAAGTGCTATCATCCCTCCATCTACCAACAAGTCGTTCCCTCCATCTAGTCCTTAGTGAGACAAATATTGAAGTGGCGCGCTTCACCCAACATCAAGATGAAGGAAATCTAACACAGACACATAATGAACAATATCACATAATAATCTTTATCTCAATTCAATATCATACTAGGGTTTCTCCATCTCCCCAAGAACAAAGGAAACTACTCACACATGAAGGCAATCAATATCATGGATAGAATATGGATTAAGTATGATGATACAATTTAAGCAAGTGCAAATCCAAGATTCAATCTAGAATTACAACAAGTAACCAAAGGGGATCGGTGATGGAGACATTGTTGATGAAGATGACGATGTAGATCGATGTGGAGGCCTTCAAGATCCTAGTCCCTTCTCCTATTGTGTGATGGTAATGGTGTAGATCTGATTGGAGGTGGCTATGGTGGTGTCATGGTGGCAGGGCTCTGCCATGGTGGAGGATATTGGCTTGGTGGCTCTCTCTTGGCTCCTCCCTCCTTTATATAGGCCTTGGGGTGCCCTAGGGTTCCTCCAATACTGTCATATGACTTAGGGAAGGTTCTGGAGCTTGTCTAGGGAGAAATCCCGTCGTTTGTGACCTTTTTACCAACTATATGGCAGAAACTTTTAGTTCTGGTCGTATAGTTAGTTGTTGAACTTGCAGATCCTTTAGTATATTCATCGTCATTTCTTCATACAAACTCTGTTTTGGGTGTTCTTGGGCTCGTTGAGTTCGTCTCGTCGAGGGATACAACCCCATGGTCTTGGATATTTATTTTGAGAAGTTGGAAAAATTCACTTTTCCATCCTCTCAAATGGCTGATTCTGGTCCCTGCAGCTCCTCCATACTATGCTCTCTTTGTTCCTTTTTATCCATAATCTTCACCAACACCTGCACACATGTCATAAACAAGGAAAGTGATAAAATTCTACCTAAACTACTAAATGTGCAAAGCTCACATGAAAGTAAATGAGAACTAGAAGTCATGCATATAAGGCATAGCTATAGCTGGAAGAAACATGACATGAGAGATAAATGGTACATTTTATATGGCTAAAAGAGGTGGTATTTCACAGCCATCAATGCTTGAGTATGAGAATACTGAACAAGCTCACTAAAAAGGAGAGTTTGATGCACTATCTACAGCCACAGACCATAGGTCGTAGGCTATGCAAGTTTTCGTAAACATTTCTTCAAAGGTTTATTTTATTCTGAAGAGCTATGTCCATCAGCCTTCACAAGTTGACCAGAACTTCATGGAGTTCCTTTCCTGCCGTATTTGTAGCTCCTTCTCGAAACAGGGAGTAACATGTCATGGTTATGCAGAGGTGTGTTATTTTACCCATAAGAGATCAAATCCTTGTTGCACATCCAGACAGCTTATTCCCGTCCACAATTTCGTGATGTGGGACTCGGTAGATTATCCAAGATATTCGCTGCCCTTCTCCGTCACCCCACATGCCAACACTATCCTACACGCAGGAATACCTCGGTTATACCCCCAATGTGGGTAGCTATAGCTACGATAACCCCTTGTAGACTGTATAAGCAGTTCTGCCCTAGCAGCCACCATCAAATATGGTGGACCTCCACCTACGATAGCTCTCCATAGATGATCTAGAAACCAATATCGTGGGGCACTGAGGGCTCTCACCCATGTGCTAGATCCTAACAAGGAATCTACAGCTTCACGATAAGGTCATCTGTTGACACACAAAAGGAAAAAGATCCAGATGAGTTTCCCGTCCCATTCCAAGTCTTATGGTTAAAGTGTATTATATGGCACTATACTCACTAGTGACATTGGTTGTTAAATCCTAGATGATACATTCCCATGCAATGGTGATTCCATTGCCAGTTATAATAGATTAACTGATCACCCTAGATCAGTAACCAATAGTTCACATTATTATCGAAAATAGTGTTTTGTCATCCTTGTTGAAACGTGGGTGATAACAATAATATATTGCAAATACTTGATAGAAAATAACCAAAGTACATGAGCAAGTGTGAACTTCCCTTTTGTGAGATTATGCACTCACGGTCTTCGAGACAATAAAAGATCTAATATCTGAAAACAACATGTTGGTCCGGTAAGGACAAATGTTTAAAGAAGCAAGATGCTATTATGCATAAGTAACGTAATGCACTTTTGTAAACTCGAATCCTCGGAATAAACGTTGATGATCTAGGGTTATTATACTTCTAGTTTATTGCATATTATACCAAATTTAACTATAAAAATATCATGGTTTAAGACATAAGTTTTATGGTATTACCAAGTTTTAGGGTTTTCCTAAGCATAATCAAAGATGTGAAATCATTCCCTTCCAATGCAAATGAATGATGAGTTCAAGACTTGATTTGTTATCATAACCCTAAATAAAATATTTAACTCCTAAATGGAAGCATGATTAGATGATTTCATTAATTTGCTAGGGTTTGAAACATTTATACAAACTTAAGAGTTAAATATATTGCTTAAAGAAATAGCTTTACATATGTTCTATATGTTTTATTCTTAAAGAATTACATTCTATGTTTCAATAAATCCCAAGTAGTCAATTAAAGCTAATAGGGATTTCTTTATTTATAAATGATAAGAGAAAATATATCTCTTGTATTTTAATAAAATAAAAGGTTATAAAGTCAATTATAACACTTATTTATTTATGAATTCTAAAATGACGCGGAATTTTATAATTAACAAAAAATGATTTTTAGATATTTTTAGACAGAAAAATGATTTTTATTTATTTTTAGGATTTTTCATTATTTTGTTATATTTCATCGAGGATTTTAGTGGCTTTAGTATTTAGTTGTATTTTATATAACTTAAACAAGTAATGTTATATTTTTCTAGGTAGAAATTATTTATATGATCATTTCGATATGCTATGTGTATTTTTAGGATTTTATATGAATTTCATATGCATTATTCTATTTTGGAAATATTTTATAGGGTTTATTAAATAGACAATTATTTCTTTGGTTGGCAATTAGTTGGGTTATGGCCTGGTTGGTTAAAACCATATCCGGTTCGACCGGACCACGTTGATTTGGCCTAGCAGGCCGGCCCAGTTTGGATTGGGGTCAATCCCCTGCCATGGCTCCTCTCTTCCTAATTAGACAATTCACGCATGACCACAACCCTCTGGCACCATCGCGCCGCTGTTCGCTCCCGGCTGCTCTTGCCCTTCTCATGTACCAGCGATTTGTGGCGTTGGTCTGCCACACTGTGATCTACAACCTCCTCTAGCTCTATTTGTTCCTCTATGCCTCTCGTGTAGGCCCCCACTTCGAGTAACCTAGCCCTCCGCAAAGGTCCTGCCATCGCCAGACCTTCACCTTCCGGCATGACTCTGCCCCGTCACCCTTGAACTTCCAGCACCACCATACTCTTCTCACCCGCACACGTATCCCCACGCCGTCTCCAAGTTCTACCACAGGTAGGTGCTCCCAGTCGATGCTGACCACTACTCAAGCTTCTCTGGTGGTGCGTTGTTGTTATGGCAGTTGTTGCTGAGCATGGGCTCCCTCATTGTTGTGAGGTGCTACAGCTACTGCCAATGGACAGGGCTCGCCAAAGATACCTGTTGATTCCCTGCTTTTGCTATCCGACCTTGGCACCGGTAGAACATCACCGGTACTTGCAACCTCAGTGTCCTCGACTCCTAACCTTACTGTGGTGATGGTGTGTTGGGGTGGTTGCCTCGACTGACTCTGACACTGGAAATATGATGCTATGGACGCAAATCCCAATGCCGGCTCTTCGCTACACCCTTCTATGGGCATGGTAAGTTCTTTATTGTGACCGGCAATTGGGTCAATGATCCTCTATGGTTTGTGGTGTTGCCTTCCAGCTTGTGCATTGTTATGGCTTAAAATGTGAAATGATCTGTTAGCTAGTGATATGGTCCAGAATGCTTCAACTGCCATTTCAATGGTTCATTGCTTCATAATGATCAAAATCAGTGATACCAGTTGGTTTGCTAGTACTGTAAATGATCTGTGGTTGTGTGTTGTACTAAGATTCTATTGGAGAAAGATTGTATCTTTCTTGGCATGTGATGGTCTACAGGTGTTTTCTTGAATTTTGATTTAAAGCAAGTTCCCCTCTGAACCATTGGTTCACTTCTTGTCGTGGGCATACCCTACAGGTACTCGAGTTTGGTATATACGGCCCAGATATGACAGGAGCCCACGACGTTACCAGGGCCCAATTTAGGATTCGGTTGACTCACGAAAACTCTGATTGCTTGCAGCACAAGACGAAGCTTAAGATAGAAATTTTAAAGGGATGAACCCTAATCTGTAACCGACCCGACCTGCTACTTGAAACCTAGCCTATCTTATAAAGGCTAGGAGGGGGCGGCGAGGAGGACAATCACAACCCTAGTTTTCACAACCTCGCCAGACTGCATCTGCGCGCCCCTGTAACTCTCGACTCCCTCGATAATTCCAAGAGCAGACAAGCAGGAGTAGGGACCTCTACGAGGCCTGAACCTGGGTAAACCTTGCGTCCTTATGTGCTTGTTTGCTAGCTGATTGATGCCTCCAGCGCTCCCTCCTTCTCCAAAACCCAAGTCCATAACAATGGGCATTGAAGAGTTAATACCTCGTCAATTCGCGCCGTCTGTGGGATTTGGGAGTGCTGATGTCACGGCTTCTTCAGCCCCGTCAACTGCAATCTACAACTCTGCAACAGCGGAGATTCGCCAGCTCTTCGGCGCTTTCGACTTCACCGTCCACATGCCGGCCACTCGCCCGGCTTTTAGGTCCGTGGGCGATGGGATTGGTCTGGGGATCGGAAGCTTACGCTTCCAGGTTGGTCAGCCGGGCACACTTCGTCTCCTTGACTAGCCGACTTCTCCCGCAATTGCTCCAACATCATGGTTTCCACCACCCATCGGCACCCTCAGTGACCTCAACACCCTGACAATAGTCGGTAGCATGGACAGCGACAGCAGCCGCGGATCCGATCTAGGTGACCTGGCCACATAAGATGAAGCCTACGGCTCTGGATCTAAAAGTTGTGGGAGCAGAAGCTTCCCCAATCACTTCATGTGCGCTTTCATCAACGCAAGCGACACCGGTGTCACTCGCGACAACACCGGTACCGGGCCAACCAACGGCGAAAATGGTGGTCCTGCCAATGGGGCGCGCACCAACGGGACAAAGGGGAACCCAAACCTCACGACGAATGAGCGCACTGAACATCGCTTGCTGATCAAGCTCAACGACAACGAGTGGGCCCGATGTCGAGAAGCTCTGCAGGGCAACCCTCTACCCCTAACTCATCACAAGATATGCTGATGGGTTACCATTGGCTGCTCAAGGAAGAATACAAGCGTCATCAACAAGTAATCGCGCAACTCGACACACGTAGAAAGGCAGTGGACAAGTCGAGTCTTCGGCGGGCTCAGCTCTCCTCTGATACGTTGCTAACGTATCCATAATTTTTGATGTTCCATGCTTGGTTTTATCTACTTTCTTATGTTTTGTTCCAACTTTGGAGTACTTTGTATACACTTTCTTGGACTAACCTATTAACAAGAGCCACAGTGCCAGCTGCCTGTTTTCTGCTGTTTTTGGTTCCAAGAAGTCAGAAAATGAATATTCTCTTTATGCTTTGATCAATGATGTTTTGTCGCTCTGCATGATTGTGGCCATTATTGCTCTCTTAGTTTGTCACTCCCAGTCTTTTGCTAGCCTCCACAACCAAGTATGAGTTCCACTCATGCATCCAACTCCTTAAACCAAGTTATTCCAAAGAGTCCACCATACCTACCTATTAGCAATTGCTATTCCAAGTATATTCATGTTTTTTTCTACCTTCCAAATTAAACTTGTTATGTGAAAATTAGTGATTAAAGATCTCACGAACTTGATGGCACACTTTACTTTTCTTGCATTTAATAAACTTGAACCATTGGGTCGATCTTTGTTGCATATATGCTTGCGCTTTATAAGTTGAAATTAGCAGAACCATGTATCATCGGGAACGCTTTCAACATTGCACTTTACTTTGTACCCCGTTGATATCATGTTCTTTTGCTTATGGATCCCGGCGGTGTGAAATAAAAGGGGAACTTGTAAGATCATGGAGTTTGTATTTGTGTTAGAGAAACGCCTAGGCCGCTAGCCTAAGCCATGCCTAATCATGGTGGGAACTTGCAGCATCACCATAATGGGCACTCTAAGAAGCATCCTCAATAAAAACCTATGCAAATAGCAAATAAAAAGATCGTTGAGATGCTCACTGTTTGCTTGCCTTGTCATTTTGATTATGGGATAGCTCCTGTAACATGTGCAAGGGGTACCCCGTTGGCGGTTCTTTATGATACATATGTACTTACAATGACAAGAGCTTACTCGTGACTAAAGTTGAGTAGCATGAGGTTCGGTCTTCGTAAGTAACGGGCATGAGTTTTCAGCTTATAACTTGTAAAGCATATCCTCTTAGTTGTGTCACTTTAACCTTAATCACCTTAAAGATGCTTATGATAGGGCAATGAGAGATGAAAGCTAACAAGTACCATAATTTTTGGAAGCTCTTTATGAAACTTGAATCCCTACTACCTTCTATGAAGGCCTTTCTTTTACTTTTATGTTGAGTCTCCACCTTCTATCTTTATGCACCTACTTTGAGAGCATAGTGGCCATTCTTAGTTCTATGTGCATTGTCCCAAGACTTGTTGATTGATGCATAGCTTTGATACGGCTTGTTTTAAACTATTTGTATCTAGTCACTCTTATGAACTTTAAAGGTGTCCTATGTATTTATGTTTGCTACTCTATGAGGGACAAGCTGAATGCCACTATGCTATGTTTTCTTTATATGAAACAAACAAACGTCTTGCAAAGCATTGTTATTCATGAATCTTTTGTTTGTGCCTTTTGATGTTGCAACATAGTTGCTATGTCTCATTGCTAGAACTTTATCTTTCATGTTATGATTGAAGTACTATGATCCCAACTATCAATGTTTTACAAATACTTTGATCAAGTTTATGATGGTGCATGTCACCTCAAAAATTATTCTTTCTTTTTATCACTTACCTACTCGAGGACGAGCAGGAGTTAAGTTTGGGGATGTTGATATGTTGCTAACGTATCCATAATTTTTGATGTTCCATCTTGGTTTTATCTACTTTCTTATGTTTTGTTCCAACTTTGGAGTACTTTCTATACACTTTCTTGGACTAACCTATTAACAAGAGCCACAATGCCAGCTTCCTGTTTTTGGTTCCATGAAGTCAGAAAATGAATATTCTCGGAATTGGATGGGACAAAAGCCAAAGTCAGTTTTTCACCGAGGGACACCCGGAGCTAGAATACGAGACGGAGAGGGGCCATGGGGTTGCCACACCACCTGGCCGCGCGGCCAGCCTGGCCTGCACCAGGGGGTGGTCTGGCCGCCCTAGGCACCCATTCGGCCTCCCCTTCTGACTATGAGATGCCTCTGATACAGAAACCCTAAGTACCCGATCAATATTCCACGAAAGAGTCTGTAGCCGCCGTTGTCTCCATCCCTAGAACGGGAGGGATCTGAAGCTCTTCCTAGCACCCTGCCGGAGAGGAGAATTCACCATGGAGGCCTTCTTCATCATCATGCAAGCCTCCGGTGTGATGCGTGAGTAGTTCATCCTTGGACTACGGATCCATGTAGTAGCTAGATGGCTGGTTTCTCCTCCTTTGTGCTTTCATGTTTAGATCTTGTGAGCTCCGTTCATGATCAATATCATCTATTTGTAATTCCTACATGTTATGTTTGCGGGGATCCGATGGATATTGAGATGCTATTTCAGATTGATTATTGATTCTATCATGCCTTTGTTATTTGTGATCTTGCATGCTTTCCGTTGTTAGTTGCTATCTTGGCCAAGTAGATGCTAGCAACTGCAAGAGTTAGTATTTATGCTCGATTGTGTGTTCATGCCTCTAGTAATCTGGGGAAGTGATAGAAATCTCTAAGGTACTAGTTGTGCTGTTGCTACTAGGGAGAAAACAACAATCCTTTGTTCATAGAACAATCGTATTGTTTACTTTACACGCAATTCGTAATGCAATTATCTGTTGCTTGAAACTTAATACTGGAGGGGGTTCGGAGGATAACCTGAAGGTGGATTATTAGTCATAGATGCAGTTGGATGGCAGTTTATGTATAATGTTGTAATGCCCAATCAAGTCTCAAAGGAGTCAAGATGAGGAGTATATGCATATTGCTTTCTCGATGTTTGTCAATTGCCCCGCTGTAATTTATTCACCCAACATGTTATCTATCTTAAGGAGAGCCACCACCAGTGAACTATGGACCCCAGTCCTTTCTTTTGCAATCAATCTACAATCAACTATTTACTTCTTTGTGTTTACTTTCTGCAAACTATTACTTTCTTCCACTCGATATGTTTAATCCTTTGTTTTTAGAAAAACCGGTGATATTGACAACCTCATCGAATTGGGGGCAAAGTTCTGTGGTTGTGTTGTGCAGGTCTCCACGTTGCTGCTGACGCCGGTAGTGTACCCTCCCAAAGTCCAGCTAGCAACACCTTTGGGGTGTTTCCTTGCTCCTATTGGATTGATAACCTTGGTTTCATAAATGAGGGAAAACTTGATGCTGTGCTCATCATACCTTCCTCTTGGGGTTCCCCAACGAGCTCAATATATTTTGGGCCATCAAGCATATTTTCTGGCGCCGTTGCCGGGGAGTCAAGGACATCTTCACAAGGGGAGTCCCTCATAACCAATCTCTTTACTTTGTTATTTTTGTTTTGCTTAGTTTACTTTTGCTTTGTTTGCTCGTTTCTTTATCAAAACACAAAAAAATTTACTAGTTTGTTTTCTTTATTAAAAACACAAAAAATGGTTACTCTAGAAAATACTAAGTTGTGTGACTTCACTAGCACCAACAACAATGATTTCATGAGCACACCTATTGCTCCACCTGTTCCTGAACCTACTTTCTTGAAATAAAACCTGCTTTACTCAATCTTGTTATGAGAGAATAATTTTTTGGTATTGGTAATGAAGATGCTGTTGCTCATCTAAATAACTTTGTTGAACTTTGTGAGATGCAAAAGCATAGGGATATAGATGAAGATATCATTAAGCTTAAATTGTTTCCTTTCTCTTTGAGAGGAAAAGCTAAAGAATGGTAGAATTCCTTAACTAGGAATAGTATTGATTCTTGGACTAAATGCAAGGATGCTTTCATTGGAAAATACTATCCTCCTGCTAAGATTATATCTATGAGAAGTGAAATAATGAAGTTTAAACAATCTAATAATGAACATGTTGCTCAAGCTTGGGAAAGAATGAAATCTTTGGTAAAGAATTGTCCAACTCATGGACTGACTGCTTGGATGATTATCCAAACCTTTTATGCAGGATTGAACTATTCTTCAAAAAATCTATTGGATCTACTGCTGGAGGTACCTTTATGACCATTACTTTGGGTGCTGCAACAAAGCTTCTGGATAATATGATGGTTAACTACTCTAAATGGCATACTGAAAGAGCTCCACAAGGTAAGAAGGTAAATTCTGTTGAGGAAACCTCCTCCTTGAGTGATAAAATTGATGTTATTATGTCTATGATTGTTAATGGGAAAGCCCATATTGATCCAAATAATGTTCCCTTAGCCTCTTTGGTTGCTCAAGAAGAGCAAGCTCATGTGAACTTTATAAGAAATAACAATTTTAGCAACAATGCCTACAGGAATAATTTTGGTAATAACAATTATAGGCCATATCCTCCCAACAATGGTAATGCTTATGGAAATTCCTACAACAATAATAAGAGTGCACCCTCTAAACTTGAAGTTATGCTTAAAGACTTTATTAGTAAACAAAATGCTTTCAATAAAACTATTGAGGAGAAACTCTCTAATGCTGAAAGAAATATAGCATCATTGGCTGGAGCTGAATCTTCTTTTAATAAAATGGCTGCTAAACCTGAAACTAATGATAATCCTTTGCTGCTACTAATGCCATACAAGTTAGAATTGATGAAAATGTTAGACTATTAGCTGAATTGCATGCTAAGTGTGAAAGAGAAGATGAAATTGCTAGAAACATTAGTGTTTCTACTATCACTACCACTAGTGTTGAGTCTAGTAATAGCTCTACTACTTTAGATGATAATTATGATTTTGATCTTGATGGTTGCAACATCTCTGAAGTTATTAAGTTCCTACAAAATCTTGCTAAAAGTCCTAATGCTAGTGCTATGAATATGGCCTTTACAAAACACATTACTGATGCTCTCATAAAAAATAAAGAAGAAAAGATGAAACATAAAGCTTCTATTCCTATAAAACAAGAAGATGGTTGGGAACCCATCATTAATATGAAAGTGAATGATTATGATTTCAAAGCTTTATGTGATCTTGATAGTAGTGTTTCTATTATGCCTAGAAGGATTTATGATATGCTTGATTTGCCACCATTGGAAGACTGTTATTTGAATGTCCCACTTGATGATAATGCTAAAAAGAAACGCATAGGGAGTATTAATGATGTTCTTATTATGGTTAACAATGCCTATGTCCTTGTTGATTTCTATGTTTTGGATGTTGAATGCAATGCTTCTTGTCCTATTACTTTGGGAAGACCTTTTCTTAGAACTGTTGGTGCCATTATTGATATGAAAGAAGGCACCATTAAATATCAACTCCCACTCAAGGAAGGTATATAACACTTAGCTAAGAAGAGAGAGAAGATTTCTTTTGCCTCTCCTATGAAAACAAAATTTGCTCTTAATGCTTATTCATTTGAGAACACTTGATTCTTTTTCTTGCTTCTTATGCCTAACTTAAAGGTGTTAAAGAAAAGTACTTATTGGGAGGTAACTCAAAAGCTTTAGATGAGTCTTGGAAGTTATTACTTCTGTAATAACCATTCCTTATCCTTTTTATTTGCCTTTTGTGCCAAGAGTAACCTCTAATGAGAGAGAAGTAATGATTAGGAAAGTTCCTATCCCGAAACAGATTTATGTGCTTCACCGTAAAAATTCGTGTAAAATCTCTGTACGTCCTTTTGAGGCGCGAATTTTTGTGCTTCTGCCCAAGGTTGTTATATAACTTTCGTTATTGCAACACTTTTCGATTTGAGCAACATAAGGTCTTCCAAAAAATTTGTCTTTACCTGCTGGTCTGTTTTGACAGATTTCTGCCATTATTTGCATTTACTTCTTGTTGGTTCCTTTTTGACTTCTTTTGGGGAATTGAGATTTTTGAGGGAAGTGCTACATTAGCTTGTGTTTTAATGAAATTTTTATTGGTGTTGAAACTGAACCCAAAAACTTATTATCTTGAGTGCACTAATGTTGCTAATAAAGATTGTGTGAAGTTTCGTATGAAGGAAAAATTCCAGGTGTATGGAAGGAATGAGTAATGAGATGAATGATAGACTAAAGCTCAAGCTTGGGGATGACACACGTGTCACTCCAAGAAATATCCAAGAATTACAATCGTCAAATCTTGGGGATGCCCAAGGCATCCCCCTCTTCATCAATAAAAATCCCAGGTTTCTTTCAAACACTTCATTTTTATTGTTTCATGCACAGTTGTGTTGTTCTTAGAGCGTCTTCTTTTTCGTTTTCGTTCTGGTTTTTCGTTTGCTTGGTTTGCTTAGTTTGCTGAATAAATTGGTTGGACCCCCTCTTCCATGCATTGGTTTTCAAATAGTTTGGTTTGGATTGGAAAAGAGTAGGAAAACTCATGCTTAAGTGGTAAAAAGAGCTTGTTTTTGACTATGGCCTATGCTTTGTCATGCCATGCTTGATATTTTTTTGGCTTTATGCTTAGTATTTTTTGCTATAGCATGACTTGTTATAAACAATTGAGATTTCTTAATGTGCCTTGGAAGGATTATGCGCTGTTTTTGCATATTAAAGCATAGTATTGTGGTATTCTCCTTTGATGCTTTATTTGGGTTGACTTGGCACATGCTCACACCATGTTAGGACTATCCCAAGTCACCATAGCCTTGATGATCCTTTAGTTTTCAACTTGTAATATCACTTTATGCTTTGATTAATGATGTTTTGTCGCTCTGCATGATTATGGCCATTATTGCTCTCTTAGTTGGTCGCTCCCAGTCTTTTGCTAGCCTCCGTAACCAAGTATGAGTTCCACTCATGCATCCAACTCCTTGAACCAAGTTATTCCAAAGAGTCCACCATACCTACCTATTAGCAATTGCTATTCCAAGTATATTCATGTTTTTGTCTACCTTCCAAATTAAACTTGTTATGTGAAAATTAGTGATTAAAGCTCTCACGAACTTGATGGCACACTTTACTTTTCTTGCATTTAATAAACTTGAACCATTGGGTCCATCTTTGTTGCGTATATGCTTGCGCTTTATAAGTTGAAATTAGCAGAACCATGTATCATGGGGAACCCTTTCAACATTGCACTTGTACTTTGTACCCCGTTGATATCATGTTCTTTTGCTTATGGATCCTGGCGGTGTGAAATAAAAGGGGAACTTGTAAGATCATGGAGTTTGTATTTGTGTTAGAGAAACGCCTGAGCCGTAGCCTAAGCCATGCCTAATCATGGTGGAAACTTGCAACATCACCATAATGAGCACTCTATGAAGCATCCTCAATAAAAACCTATGCAAATAGCAAATAAAAAGATCGTTGAGATGCTCATTGTCTGCTTGCCTTATCATTTTGATTATGGGATAGCTCCTATATCATGTGCAAGGGGTACCCGTTGGCGGTTCTTTATGATACATATGTACTTACAATGACAAGAGCTTACTCGTGACTAAAGTTGAGTAGCATGAGGTTCGGTCTTCGTAAGTAAGGGGCATGAGTTTTCAGCTTATAACTTGTCAAGCATATCCTCTTAGTTGTGTCACTTTAACCTTAATCACCTTAAAGATGCTTATGATAGGGGCAATGAGAGATGAAAGCTAACAAGTACCATAATTTTTGGAAGCTCTTTATGAAACTTGAATCCCTACTTCCTTCTATGAAGGCCTTTCTTTTACTTTTATGTTGAGTCTCCACCTTCTATGTTTATGCACCTACTTTGAGAGCATAGTGGCCATTCTTAGTTCTATGTGCATTGTCCCAAGACTTGTTGATTGATGCATAGCTTTGATATTGCTTGTTTTAAACTAGTTGTATCTAGTCACTCTTATGAACTTTGAAGGTGTCCTATGCATTTATGTTTGCTACTCTAGGAGGGACAAGCTGAATGCCACTATGCTATGTTTTCTTTATGTGAAACAAACAAACGTCTTGCAAAGCATTGTTATTCATGAATCTTTTGTTTGTGCCTTTTCATGTTGCAATATAGTTGCTATGTCTTATTGCTAGAACTTTATCTTTCATGTTATGATTGAAGTACTACGATCCCAGCTATCAATGTTTTACAAATACTTTGATCAAGTTTATGATGGTGCATGTCACCTCAAAAAAATTTCTTTCTTTTTATCACTTACCTACTCGAGGACGAGCAGGAGTTAAGCTTGGGGATGTTGATACGTTGCTAACGTATCCATAATTTTTGATGTTCCATGCTTGGTTTTATCTACTTTCTTATGTTTTTTATCAACTTTGGAGTACTTTCTATACACTTTCTTGGACTAACCTATTAACAAGAGCCACAATGCGAGCTTCCTGTTTTCTGCTGTTTTTGGTTCTAGGAAGTTAGAAAATGAATATTCTCGGAATTGGACGGGACAAAAGCCAAAGTCAGTTTTTCACCGAGGGACACCCGGAGCCAGAATACGAGACAGAGAGGGGCCAGGGGGCCGCCACAGCACCTGGCCGCGTGGCCTAGCCTGGCCCACGCCAGGGGGTGGTCTGGCCACCCTAGGCACCCCCTCGGCCTCCCCTTCCGACTATAAGATGCCTCCGATACAGAAACCCTAAGTACCCGATCACAATTCCACGAAAGAGTCTGTAGCCGTCGTCGTCTCCATCCCTAGATCGGGATGGATATGAAGCTCTTCCCGACACCCTGTCGGAGAGGGGAATTCACCCTGGAGGCCTTCTTCATCATCATGCAAGCCTCCGGTGTGATGCATGAGTAGTTCATCTTTGGACTACGGGTCCATGTAGTAGCTAGATGGCTGGTTCTCCTCCTTTGTGCTATCATGTTTAGATCTTGTGAGCTCCGTTCATGATCAAGATCATCTACTTTTAATTCCTACATGTTGTGTTTGCGGGGATCCGATGGATATTGAGATGCTATTTCAGATTGATTATTGATTCTATCATGCCTTTGTTTTCAGCAAAACCGCTGAGATTAACAACCGCATCGCAAGTTGGGGGCAAAGTTCTGTGGTTGTGTTGTGCAGGTCTCCACGTTGCTCCTAACGCCGGTAGTGTGCCCTGCCAAAGTCCAGCTAGCAACACCTTTGGGGTGTTTCTTTGCTCCTACTGGATTGATAACCTTGGTTTCATAACTGAGGGAATACTTGCTGTTGTGCTCATCATACCTTCCTCTTGGGGTTCCCCAACGAGCTCGATATATTTTGGGCCATCATCCTCCCATGGAGGATCCTCCTCCAAGGGCAACGACTACATGGCCGCCAAATGACGATCTCGACTGGCCCACCTCACCGACAAGGAACACGAGGAGGCTGCGCGAGTCCTTGACTTCTCGTCCATGACAGTGGATACAAGGGTCAACGTGCTCCCGAAGACGCCGCAAGCAACAATAACTGTGGCCACCATGTACCTCCTCAACAACCAGCCTCCGGCTAGGGATCCGCGAGCCGCCATGCACCGATCTACGATTGCAGGCTTGGGATTAGCCGAAGCCACCCTCATCAAGGATCCAACGCCAGAGCCAAAAAAGGGCAAGGCTCTAGCAAAATGCTACTCCTCGCCCTCATCCAGCGAAGATAGCCATGACTTGTCTCGACGCGCGTGATGACATCACACAACGCAAGGTCGACAAGATGTGCACGAGGTGCACTCATTCGATTGACTCGGAAGACGACGAGGTGGAACTCTGCGGTGCCAGATGCTTCAATAGAGCCATCAGGCAAAAGCGAATGCCTAAAGGGTTCAAGCTCCCACCGGAGAACCCAAAATTTGATGGCCTATAGGACCCGAAGATTTGGCTGGAAGATCACATCTCCTCCGTCAGGCTACATGGCGGAATTCAAAGCATGGCCATGCAATGTCTACAGCTACAAGTGCAAGGCGCCGCCCGCGCATGGCTCAACAATCTTCCGTGCGGATCAATTCGCAGCTCGGAAGAGCTAGTCTACAGCTTCGTGCGCAACTTCAAGAGCACTTACAAAAGGCCCGCATCAAACGAAGAATTAAGAGGCCGTCACCAAAGATCTAGCGAGTCGCTGCGCTCATACATCCAGAGATGGTCCATCATCAAGAACTCTGTAGAGGACATCTCCGAGGATCGCACAATCAACATGTTCAACGGTAGCGTACGCCGCAGAGAGCTCAGGGAGGAGCTGGGCCGCTCGAAGCCCAAAACAATCGACCACCTAATGGAAATCGCGAATCGATGGGCTGACGGAGAGGACTTGGTGAAAAACCGTGCCTACTGCGATGACGACGATGAACTCGAGCGCAGACGTGACCGCCAGGGGAAACGTCGAATGTGCGTCTACGAGGACCGCGATGAGGTCGACATGGTCGCAGCTGGCTACTCTGACAAACGCAACGACAACCGCAACAACGGATGCCGCAGCGGTGGATACCGCGATAGCGGAAAAACCACGCAGGTGTGGCAGCGCCGTACTTGCGACGAAGCACCAGCAACATCCATCCAGGACAAACTGTCCGGACCGTGCAATGTGCACTTCTACATCGATAAGCACGATGGCAAGAAAAAGTCCAGCCACCTCCTAAAGGACTGCCGCGAATTTCTCAAGCTTCACGAAGGCCTGGCCCGGATGAATCACGATGCGATCAACCAGGCTATGGAGCTGCCCCGGGCGCTGTGGCACATGGTGCTCCTCCACCACTGCCAGGACCACCACCACCTGCGGCTGCACCAGCCCACTACCATGGAGGCGAGGCGTACCCCCGACCACTGGGAAACATGGGGATGATACAAAAGGGTCACCCCTTAAATCGAATGCAGAAGGTAATCACTCACCAAGTCAATTTGGCGATGAACTCTCCGCCACCCACCATTGAGTACCTCAGTGGCAGCGAGTCCTGCATCACCTTCAACAAAAGAGACCATCCGCATCAAGTACCTCGCCCAGGCCACTGTCCCCTGGTACTCGAGGCACAGATCAGCGGCTTCGAGATGAGTCGCATCTTCATGGACGACGGGAGCAGCATCAACCTAATGTTCGCATGTACCTTGCGAGCAATGAGGATTCCCCTGACATGTTTGGAGGTGTCAGACACGACATTCCACGACATCGTTCTAGGGAAGGGAGTGTACCCCTGGGCAAGATCAACCTCGACGTCATCTTCGGCACGCCACAATTGTTTTGGCGAGAACGCATCGACTGGCCCTCACATTACCACTGCATCCTCGGACGTGTCGGGTTCGCAAGGTTCATGGCAGTGCCACACTACGCCTACCTGCAGATGAAAATGCCAGGCCCAAACGGCGTCATCATAGTCAACGGATGCTTTGAGAGGTCCGATAGCTGCAACAGGGAATTCAACAGAATCTCCCAGTCCCTCGGCATGCAAGAGGAGCTCGCAAGGTTGAAGGAATCGACAAACAAAAGTTTGCCCCCCTTGAGAAAGCCAAGTTCACCCGACCTATCCTTCATCTCGTCGGTGCATACCAAGAAAGTCCAGGTCCACCCAATGAACCCAACCAAGACGGCCCTCTCGCCAACAACTTGAGTTCCGCATAGGAACTCACACTCGTCGAGTTCCTCCGTGAGCACTGGGAAATCTTCGCCTGGTGTCCAGCGGACATGCCAGGAGTTCCTAGAGAATGCACTGAGCACTCACTCAACATGAATCCAGACGCAAGGCCAATCAAGCAGACAATACGACGACTGTCTGAACCAAGAGCAAAAGCGGTCGGTATGGAGATCAACACACTCCTCGACGCAAATTTCATAAGCGAGATCAAGGAAAGCACCTGGCTCGCAAATATAGTGCGTGTGCCTAAAAAGGACACTGATATCTTGCGGATGTGCGTGGACTTCACCTCCTTGAACAAGCACTGCCTGAAGGATCACTTCCTGTTGCCACCGATCGATCAAATAATCAACTCCACTGCGGGATGCGAGCGCCTCTGCTTCCTCGACACCTACTCAGGCTACAATCAGATTCGAATGAAGGAGGAAGACCAAGAAAAAATAGCGTTCACAACACCCTTTGGTGTATTCTGCTACAACACGATGCCCTTCGGGCTAAAAAACACAGGAGCCACCTATCAGCGGTGCATGCAGGCCTACCTCAAGAACCAACTTGGTCGCAATATCCAAGTCTACGTCGATGACATTGTCATCAAAACTAAAGAGGAAGCCATGTTAGTCGACAATCTCCACGAGACCTTCGATAACCTTGACCGCTACCGGATCAAGCTCAGTCTAGACAAATGCGCCTTCGGCGTACCATCTGGGCAATTACTTGGGTATCTCATCTCTGCGAGGCAAACCCGAAAAAGATAGAATCCATACTGGCCATGGAGAAGCCGAAGAACGTAAAAGGCGTCCAACAGTTGGCCGGGCGAATCGCGGTGCTCAGTCGATTCATCGGTCGAATGGGCGAAAAGGCACTGCCCTTCTACCAACTTCTCCGCAAAGCTGACAAGTTCGAGTGGACGGATGAAGCGCAAGAAGAATTCGAGGAGCTCAAGCGTCTACTATCCACCTCAACAATATTGGTCACGCCTCGCGAGAAGGAACCGCTGTTGCTATACATCTTCGCCACCAACCAGGTGATCAGCACTATGCTCGTAGTGGAGCGAGCTGAAGAAAATAAGGTCCACGGGGTTCAGCGCCCAGTATATTACCTTAGCGAGGTGCTCACGCCAACAAAGCAACGGTACCCGCACTACCAGAAGCTAGCGTATGGCGTCTTCATGACAGCCAGGTGACTAGGGCACTACTTCCAGGAGCACCCAATCGTGGTGGTAAACGACACCCCGCTCGGGCACATACTAAATAACCCTGACGCCACTAGACGAGTCGCGCTCTAGGGAATCAAATTGTCTCCACGAGTCATCACATATGAGAAGCAAGATGCGATCAAATCGCAAGTTCTCTCGGACTTCCTTGTACACTGGATGGAGAACCAATTCCCTGACAAGACAGATATGTCCTACCTCCGGACAATGCACTTCGATGGGTCCAAGAGAAAGGACGAAGCCGGCGCAGGTGTCATACTGACATCACCCCAAGGAGATAAGATGAAGTATGTTTTGCGAATGCAGTTCACAGCCTCCAACAACGAAACTGAATACGAGGCCTTGATCCATGGAATGCGGATGGCAAAAGCCTGCGGCGCCAAGAGACTCGTCATCTACGGCGACTCCAAACTGGTGGTCAACCAAACAATGTACGAGTGTGACGCCCTGAGTGACAACATGATCACCTACCGCAACCTCTACGACACACTCGAGGGAGACTTCAATGGCTGCAAGCTGCAACACGTTGGCCGTGAAAGCAATGAAGAGGCAGATATACCCGCCAACATCGGCTCCACCTACGCCCCAATAACACCTGGGGTATTTCTCGAGCGCATTTATGAACGCTCTATCAAGCCCAAGGCTCCAGAAAAGAAGGCAAGCACGTCAACAGACTCAGGGGCTACGCCACCCAATGAGCCAATGGCACTCGATGACATGGAACCTAATAGAGGACTCGAAGGCCCAATGGAGGTCATGATGATCGAGCCATCTTGGACACAACCATATATTACATACCTGCTCAGCAAAAGGTTGCCATATGACCTGACTGATGCGTGACACATAGCATGGAGATCCAAAGCATTCGCCCTCATCAACAGCAAACTATACAAGCGCAACATCACAGGAGTCCTTCAGAGGTGCATCTCCAACAGGGACGGAAGAGCTATCCTCCTTGACATATACACGAAGGAACTTGCGGACACCATGCTGGCAGTTGTGCTCTCATCGCCAAAGCTCTATGAGCTAGATTCTACTGGCCAACGACCATGCGTGATGCCAAGGCCATCTTCCAACACTGCAACGCTTGCCACCGATTCACGGACAAACCGTACGCACCCGACGCGGAGCTCAGGCCAATACCAGTGGCTTGGCCCTTTGCACAATGGGGACTCGACATGGTCGGCAAGCTCCCGAGATCCTCGCGAGGAGGCTACGCCTACCTCCTAGTCGCGGTCAACTAATTCACCAAGTGGATCAAGGCCATGCCGGTAACGAATCAGTCAGGAGCCACCGCTATCAAATTCTTCCAGTCCATCATCTACCGTTTTGGGGTGCCACATAGCATCATCATGGACAACGGGACAGACTTCACCTCCAAGGAGTTCCAGGAATTCTGTCAAAAACGTGGGAATAAACATTAGCTATGCCTCGGTGGCTCACCCTCAGACCAACGATCAAATCGAAAAGGCCAATGGCCTCGTCTCTGGCGGAATCAAGAAAAGACTCCTTCGGCCACTCAAACAAGCCGCCGGGTGCTGGCCAGATGAGCTACCATCCTTAGCACAACTCCAAATAGCACCACGGGCTACACTCTGTTCTTCATGGTGCACGGTGTTGAAGCTGTACTACCTGCAGAAGTGCGCCACAAAGCCCCACAGGTAGTTGCATATAGTGAGAAGGAATCAACCCTCACACTCGATGACTCCATCAACCTCCTCGACGAGGCACACGACATTGCAACGGAGAGATCCACGATCTACCAGCAGAGCCTCTTCAACTACCACACCGGAAGGCTATGCCCCAGATCCTTCATCAAAGGAGACATGGTCCTGCGACTGAAGCAGCAAGGGCACCTCAAGTTCGAGTCCCCTTGGGAAGGACCTTATGTGATTACCGAAGTAATCCCAGGTGGCGCCTATTGCCTTAAAGATTTCAAGAGTGGAGTCGCATACTCCAACCCCTGGAACATCGTGCAGCTACACTGTTTCTACCCTTAGATGTTTTTACTTTACAAATAAGGCTATTCAGCTAGGCTACTTAGCCACACATTGTACCTCGTGATATTCTACGAATAAATAAAGCTAAGTGCCCCAAACCTTATGTTTTATGCTTTTCTCGCAATTATTTTACTCGGGCGCTGCGCCACCCTTTGCATCTTGTTCCACAAACAATACAGCATCCTGAGTAGCTGACGCACTACCAATCGAACCCTTGATAACACCAACTCAGCTGCAATGCACCTGACAGGTTGGCAAGATGCTGAGATGAATACACGTCAGGCTAACGAAAAGGACATGTACCCTATAATACACTCGAAAAATATATAAGCTAGCAAGCTCTTTACATATTAAGGGGTATCAAATACACCCACCGTAATAATACGAATTTTACAACACTTATACATCTATGTGAAGGATACAAATTATGCTACTGCTGCAAAAGAAGAACAATCGTTTGCTCTTCAAAGAAGTCGATGATATCCTCCGATGGCTGGTCAACCGCCTGATAGTGTGGCACCATATTCCAAGTCATCCCTTCAGGCGATGGCAGTGGTCCAGCAGCAACAGCCGTGATGTCCACATCTGGCCGATGCAGCCATACCCGTGACAATGTAGCCTTAGCACCTGCGACCAGTTGCTATCGCACACACTCGCAGACCGCACTGATATCCTGAAACCTTTTTAGGAGAGACAACAGGCTTCAAGCACCACATCAAGAGGAAACATCGCTTGGAAGATATGCCTAACGCACGACTGCGCCTTCTTCAAGCATTGAAGCACTCGCGAAGAACGATCCTGTAGCGTTTCCAACACGACTGCACGGTCGTGGTCCACCCATAAGTACCCACTAGCCTGCAACTGCTCCTGGGTTAAGTCATTCATTCGAATGGCTACTCGGTCCTTCTCATCATGCGGATGATGAGCGCTAACAACTACAAAAGAAAGAGCACAATATAAGGACAAGGCATCACCACGGCTGGATAAAATAAAAGATGAGAAGACATAGAGCTAACATTTAAATTGCTCGTTCAATTGCGCAACTTCATCCAAGAGATACTTCTCGTGGGTGGTGGCCTTCTCAGCTTTTGACTTCCACACATCCGTGTTACCGCGGATAATGGGAAACTCATGCTCCAGCTGCTTTATATGGTCGTGCAGTCACGAGAGCAACGACAACTCCTCCACCTTTGAACGTGGTTGTGCCACGGTTTCATCGGTGGAAGGAGAGTCATGAGGATCACTCGAAGGACCACTCGAAGTACCCTATTTACATCCAAGAAAAAGGAAAATGAGACCAATCATATGTTGATAAAAAGGAGGACTGCATTCAAATTCGATAAAAGTATTAAGGGGGCACCCCCCAATAAAATGCAGACCAGCAAAAGGAAGCTACAACTATTACAAAGGGTATATATGGAGCAATTTACTTCTTCGACTTGGATTTCGACTTTAGCGGCTTCCTTGAATCTGTGGTAGTCTCCGATGCCATAGACTTTCCGGTGGTAGCCCCAGGCTCCCCAGTCTTCACCGCCTTCACTCGCCGCAAATCCTCAGAATACTTCGCGACTATCTCAATGAGACGAGGCCCGTATTTACTGCATTTAGTGGGGAAGGGAGCAAACACTACCCGCTGGCCTTCCGCGTCAACATGCATCGTCTCAGAGATAGCGCTTGGGTCCAACTCTGCACCATGCGCTTGCGCCATCACGAGTGCCATGGTGGTGCCGACAGACCGCTGAGCATTCTTGAAATCGATGGGGATGCCTTCTGCGAAGGACTCCACCAATCCATCAAGAGTTTCGATTAAGCTGGCCTTCGGTACCATATCTTCACGGAGGAGGCTCAGCATGCCTTTGGCCTTCCTGAGCGTATCTTGGAGGGAGACACTATGATCCTCGACTGCGGCCATGGTGCCAGCCAAGGCATCCGCACGGTGCAAGGCCTGGCGTCGAAGCTTACGCCAGCGGCATCTGCATACATAGAATATTAGCACAGCGACATGAAATCAAACAGGCAAAAAATACAAGCAAAGCTAAGCAATACCTGATAGAGCTTTCGCAATCGAGAAAAGTTGTTCTTCGAACAACTTCTCCCTTTCAGCAGTGGAAGCACGCAAGTCCTCCTCACGCTTCTGTGACTCTTCCAGGGCCGCGACTGCCTCATCGCGTTTTTTCTCCGCTGCGGAAAGTCCCTTCTCGAGGGAAGTGACACGACAGAGAAGCTCATTATGATCACCTACAAAGGATAGAGCACGACAACAACTGAGTCTACAATTTTCTACGTAAGCAAAATGAAGAAAGAAGATTAGTACGAACCTTCAACTGCACGGTGGCGATTCTCCAGTAGGGCATGCTGTCGACCCAAAGCAAGGATTTGCTCCGCAAGGAGAGTGGAATCCTTCACGATAGGCTACACCACGAGAAACAATGATTCAGCATTGACAAAAGGCACAAATTCGCAATTCGACTGCCAGCGGTAAAGAGATACTTACGTGTTCCTCTAGAGACTCCGAAGATTCATGTCGAATGGGCATGCGCGCAACCATCTAGTGGCCCCTTTTATGAGGGGAACTCGAAGAGTTGGTGCCAGAGTGGGCCGCCACCGGAGGAGAAGGCGACTGCACAGCAACCTCCTTGTTTTTGGAGTCCACGACTCCGGATTCTTTCACAAATTGGCAGTCGTTAGAAGATGATGATGCCGTTTGACTACAAACATGACCAATACCACTTCAGAAGAGAAACTTGACGGAAAAACAAGACGAACTCGCAAATATTTAAATCTTACCCGTCAAAGTTCTCGAGATCAAAAGAGTCCCCCGACGACTCCTTCGGCAACCTCAGCTTCTTCCGAGCAGGAGGAGCCATGGCACGTACAGGCACGACGGGGATTGGCTCCTCCACAGCAGAAGAAGGACCCTCTGGCGTCGCTGGCGAGGAGGCATCTGAATCCATGCGACGGGAGTGCTTGCGACTCCTGCGATCGCCTTACTCGGGATCTTCCTCAATCGGAACCGTGGAGCTCGACTCGTCCTCTTCCTCCGCTTCACATGGGATAATTCCTTCAGGCTGAGGAGGCAAGCTGGTAGCCACTTTCCAGCCCTACAAGCGGAAGAAGCATCAGTATATATCAAGCACCTGACAAGCAATCGAAAGTCTAGAACACATTATAGGGAAACTCTACCTCGGGTGGAGGATTGTTGGCATCGAAAGGAGGCACGATTGAATTGGTGGGGAGATCCTCCTTGGCGGTGTACTTGGTCACTAGCAGCAACCTCCTATCTACCTCACCCGAAGAAATGCCCTCTACAAATATGCGAGTGGCATCGCTAGCACCAATCTAGGGATACATCGGATGGGCTCTGGCCTGTAGAGGCTGAACGCGGCAGCGCAACCACGTGTGAATGAGTCCAGCGCCATCTTACTCTTTGCCTATGCGGCTTTCGAGGTTGCAGACACGCTGATACAGCATCTCCGTGTCCTCAGACTCACCGGGCATCACGAAGTTCTTCCAGGAGTGCCTCCTCTTGCAGACAGCCACGGGATCGAAGGGCACGAGTCCGTAGTGCTCTCCGTCGGTCTTCTGGTCGCGGATGTAGAACCACTTATCTCTCCACCCTTGGACAGACGCAGTGAGTTTGATGTCAAAATACGTGACAGAGGAGTTGACATGGATCCCGTAGCCCCCTACATCATAGACTACAAAACCCGACCCCGACTGACGTTTCATATTGAAGAGTTTCTTGAAGAGACCGAAGTGTGGCTCAATTCCGAGCCAACACTCGCAAAGGGTGATGAAACAAGTGATGTGGAGAATCGAATTTGGGGACAGCTGGTGCAGCTGGAGCCCATAGAAACAGAGGAGACCCCTAACAAAAGGATGCAGGGGGAGAGAGAGACAACGAATGATGAACGCAAGGAACATCACCCAGAAACCCACGGGAGGACTGGGGATTACCTCTTCGCCGGGCACGCGAGAGTCGTCTTCCGCGGGAGGAAGTGCTCCCTCTTGGCGTAGCGTGAACAGCTCCGAAGATTTGATGATGGATGAGCGCCATGACCCATTGGTGATGCGGGTGCCCGTGCCTTTCTTCTTCCCCGCCGCAGCGGCAACACTGGTGCCCGTAGCGGTGGCGCCTACTTTCTTCTTGGCGGCGACAATGGTGGCCATAGATCTCGTGGTGGCACCTCCTTTCTTGTTGCCCATCTTGCGATAGTGATGTGAGTGCAGGAAGTAACTGGGGAAGACGTGGAGCTGGTCCAGTGCCACAAAGAAGATGTGCGCAAAGGAGCAGCAAGAGCAACAATGGCAGAGGAAACATAAGCAGAAAGAGAGATGAGGGGAAAATTACCACACATGTGCCTCTACTTAACCTCCTAATGGATGTCATCCGACGGCTAGAAGAAAACCTACCAAACGCATGGCGTACATCGGCACAGACACATGGCAAGGGTAAAACTCGAACCGTCCCCCACTACTCTCATTACGCACGGAAATCAAGGAGACACAGTTAAAACAGAAGATTACGCATGTCCGGTTAAATTAAGGTCATAAAGTTGGACCCACTACTCGTCACGTCCCGTCAAAGCCGCTCACGCGGGCAACTGAGGTCATCTCGTCGTTAGCACTTCCATTATCAACTCCAGTAGGAGAACATTTTGACTACTTTAGTCCTTACTCAAGTCTTTGACTCAACCAAGCACTCAGGGGCTACTCCTAACAGGAGCGCTGGCCGCGCACCCAAAAGAATTTAATGAAGATATCCAAACATCATGAAAACCCTTCACTTGAATCAGTGATTCGATTGTGGACTTCGGGTTACTCCCATAGGAAGCGCTGGAATCACATTCGACTGAAACAAGCAAATTAAGACGACAACAGTCGATAAATACTTATAGTCCCACTCGAGTCTACAACTCGAATATGCACTCGGGGGCTACTCCCATAGGGAGCGCTGGCCGCATACCCTATGATTATTTTTTCTTATACTTTACACCATGTGTTGATAACATACACACTCGAATGTTACAACGATGTCGCCTCATATTTTCCCTGCAAAGAGACAGCGTCTCCTGGGTCACCTGAATCATCTCCGCGATGATAAAAATTCAGATGCCGCGCCTATAGCATGAAGATAAGACCTGAATAAGGCCTGGCAACGCATCTACTATGCACTACCAGAAATATATCCGTGCCTACAGGTACGATGAATATGCCTTGACAGATGCGTCGAGTGCTCACACTTACACACTGGGATTCGAGTTTTGTAAGACCTCCATGGCCGGAGTCGAATTACGCCAGCACTTTCCCGAATTCGAGTCTGGGGACTCGAGTTTAAGTAGATTGCGTTGTTTTGCCCTAAGATAGTTAACTGATCCCGATACATCGGATGAATCAAGCACGTATATCAACAATCCCTATGACATCAATCAAAGCACTCAAAAATATGCTCAGCTATGCACTCGATAGACTTCATAAAGTCTCCACTCGAATCTGCGATTCCACTAGACAACCCGGGGGCTACTGATGTGGGCATATCCTACAGGTACTCGAGTTTGGTATATACGGCCTAGATATGACAAGAGCCCATGGTGTTACTGATACATTGCAAATGTATCTATAATTTTTGATGTTCCATGTTTGGTTTTATCTACTTTCTTGTGTTTTATCCACACTTTGGAGTACTTTCTATACACTTTCTCGGACTAACCTATTAACAAGAGCCACAGTGCCAGCTGCCTGCTTTCTGCTGTTTTTGGTTCCAGGAAAGTTAGAAAATGAATATTCTCGGAATTGGATAGGACAAAAGCCAAAGTCAGTCTTTCACCAAGGGACACCAGGAGCCAGAATACGAGATGGAGAGGGGCTGGGGCCCAACGACACCACCTGGCTGCGCAGGCTAGGCCTCGCCACACCAGGGGTGGTCTGGCCGCCCCAGGCACCCCCTCGGCCTCTCTCTTCGCCTATAAGTTGCCTTCTGACCTAAAAACTCAGGGGGTTCAACGTTTTTCCAGAAGGAGTTCCGCTCCGCCGCCACCACCAGATTCCACGAAACAGCACCAGAAACTCCATTCTGGCACCCTGCCGGGACGAGGAATTGGAGGAGATCATCGCCATCATCATCACCATCGCTTCTCCATCGACCATCCATGTTTCCCCCATCTATGAGTGAGTAATACCCCGCTGTAGGCTATGGGGATGGTAGGGATTGGATGAGATCGTTCATGTAATGGCATTGGATTGTTAGGGCATGGTGCCTAGTATCTTTTATTAGTGCTTTATGACTTTGTTGCGACTTGTTATGCTTAATGCTTATCACTAGGGCCCGAGTGCCATGATTTCAGATTTGAACATGTTATTGATTCATTATGATAGTATTGTCTTTGGTCTTACCTGCAAGTTGTTTACACACGTTGTTGTCCGGAACCAATGGCCTCGAAGTGACAGAAATCGGGATAACCGGAGGGAATGGCTTTGATGTGAGGAGTACATCTGTTCACAGAGTGTTAATGCTTTGCTCCGGTGCTCTATTAAAAGGAGCACCTTAATTGCCAGTAGTTCCCTTGAGGCCCCGCTACAAACGGGCTGGCAGGACAAAATATGTTGTGCAAGTTCTCATTGCGAGCACATATGACTATATATGGAACACATGCCTATGATTATCTAGTACTTGAATGCTTTATCTTATTTATCTGCAATTGCCCTATGTTCTGATTGCTATGTGGATTTTCTTGTCCATGCAATGCCCGTCCATCCATCCCTATGCCTACCGCACTCGAATCCTACTGTTTACTGCTATTGTTACTGCTGTCTTTATTTTACTTTACTGCCGTTGTTACTTTACTATTCCTACTACAATGCTGTTGCTACTGATAAACTGCTGCGCAAGATTGTTTCCAGGTGCATCTGAATTGACAACTCAGTTGTTAAGGCTTATAGATATTCTTTGGCTCCCCTTGTGTCGAATCAATAAATTGGGTTTCACTTCCCTCGAAAATACTGCGATACACCCCCTATACTTGTGGGTCATCAAGACTATTTTCTGGCACCATTGCCGGGGAGCATAGCTTTATTTATCAAGTTCACTTGGAATCACTATTGTTCAAGAATAGTTTATTTCCGCCTTGTTTGCTTGTTTCTTTATCAAAAATAAAAAAATAGTTCTACTCTAGTTGTTATTTTCGTTGGTCTATTATTGTCTTGATTTATCATGCTCTTTATCAATGGTTGGTTTCTTTGAAACTGAATCTTATTAGCAAGGTGGGTTCATGGAAGAACAAAAATATTATTATAAGGAACACCGCTTGTCACAAAAAGGGAAACACTTATGGGAACAAATTGATAAATTGTATACCATTGCTAGAATGTGTGCTCTACTTATAATGTTACTTATTGCTTTGATAAATCTTGTTGCTGTAAGAGGTATAAACACCTCCCTTTTCAATGTGAGTATAATGATAATGTTACCAATCTTCTTATGTTAAAGGAAATTATGACATTTATGATGTGGAACAAATTGAGGAATTTATTGCTTGGAAGGGTGCATTTGAACTTGCTAGTTTGCTTGAAAATATTGATGATTCACCTTATAAATATGAGGTTTATGATATACTTAAATTTTTCTTTGATAATTACAAGGAAGAAAATGGCTATATTCTTGAATATATGAATAGATGCTTTCCACAAATGGAAGAGACTAATGCCTTGCAGGATCTTATGGAAGAAGAAATTGATGAACCTAAAAGCTCATTATATGAAAAAGAGGAGGAGAGTGATGAACAAAAGGAGGAAGAATGGATTAGCTACCCATGCCTAACTTCTAATGAGAGTAACTCTTTATCCCTTACATTATTTGATTGTCCCCCATGCTTACCAAAGGAGGATGAATGTTATGCTCATGTTATATGTGATAATCCTTTATTTGTGCCTAACTTCGAGATGCATGGTACTAAAGAGTGTTGCTTAGAAGTTGTTTATGATAAAGCTGTAGACGATGGTCCTATATTGAATGATCAGTCATCTTGTTATAGAATTGTTAAAATTGGGTTTGAAGGTTTTAATCCCACTATTTTTGAGCTGGATAAAAATTATGTTATTGTAGAACATGAAAAACATGCTTTATGTGATAGTTATATTTTTTAGTTTATTCATGAGGCTACTGAAAATTATTATGAGAGAGGAAAATATGGTTGTAGAAGTTTTCATGGTATTGAAACACCTCTCTATGTGCTGAAAGTTTTGAAGTTACTCTTGTTTTATCTTCCTATGCCTGTCACTTTGTTCTTTACAAATTTATTTGCATACAAGATTCCTATGCATAGGAAGTGGGTTAGACTTATATGTATTTTGAATTTGCTTCTTGATGCTCTCTTTTACTTCAATTCATATTTCTTATGTGAGCATCCTCTCAAACTATCATGCCTAACTTAAAGGCGTTAAAGAAAAGTACTTATTGGGAGATAACCCAAAAGTTTTAGATGAGTCTTGGAAGTTATTACTTCAGTAATAACCGCTCCTTATCCTTTTTATTTGCTTTTTGTGCCAAGAGTAACCTCTAATGAGAGAGCAGTAATGCTTGGGAAAGTTGCTGTCTCGAAACAGATTTCTGTGCTTCACCGTAAAAATTCGCGTAAAATCTCTGTACGTCCTTTTGAGGCATGCATTTTTGTGCTTCTGACTCAGGTTGTTATCTAACTTTCGTTAGTTCAACACTTTTCGATTTTCGCAACAGAATGTCTTTGAAAAAATTCGTCTTTACCTGCTGGTCTGTTTTGACAGATTTCTTCCATTTTCTGCATTTGCTTCTTGTTGGTTCCTTTTTGAGTTCTTTTGGGGAATTGAGCTTTTTGAGGGAAGTGCTACAGTAGCTTGTGTTTTAATGTAAGTTTTATTGGTGTTAGAACTGAACCTAAAGACTTATTATCTTGAGTGCACTAATGTTGCTAATAAAGATTGTGTGAAGTTTTGTATGAAGGAAAAATTTCAGGTGTATGGAAGGAATGAGTAATGAGATGAAGGATGGACTAAAGCTCAAGCTTGGGGATGCCACGTGTGTCACCCGAAGAAATATCCAAGAAGTACAAGTGTCAAAGCTCGGGGATGCCCAAGGCATCCCCTTCTCCATCAATAAAAATTCCAGGTTTCTTCCAAACACTTCATTTTTATTGTTTCATGCACAGTTGTGTTGTTCTTGGAGCGTCTTCTTTTTTGTTTTCGTCTTGGTTTTTCATTTGCTTGGTTTTCTTAGTTTTCTTGAATAAATTGGTTGGACCCCCTCTTTCATACATTGGTTTTCAAATAGTTTGGTTTGGATTGGAAAAGAGTAGGAAAGTTCATGCTTAAGTGGTAAAGAGAGCTTGTTTTTGACTGTGGCCTATACTTTATCTTGCCATGCTTGATATTGTTTTTACTTTATGATTAGTATTCTTTGCTGTATCATGACTTGTTATAAACATTTGAGATTGCTTAATGTGCCTTGGATGAATCATGCGTTGTTTTAGCATATTAAATCATAGATTGTGGTATTCTCCTTTGATGATTTATTTGGGTTGACTTGGCGCATTCTAACACCATGTTATGACTATCTCAAGGTACCATAAGCCTTTATGATCCTTTAGTTTTCAACTTGTAGTATCACTTTATGCTTTGATCAATGATGTTTTGTCACTCTGCATGATTATGGCCATTATTGCTCTCTTAGTTTATCGCTCTCAGTCTTTTGCTAGCCTCCACAACCAAGTATGAGTTCCACTCATGCATCCAACTCCCTAAACCAAGTTAAGAGTCCACCATACCTACCTACTAGCATATGCTATTCCAAGTATATTCATGTTTTTGTTTACCTTCCAAATTAAACTTGTTATGAGAAAACTAATGATTAAAGCTCTCACGAACTTGTTGGCACACTTTATTTTTCCTGCCCTTAATAAACTTGAACCATTGTGTCATCTATGTTATATATGCTTGCACTTATTTGTTGGGGATTAGCAGAACCATGCTGTTATGGGGAACGCTTTCAACATTGCACGGGTACTTTGTACCTAGTTGATATCATGCTCTTTTGTCTATGGATGTCATCGGTGTGAAATGAAAGGGGAGCTTGTAAGTCCATGGACTTATGTATATGTGTTAGAGAAACGCCTGGGCTGCTGGTATAATCCATGCTGACATGGTGGAAACCTGCAGCGTAACCATAATGAGGTGTCTATGAATCATTCTTCTAATAAAAAAGAGTCCTATATTGAGAAAAAAGAGAAAAAGAAAAAAAAAGATTATGAAAAGAGGAAAGAGAGAAAAAAGCACCATATTCCCATGGTAAATAAGAAGATTGCTAAGATGCTCGTTGTTTGCTTGCCTTGTCATTTTGATATGGGGATTCTTCCGTATCATCGGGCAATGGGTACCCCGTTGGCGGTTCTCTATGATACACATGTACTTACGATGACAAGAACTTACCGGTGACTAAACTTGAGTAGCATGAGGAGCGGCCCTCGTAGTCAAGGGACATGAGATTTCTAACTTATACTTCGTCAAGCATGTACACCATAGTTTGTTCACTTTAACCTTAATCACTTCAAGATTCTTATGATAGGGGCAATGAGAGCTGAAAGCTATTAAGTACCACAATTTTTGGAAGCTCTTTACGAGACTTGAATCCCTGCTTCCTTCTATGAAGGCCTTTCTTCCACTTATATATTGAGTCTCCACCTTCTATCTTTATGCACTTATTTTGAGAGCATAGTGGCCATTCTTATTTCTATGTGCATTGTCCCAAGACTTCTTGATTGATGCATAACTTTGATATCGCTTGTTTTAAACTATTTGTATCTAGTCACTCTTATGAACTTTGAAGGTGTCCTATGCATTTATGTTTGCTACGCTATGAGGGACAAGCTGAATGCCACAATGCTATGTTTTATTTATGGGAAACAAACAAACATCTTGCAAAGCATTGTTATTCATGAATCTTTTGTTTGTGCATTTTCATGTTGCAACATAGTTGCTTTGTCTTATTGTTAGAACTTTATCTTTCATGTTATGATTGAAGTACTATGATCCCAGCTATCAATGTTTTATAAATACCTTGATCAAGTTTATGATGGTGCATGTCACCTCAAAAATTATTCTTTCTTTTTATCACTTACCTACTAGAGGACGAGCAGGAGTTAAGCTTGGGGATGTTGACACATTGCAAATGTATCTATAATTTTTGATGTGCTATGCTTGGTTTTATCTACTTTCTTGTGTTTTGTCCACACTTTGGAGTACTTTCTATACACTTTCTTGGACTAACCTATTAACAAGAGCCATAGTGCCAGTTGCCTGTTTTCTGCTATTTTTGGTTCCAGGAAAGTTAGAAAATGAATATTCTCGGAATTGGACGGGACAAAAGCCAAAGTCAGTTTTTCACCGAGGGACACCAGGAGCCAGAATACGAGACGAAGAGGGGCTAGGGCCCAACCACACCACCTGGCCGCGCCAGGGGTGGTCTGGCCGCCCTAGGCACCCCCTCGGCCTCTCTCTTCGCCTATAAATTGCCTCCTGACCTAAAAACTTAGGGGGTTCGACGTTTTTCTAGAAGGAGTTCCGCTCTGCCGCCACCACCAGATTCCACGAAACAGCACCAGAAACTCCGTTCTGGCACCCTGCTGGGACGGGGAATTGGAGGAGATCATCACCATCATCATCACCATCGCTTCTCCATCGACCATCCATGTTTCCCCCATCTATGAGTGAGTAATCCCCCGCTATAGGCTATGGGGATGGTAGGGATTGGATGAGATCGTTCATGTAATGGCATCGGATTTTTAGGGCATGGTGCCTAGTATCTTTTATTAGTGCTTTATGACTTTGTTGCGACTTGTTATGCTTAATTCTTGTCACTAGGGCCCGAGTGCCATGATTTCAGATCTGAACATGTTATTGATTCATTATGATAGTATTGTTTTTGGTCTTACCTGCAAGTTGTTTACACACGTTGTTGTCCGGAACCAATGGCCTCGAAGTGACAGAAATCGGGATAACCGGAGGAAATGGCTTTGATGTGAGGATTACATCTGTTCATAGAGTATTAATGCTTTGCTCCGGTGCTCTATTAAAAGGAGCACCTTAATTTCCAGTAGTTCCCTTGAGGCCCCGCTACAAACGGGCTGGCACGACAAAAGATGTTGTGCAAGTTCTCATTGCGAGCACTTATGACTATATATGGAACACATGCCTATGATTATCTAGTACTTGGATGCTTTATCTTATTTATCTGCAATTGCCCTATGTTCTGATTGCTATGTGAATTGTCTTGTCCATGCAACACCCGTCCATCCATCCCTATACCTACTGCACTCGAATCATACTGTTTACTGCTATTGTTACTGTTGTCTTTACTTTACTTTACTGCCGCTGTCACTTTACTATTCCTACTACAAAACTGTTGCTACTGATAAACTGATGTGAGCAAGATTGTTTCCAGGTGCAGCTAAATTGACAACTCAGTTGTTAAGGCTTATAAATATTCTTTGGCTCCCTTTGTGTCGAATCAATAAATTGGGTTTCACTTCCCTCGAAAATACTGCGATACACCCCCTATACTTGTGGGTCATCAGTTACCAGGGCCCAATTCAGGATTCGGGTGACTCGCGGAAACTCCGATTGCTTGCAGCACAAGATGAAGCTTAAGATATACAGTTTAAAGGGATGAACCCTAATCTGTAACCGACTCGACCTGCTACCTGAGACCTAGACTATCTATATAAAGGCTAGGAGGGGTGGCGAGGAGGAAAATTACAACCCTAGTTTTCACAACCTCGCTAGATTGCATCTGCAAGCCCCTTGTAACTTTTGACTCCCTCGATAATTCCAAGAGCAGACAAGCAGGAGTAGGGACCTCTACGAGGCCTGAACCTGGGTAAACCTTGCGTCCCTCTATGCTTGTTTGCTAGCCGATTGATGCCTCGAGAGCTCCCTCCTTCTCCAAAACCCAAGTCCATAACAATGGGCATTGGCGAGTTAATCCCTTGTCACTTCTAGTCTTAAATTTAGTGAGAAGGTCTTGAACACCTTGTACAATTATGTACATACATGCTTAACTGATCCTTTGATCCAATGACCAAATTCACTGGATCATTTAATTCAGTATGTGCCAAACTAAAGTTTGTCTATCCATGTTGATAGCTAGTGTTTAGAATGATTTAAAGAAGAAATTTTTCATGAAGATGATTTTAAATAAGCTTCCTAGGTTCACTATAGAGACTATGTGATGTTCTTGGAGTTAAATTAAATGATGTATAAGCTATGCATTGACCCTGCCAATATGATCATGTGGTTGCAACTAATGTTATTTATCAGTTATGGATTCAGTAATGTTCAACTGAATTTATGTTTGTAAATATGACAAGGAAGCCACAGAAAAATGATTCCTAGCTAAATACCTAGGAAAATGATTTCTTTTTGGAATGATGTACTGTGGTTTTACAAAATCTTTATGGCTTGCGTATTTGGGTAATTTGATTAGTGAGATAGTATCTTTTGCTACCCTTAGGGTTCCTACTATGGTGCCTCCTCTTTTGGGAGTGTGCATAGAGATACTCCCGAAAATGGCAAGATCGGCTACTGAGGTCACTTTTCAAGAATGGAAACTTTCCTACCAATGATGCAACGTCTAAGGTGCTAGCCTTGATAGGAACAACTACAAGGATGTGTATTAAATTATATGATGTTCCCAGCATAGAATTTCTAAGGTAAATTGAGAATTTTCCTTGTCCTAAGCATTACTAATAAAACTAGGATGTAACTGCTTTTAGAAAGGTAACCTACTTTTGTAGAGTTTATAACTAAACTGATGGATTCTACTACCATGGTATTACTACTGTGATACCTCAAAAGAGTGTACACGGTAGGATGATCTAATTCGGTATAATTTTCTGCCAATTTAGTTAGCTTGCTTGATTGTGAGTATTAGAATCTTGATGTTTTAAGTACGGAATAATTGGAGTCTATGATGCAATATGCTGAGACATAGATTATTAATAAAAACAGATGCTTAGATGCATAAAGGTCTATCATGAGCCTTTCATACATTCTGTATGCAATATTGAGAGCAATCCTCCCCAACCAAAACCCATGTACTTAAACTGAATAAAAACAGTGATGCAATTTATCTTAGATATCAACCTGCTATGTAGAGTAGACAAATGGATGGATCTGGATATGTTTATAGTTAGCTTGATGATTTACTTCTTCTAGTACTCCTGACTTGTTCATCTTATGTCTCTAATCTTGTTCTACTCTCTTTAGCTCTTACCTGATCTTGATGAGCTTGATCTCCTCTGCTGACCAACTTCTTTTATTGGATCAAAGTGATAGTCTAAGAAGAACTAATGATTCTTTGCTTGATGAGATATAGTTAATATTGTGAGGGTGTAAGGCTGTGAATATGGTGTGGAGATAGAAATGGATGGATGTCGTTGTGAAGTGGAAACAGTGTATGGTGCTACAACTGGTGTATACTCTCTTAAGCATAGTCCCTTTTCTTGTGTTATTGACAGCATAGATGTTCCATGTATAGTGTAGGATTCTTACTAGTAGGTCCCATGGGCTCAAGTTCCTAGTCTAGTAATCTTCTCACTTGTGGATAAGTTCAAGTAGAAGTGTGATCTTTACTAAGTTTTTACTGCTGCCATTTTATTACTAATGGTGAAACTTGCCACATGCCTGTGATGCATAAAATGAGGCCCCACTTGGAATAAGAACAGATTCCACACTTTGACCCTTTTCAATTTACTACTCGATTATGATTTTTGCAATGCACTTCATTGCCTAATCTGAGAGTAAAAATAACCCATTATCTCCTTGTTCCATTATTTTGTTTTGTTTTGTTTTATCTCTGCAGGAATCAAAGTGAAGAAGAAAAGAAGAACCAAGATTTAGTTGGAGATTTTCTCTTTGAGAATTTTGTAATTTCTATTTCATTTCTTGTAATATTCTCTCATTATTGTATGAGTAAACATCATTGTAACTTTCCTTTTTATTAAATCATTTGTACGAACAATGTAATATTGGTATTAGTGTAATAAAATTATTCTTTTCTATTTCATTTGTCCTATTATCCCTCTTGTTCATACTTGTAAAATAATGTAATATTGTGTGATGTAAATGAAACAGTCTGGTATCTATTCTTGTTTATTATTTCTTGATTGTAGTATCATACTACATTAATCAATTATTCATTTCTATAATTTATGTTTTATCATTTGAAACTTATAAATCATTACTCATATTTATGTAATATTTAATGCCACCTTTTCTTTTTTATTTCTATCTTATTTCTTTATTCTTTATAATTCAATCTACCTTGGTTTTAAATTCAAATATATCATTTAAATATTCAAATTTGAATTGCTTCCCCAAAAACATAAAGATTCAATAGAGGTCAAGTCAAAATTCATCGCACTAGCCCTGACGTTTCCATCAGAACAAGAGAAACCTTGATTCCCCTATGCCTCCTATAGTTTTGCACGAAAAATCCCCTGATTTTCTCATGCATGAATACAATTCACACACATGTGTTCCTGCTATTTCTAGCTTCTAATCCTTGGATGTTACAGTCTCCGCCCTTAAAATAAACTTTGTCCCTGAAGTTCGATATCTCTTACGTTTGGAATGTGGTAGTGACTTGTGTTGATCACGAAATTTATCAACTCAATGGTGATCTCAAATGGGAGTAATTGTGGTATTCGATATCTAGACCTTTTCCTTGAATCCTCTTCATTCTTGATAGTATCCAATTGTCATTTCCAAATTTATCTCATAATTCCTTTTACTACAATCTCCTTGGGTAATGTCTTTTTAAAAGATCCTTAGCAAACTTCCTTCTTTAGCCATTGACTTTCTCCATCTATACTTTGTAGGGTATAGAAAGTCTTACTAAAATAGGGTTATAAAGTCCATTAGACATTAGTTGTGGCCAAAATACTATACTTGGGTTTGTCATATCATGGTTTCACAGAAGAATTTGCGGTATACCCACACAATTGTGGATATCCGAAATCAATCCTCCAAACAACTATTCATATATATAAGGATCTAACTAAGGGTTTGAAAATGGCTGTTAATATGGATTTACTTTTACGATCTGTCTTAACATAGGCCAAATTTTATGCTCTTTATGACATACAAAGATGATCTTGTTAACTAAACCAACCAAATACCAGTTGCGGACCATCCTAGGGTGTACAAGCTATGGCTCACCCTATAGTTTTCCAACTTACTCCTGGTATTCCCTCTGAGATTTCAGAGCTTGAGTACCATTCTTGTTCCAAGATTTCTTCTTTATATTATTTCATGATACTTTTATGAACTTGGTACTACTACTTCATTTGCTCCTTAGCTACATCACCCGCTTTGAGTGAACTTAAGTTCCCCCTTCATGTTTCTCCATACCTTTTCTGCACCAATCTTCCTTCTTGTTGCCGACTAATAATGATCTGAACTTGATCCACCTTCAACATTGTGTTGATATCCTTTATATTTGAATTCACTCTTCATGCAAGTCTTCATCTTGGCATTTTGAATCTCGTCACTCCCTAACATGAATTCCCTTTTCTTTCTAGGTCTATAACATCAAGTAATAACTTGATGAGGCAACATGCATTTGCACACCAAGTCAAACTTCATGTACATATCTAGTCAATCAAGAAGATCCAAGAAAAATGAAGAAATCCAAATGTGGTACATATAACACACATTATTATAGGCCCGTAATATAGTAGTTGAGTAAAACATCTCCAGAATTTAGGCTTAGTTGTGTAGTATATGACACCTCCTAATATATGTTTACATCGTTATACTTAGCACTTATATGTCAAACTACTATTTGTCTCAATATTTACGCAAATTTCTCAATTGCAACAGGATAATTTTGAGCATTGTGGTCTTAGAATGATTCGGACTGACTTATTACCTCCCTTTTGGAACTACAAATTACCACTAACCTTCCATTCTATTGTAAACTATACTCACATGATTTCTCCAAATGACTAACCAGATTTTATTAATACTTAAATCCAAAGATTATCGGACATTTTAACATCTGTGACTTCTATCATGGCCCGACTCTATTCTTTTCTTACTTCTACTTCGAGATTATTTACTAAGTACTTGAAGTGAATATGCCCGAGAGGCAATAACAAAGTTGTTATTATCATATTCCAAGTATATGATAGATGTTTATTTTGCATGCTATAATTGTATTAATTGGAAACATTAATACATGTGTGTTTAATAAACAAATAAAGAGTTCCTAGTTATGCCTCTCATATAAACTAGCTCATTGATTAACAAGATGATCAAGGTTTCCTGATCATGGACATTTGATGTTGTTAATAACGAGGTCACAACATTGGTGGAATGGTGTGATAAACATTCATACAAAGTATAGCATTACGATCAAATTCATTGTGTTTAAATTTATATAACATCATATGAAGTAACTTTAGTCCTTAGACCATGAGATCATGTCAATCACTAACACCGGAAGAGTAACTTGATAACATCAAACGTCACACCGTAATAGGGTGACAATAAAGGTGGGTTCAGATACTCCAAAAGTTTTATGTAGAGGCTCATGGATCAAGAGTGGAATTTGTCCATCCCAATGATGGAGAGATATACTTTGGGCCCACTCGGTGATATCACATTGATGTACTTTGCAAGCAAGTGATAATATCTCTAGAATGTTATATCACGAGAACGAGAAATGAGTTCTTGTCAGTAAGGGGATCAAACTAGGTATGGGGATACTGATGATCGAATCTCGGACATGTAATATATCGCGAGACGAAAGGATTTAGTTGTAAATGTTAAAGGTTGTCATGATCACTGAAGTCATCATTGAATGTGTGGGAGTTAGTATGGATCTCCAGGTCCCACTAATTATTATTGATCAGAGAGGGGTCTCGATCATGTCTGCATTATTCGTGAACCATAGAGTGACACACTTAAGAGATACCAACACCATTTGGAGCAAATATGTTTTAGAGAAAGATTATGAAAGCGCTAGAATCATTTTGATGGACATTAGAACTGTTTTGGGTGACATTGCTGAAACTGGTCATGCATGTGATATTGAAATGTTGCAGGGGTTTTATGTGAATGCTTTTTAATTAAAGCAATTAACAAAATTCTGAATAAAATAAATAAAATAGTTTTATTAAATGAGAGCTGCATTAATTCTGGTGGAAAATTAATGCATGTGAGTGGACATGTGAGTGGAGGTGTGTTTATGTGAGTGGGAGATCCACCCACATGAATGAGGGAGAGGTGGGGGCACCACCTTGGCCGTCGGCCATTGCATGGGGGCTGTCCCCTCCCCTATAAAAGGAGCACCACCTCCTCCTCCACTCTCACACCTCCTCGTGAAGGATCTCTCTCCCGCTCTAGTTTATTCCCCTATGGCTTTGGATTAGCGAAGTACATGTTCCTGGTGGCTTTGTCTGAAAGGAGTTGTTGCTTCCTCTGCATCGCTGGAACAAGGACATGGAGGTTGTCAGAGGACCGAACATGTGTGCGATCACGGATGCGCCGCTGAGTTGCGATGTTGGACTTCCTCACGATCTTGAGATGGCAAGAGAACGACTACATCATCCATGAGTCCAACATCATAACGCTTTGTCGCTCTTCAAGGTTATGTTCTCTATGGATGTATATCCACCCATTTATTGTATCTAGATAGATAGATCTTGGTTCTTAGTTTTTCACTCCGTAGGATTTTTTTGTTTTCTATGCTGCGAACCCAACAATAATAATCCTAATTACACATTTATTATGATCTTGAAGCTAATTTCACCATGATGTCTCTACTTCTTATCTTGCTCTTATTAAGTCTTAGAAAAATTCCACTCCATCATGCAAGGTTCTCAAGTGAATCCCACATGATTTACTTCCTATTACATCTATACATGCTCTAATGTTCTTCATTATGTTATCTAGTGTTATCAACTAATGATAAGATTCTGCTAACTTACATAGATTTTCTTTCTAGGGTCAGTCCATTAATACTTCATCATGGAATATCCTACACTTAATCATTTTCCATTGTGATAAATTAGCTAACTTAGGATACTTTAATGGTGCTATACCTACTTAAGCAGACACTAAAATGGTACCTTACTGAGAGAAGATAGGTAACTATTCCTAAGAAATATAACAAGGACATCCTACTTAAATGTGAAAAGCTATCCTCAAGTGGATACCCATCACAAGTCATAAGAACATAGGGTTTATATAAGATGGCTTCCTATAGTCACTATTCAACCTACAGATCTCTTAAAAGGGTTTTAATCCTAAGGTCAAAGTGTATGCTCTGATACCAGCTGCACTGACCCACCATACCACTACATGATGTAGTACACTATATTCATTGATGTAATACCAATGAAACACCATTCCACTAGTATTACATCCCTTAGAGTGGTACAACACAAACATTGCAGGTCCAAAACATGAATATAGATTACAACTCGTATCTTTACAAATGATCCAGAGAACACTCTAGGTTATGGAGAGAGAAAGAAACTTCTTACAAAGAACTATAAAATAACAACTCATAAATATCAAACCAATAAACTAGCATCTAAACTATCTAGCTTGCAAATGCTGCCATTGCATTGCTCTACAGAAGTAGGTTCCATGGCTAGATATTATACTCCTATCTAATCAACAACTGCTTCTTCACTTCAATTGAAGAGCTTGACATTTTGATGATGGTTCTTTTAAGCGTTTGTTGGTGTTGACGATGTATTCATCAGCTTTAGAATCTAGCAAGGGTTAAAAAGGTATGGTTGAGTACGAGCATACTCATCAAGCTCGCTAAAAAGGAGTGTTTGATGCACTATCTACATCCACAGACCATATGGCATAGGCTATGCAACTTTTCGTAAACATTTATTCAAAGGTTGCTTTTATTCTGAAAAGATGTGTCTGTTAGCCTTCATAGGTTGACCAGAACTTCATGGAGTTCCTTTCCTGCCACGTTCGTAGCTCCTTCCCGGAATAGAGAGTAACATGTCATAGTTTTATACACTCTTCAAAGGTGCGTTACTTTACCCATAAGATATCAAATCCTTGTTGCACACCCGGGTAGCTTATTCCTATCCACAATTCTGTGATGTGGGGCCCAGTAGATTATCCAAGCCAATTTTTTCCATTCTACGCAACCCCACATGCCAACATGACACTACAAGAAGGAATACCTCAGCTATACCCCCAATATGGGTAGCTATAGCTACGATAACCCCTTGTAGACCCTATAAGCAGTTCTGCCCTAGCAGCCACCATCAGATATGGTGGAACTCCACCTATGACAGCTCTCCACAGATGATCTAGAAACCAATCTCTTGGGGCACTGAGGGATCCCACCCACGTGGTGGATCCTAACAATGAATTTGCAGCTTCATGATAATGCCGTTCATTGACACATGAAAGGAAGAAGATCCAGATGACTTTCTCGTCCCATTCCAAGTATTATGGTTAACACATATTATACGGCACTAGAATCACTAACGACATTGGTTTTTAAATACTAGATGATACATTCCCATGCAATGGTGATTCCATTGTTAGTTATAATAGATTAACTGATCACCCTAGATCAGTAACTAATAGTTCCCATTATTATCCAAAATAGTGTTTTCTATAATCCTTTTTTGAAATGCAGGTGATAACAATAATAAATTGCAAATACTTGATAGAAAATAACTAAAGGACATGAGCAAGTGTGAACTGTCCTTCTATGATTGCAGGATTATGCACTCATGGTCTTCGAGACAATAAAAGATCCAATATCTGAAAACAACATCATCGGTCCTGTAAGGACTAATGTTTAAAGAAGCAAGATGCTATTGTGCATAAGTAATCTAATGTACATTTGTAAACTTGAATCCCTAGAATAAACTTCGATGATCTAGGGTTGTTATACTTCTAGTTTATTGCATATTAGACTAAAGTTAACTATAAAAATATTCATGGTTTAAGACATAAGGTTTATGGTATTACCAAGTTTTAGAGTTTTCCTAAGCATAATCAAAGATGTGAATTTCAAGACTTGATTTGCTATCATAACCCTAAAGAAAATATTTAACTCTTAGATGGAAGCATAATTAGATAATCTCATTCATTTGCTAGGGTTTTGAAGCATTTATACAAATTTAAGAGCTAAATCTATTGCTTAAAGAAATAGCTTTATATAAGTTCTATATGTTTTATTCTTAAAGCATCACATTCTATGTTTCAATAAATCCCAAGTAGTCAATTAAAGCTAATAGGGATTTCTTTATTTATAAATGATAAGTGAAAATATATCTCTTGTATTTTAATAAAAGAAAAGGACTACAAAGACAATTATAACACTTATTTATTTATAAATCCTATAATTACTTGGCATTTTATAATTAGCATTTTTTAAATGATAGATTTATTTTTATACACAAAAATATTTTTTATTGATTTTTATGACTTTTCCTTATTTTGTTATATTTCATTAAGGATATTAGTGGTGTTAGTATTTAGTTGTATTTTATTGAACTTAAACAAGTGATGTTATATTTTTCCTAGGTAGAGATTATTTGTGTGATCATTTTGATATGCTATGTGTATTTTTAGGATTTTATATGAATTTCATATGCATTATTCTAGTTTGAAAATACTTTATAGGGTTTATTAAATAGAAAATTTATGTGTTTGGTTGGCAATTAGTTGGGCAGTGGCCTGGTTAGTTAAAACCATATCTGGTCCAACCGAACAACATTGATTAGGCCCAGCAGGCCGACCCAGTTTGGATTGGGTCAGTGCCCTCCCCGGATCCTCTCTTCCTCATCGCACACTTTAAGCACGCCCACGACCCTCTGGCACCGTCGCCCTGCCATTCTCCCCTGGCTACTCCTTCCCTTCTCCGACACCGGCGAGATAGGGCTTTGGTCCACCGCACTGTGATCTATAACCTCCTCTAGCTCGAGTTCTTCCTCTCTACCTCTCGTGGATACCCCCACTTTGACTAACCTAGCCCTCCTCTCAGGTCCGACCACTGCCAGATAATTCTAGCACCTTCACATTCCGGCATGGCTCTGCCCCTTTATCACCCTTGAACCTCTAGTGCCACCATACTATTCTTACCCGCACATGCATTCCCACACGGTCTCCAAGTTCTACCGCTGGTACATTCTCCCGGTTGATGTCGACCACTACTCGAGCTTCTCTGGTGGTATGTTGTTGCTATGGCAGTTGTTGCTAACCATGGCCTCCCTCATTGTGGTGAGGTGCTGCAGCTATTGCCTTCAACTGCCAATGGACAGGGCTCGCCAAAGCTACATGCAGCTTCCCTGATTTTCCTATCCGACCTTGGCGCCAACGGAACGACACCGGTACCTGCAACCCAAGTGTCCCCGACTTCTAACCTTACTTTGGTGGTGGTGTGTTGGGGTGGCTAGCTCGATTCCGACACCGGCGGGATGATGCTATGGACGCAAATTCTGGTGTCGGCTCTTTGCTACACCATTGTATGGGCACGCTAAGTTATTTCTTGTGACCGGCCATAGGGTCGATGATCCTCTATGGTTTGTGGTGTCACCTTCGAGCTCATGCATGGTTATGGCTTAAAATGTGAAATGGTCTGTTAGTTAGTGCTCTAGTTCAGAATGCTTCAACTGTCATTACAATGGTTCATTGCTTAATAGTCATCAAAATCAGTGGTACCACTTGGTTTGCTAGTCCTGTAAATGATCTGTGGTTGTGTGTTGTACTAAGATTCAGTTGGAGAAAGATTGTATATTTCATGGCATGTTATGGTCTATAGGTGTTTTCTTGAATTTTGATTTAAACCAAGTTCCCCTCTGAACCATTGGTTCACTTCTAGACTTAAAGAATTTAGTGAGAAGGTCTTGAACACCTTGTACAATTATGTACATACATGCTTAACTGAGCCTTTGATCCAATGACCAAATTTTAGGATCATTTGATTCAGTATGTGCCAAACTAAAGATTAGCTATCCATGTTGACAGGTAGTGTTCAGAATGATTTAAGGAAGAAAATTTTCATGAAAATGATTTAATTAATCTTCCTGGGTTTAATAAAGACACTATGTGATGTTATTGGAGTTGAATTAAATGAGGTATAAGCTATGCATTGTCACTGCCAATCTGATCTTGTGGTTGCAAATAATGTTAATTATAAGTTATAGATTCAGTAATGTTCAACTGAATTTATGTCTGTAAATATGATAATGAAGCCACACAGAAATGATTCCTAGCTAAATAGCTAGGAAAATGATTTATTTTTGGAAAGATGTACTGTGGTTTTATAAAATCTTTATGGCTTGCGTATTTGGATAATTTGATTAGTGAGATACTAGCTTTTTCTACCCTTAGGATTTCTGTTGTGCTGCCTCCTCTTTTGGGAGTGTGCATAGAGATACTCCCTGAAATGGTAAGATTTGCTACTGAGATCACTTTCTCAAGAATGGAAACTTGGCTTCCAATGATGCAAGTTCTGAGGTGCTAGCCTTGGTTAGAACAATAATAAGGATGTGTATTAAAATTATATGTTGTTCTCAGTATAGAATCTCTATGCTAAATTGAGAATTTTCCTTGTCCCAAGCATTATTGATAAAACCAGGATGTAACTGATCTTAGAAAGGTAACCTACTTTTGTAGAGTTGTTGAAATGGATCGTATGGGCACCTAGAGGGGGGGGTGAATAGGTGCTACAGCTATTTTTAATTCCTTTTCAAGTTTAGGCTTAGCACAAAGGTAAATTCTCTAGATAAACTAATGTGTGGAATTTCCCTATATGCAAACCTATCTACTAGCGAGTAAAGAGCGAGTGGAAGAGGAACGAGTGAACCCAAGTGAAGCACGCTGAGACACAGGATTTGTTTGACCGCAGTTCCTTCCTTGTTAAGGGAAGTACGTCTGCGTTGGAGGGGTGGGCGGTACTAAGACCACCACGCCACAAAAGGCCTCACCATGTTCTCCGATGGATCTCTCCACAACAGGCCTGATCCACCTTCCACTATAGGTACCCTTCGAGGCGGGCACCGGCACCTTTACACAACTAGCGGGGCAACAACTCCACAACAACTTGGAGGCTCCCGAAATGACAACAAGCTGCCACAAGAACAAAGTTGTCAAATACAATAAAAAGATCTAGGTATTAACAAGAATACTAGATCAGGGATTTCTCCAAGTGAATGGAGAGGAGTTGAAGCGCTTGATTCTTGATGTTGATGATCTTCTCCTCCTTCAATACCACCAAAGATCAAGACCTTCGGGTGGTTGAAGTGGGACATCAAGATTTAGAGCTCTTGCACAAGGTCTGGTCAAATTCGAGTGAATCAAGAGTTCTGGACGTTGGGGAAGAAGGGGTACTTATACCCCCTTCCAAAAACCAGCCGTTGCACACTTTGGGGGCCAGATTATCCAGCCCAAGTGGGGGCCAGATTATCTGGTCTGGGAAAACTCCGCCCCAGACTCGGAATCTCCGGCAGAAAATCTGCCCCCTCACAGTGAGACGCGCCGAGCTTGCCCTTGATCATCTTATAGGGGCCGGATTATCCGGTCCTATGTCCGGCCTGGGGAAGAAAAACCGCCCCAGTTCGGATTTTCCGGGAGAAAATCCGACCGGATACCGAGCGACGCGCCTTGGCTCCATTTGCACGAAAACTGGGGGCCGGATTATCCGGCCCTTGCGAAACCCGGATTATCCGGCCTGGGGAGGAAAAACCGCCCCAGTTCGGATTTTCCGGGAGAAAATCCGACTGGACACAGAGCGACGCGCCTTGGCTTCCTTGAGAGATGAGGTAGGCCGGATTATCCGGCCCTTGGAGGGGCGGATTATCCGCCCCCCTCAAAACTTCATGCACACTTAGCACACATGAAAAGTCTCCATAGTATTGTTATCTAACATGCAAAACAAAGGAAAACATGAAATGTTCTTTCAATCTCCCCCTTTTTGGTGTTAGATGACAATACCAGGATTTGCAGGAGAAAGACACGAGACAAACAGCGATAGCTATGAAAGGGACTCCCCCTCAATGTGTGCATAATAGAGTTTTGCATTGGAATACAAATGCACACAAATAGGTGAATCTATTCCATAGACAAAAGGGCAAAAGCACATACCACCGAAGTAGAGAATATCACAATTATTATTGGATAACCATTATGAGCGCGCGCCTTCCGTGATAAACCTCCAGCAATAGGATATGAATAGATATAGCCATGAGCATAATCCATGGTATGAAGTCCATAGATACCATCCAGACAACCACATAAAGTCTCAACCACAAAACACAAACCACAAATTTAAAAGTTCAACGCTAAATGGGCATAAGCAAGAAATAACGAATAAAAAAGTGCAAGTTCTTATGCCCGACCAATGAAAATCCACAGACAACCTAATAGAACTACTTCTCCCCCTTTGGCATTGAGACACCAAAAAGGGGGGAAGAGCGATGCTAGCGCCCCATGGGATCATTCATCATAGTCCTTATCCTCGTCCTCGTCCTCTTCTGCATGCTCTTCCTCATCCCATCCTCAAGTTCCAAGATTGCAAAATCCAAATCAAATAAAGGCCAAGATTGAGTGTGATTCCCATAAGAACATGAGAGAGCAAATAACATCCAGAAAGAGCACATTCGCCACACGGGAGAGGGCAGTGGCCGAAGCCACCTTGTTGAAGTGTATGGTGTGACACCGCGAAGATATATCTTGGGTTCACGACCAATACTCATCAATAAGCTCACATATCACAACATGATATTAAGAGAAATGATATAACTTGTTATTGGCATTATGGGGGGAGGGATAGCCCAATGAGTTAGGACCACACTCCCCCTATATCCATGCCCACACCTAGACCAAACAAGGATTGAGATGTACGAGTGAGTGCATGGGTAATCAAGACAAACTCCTGGAATCAATGATATTTAGCTCATTCCTCAAATAGCAGAATCTTGCTTCATCAAGTGGCTTTGTAAAGATATCCGCCAGTTGGTTCTTCGTGCTCACAAAGGATAGATCAATATCGCCTCGAGCAACATGGTCACGAATAAAATGATTCTGAATCTCAATATGCTGCGTCCTTGTGTGCTAAACTGGATTGTACGCAATTTTGTTAGCACTTTCATTATCACATAAAAGAGGCACTTTGTCACAATTGACACTGTATTCCTTTAAAGTTTGCCTCATCCACAATAATTGAGTACAAGCGCTGGTAGCAGCAACATATTCAGCTTCGGCGGTGGAGAGAGATATACAATTCTGCTTCTTGGAGGACCAACATACAAGAGATCTTCCCAAGAATTGACAAGCTCCAGAAGTGGATTTCCGATCATCCTTATCACCAGCCCAATCTGAGTCAGTATAACCACATAAAGAGAAATTGGAGCCCTTGGGATACTAGAGACCAAAGTTGGGGGAATGAACTAAATATCGAAAGATCCTCTTGACCGCCACTAAGTGGCTTTCTTTAGGAGCTGCTTGATACCTTGCACACACTCCCACACTCAACACAATATCGGGTCTAGATGCGCAGAGGTAAAGAAGAGAGCCGATCATGGACCGGTATACCTTTTGGTCCACATCTTTACCGTGAGGGTTGAGTTCGAGATGACACTTTGTTTGCATTGGAGTAACGACACCATTTAGGTCCGTCATCTTGAATCTCTTGAGCATGTCTTGGATATACTTTGCTTGATTAATAAAGGTTCCTTCTCTAAGTTGCTTGATCTCGAATCCAAGAAAGAACCGTAATTCCTCCATCATAGACATCTCAAACCTGTCAGTCATAAGCTTTGAAAATTCATCGTTAAAAGCTTTGTTAGTAGAACCAAAAATGATATCGTCTACATATAGTTGGCATACGAAGAGCTCCCCCTTAACCTTCTTAGTAAAAAGAGTGGGGTCGATTTTCCCAACTTCGAAGCCACGATCTAACAGAAGCTCTTTAAGGTGCTCATACCATGCACGTGGGGCTTGTTTAAGGCCATAGAGTGCCTTATCGAGTTTGTAGACATGGTTCAGGAAGTTAGGATCCTCAAACCCCGGGGGTTGCTTTACGTATACCAACTCATGTAGAGGACCGTTAAGGAAGGCACTCTTGACATCCATTTGCTGCAACTTAAAATTGTCATGAGCAGCATAAGCAAGAAGGATACGGATGGACTCAAGGCGAGCCACAGGAGCATAGGTCTCGCCAAAGTCGATGCCCTCAACTTGGGAGTAACCTTGTGCCACAAGTCTTGCCTTGTTCCTCAGAACAATGCCATTCTCATCTTGCTTGTTCTTGAAAATCCACTTGGTGCCGATAACATTGCGGCACTCTTTGGGTTTCTCCACTAGTTTCCAGACTTTGTTGCGCTCGAAATTATTCAATTCTTCATGAATAGCAACAACCCAGTCTGGGTCTTCAAGAGCTTCAAAGACCTTCTTAGGTTCCACCATGGAGATATGAGCTTGATGCTCACCAAAACTGGCCAATTCTCTTCTTGTGGACACCCTTCGCCGAAGATCACCAACAACCTTGTCGAGGGTGTGACCCCGCAACTCAAGGTTACAATCCACCCGAGCCTTGCGACGAAGTTCAATAAGTTTGTTGTCTCTTGGTGGAGGATATTCATCACTTGAGTCTTCATTGGAAGCATTTTCTCCGCCTTTATCAGTAGCAGGTGATGGAGAAGCATGCCCTTGAGGTGGATCCGAAGCCGTAACAGGAGGCTGCAGAACTGGGAGTCAGGGCCGGATAATCAGGCCGATGGAGAGGCCGGATAATCCGGCCTGGGAGTACTTGCACTAGCTTCATCAGGAGGCCTGAGACTTGCTTGAACTGGTGGGGGGCCAGATAATCCGGGGCTACCGGAAAATCCGGCCTGGAGCTTGCGTTGAAATCTTCTCCAGCAGGAGCAACTTGGTCAGCTGTAGCGGGGTGGCCGGATAATCCGGTATCCACCGGAAAATCCGGCCTGGAGTTTTCTGGAGCAACTTGACCTTCAGCAGTTGATGGAGATGGTGTAGAAGTTTCCCCCGTGGTTAGAGCATGTTGCGAATGTGTAGATGAGGGCTCTATATGAGTAGAGCATTATCCGGACCGGTCCGCCACAAGGGGTTCCTCAATGGGGCGGAAGAATCCCACGCCCATTCTTCTTATGGAATCTTGGGGTATTTCAACATCTGCATCACAAACACCAACTTGCTCCGCACGGGAACCGTCATTTTCTTCGAACACCACACTACAAGATTCTACAACAGTTCCGGAGAGCTTATTGTAGACTCTATAAGTGTGGGATTCGGCACCATAACCAACAAAAATACCTTCTAGAGCCTTAGACTCAAACTTAGATAAACAAACTCCTTTAATAAGAAAGAAACACTTACACCCAAATACCCGACAGTATGAGATGTTTGGCTTGTTACCGGTAAGTATTTCATACGGAGTCTTGTCCAAAATCTTGCGGAGGTATAAGCAGTTGGATGAGTGACAAGCAGTAGAGATTGCTTCAGCCCAGAAATTATATGGAGATTTGAATTCGGCCAACATTGATCTTTCCATGTCCATAAGAGTTCGATTCTTCCTCTCGGCTACACCATTTTGTTGAGGGGTGTACGCAGCGGAATATTGATGTCTTATTCCCTCTTCACTTAGGAATTCATTTAAGGTGTAGTTCTTGAACTCCGAGCCGTTATCACTCCTTATAGCCAGAATGGAGGTCCGAAAAGGTCCACATGAAGGAGCTCCAAAATCCTTTTTGAAGAGATAATAGTTTTCCTCCGATGAGGAGAATCATGCATTTTCCCTTCAACACACGCCCTGCAAACACGATCTTTGGCAAAAGAGACATTTTATTTTAGTCCAAGAATGTGGCCACCCTTGTGGAGACTTTGCAAAGTTCTCATATTGACGTGGGCTAGTCGGCAATGCCATAGCCAACCCGCGTCAGCCTTTCCGAAAAGACACATCGGACCTGTAGTGGTTTTCCCCGAAAAGTCCACCATGTACAGGTCGTTTTCGACATATCCCACGAAAGCGACTTTTAGAGACTTGCTCCACAAGAGTACCACCAAATCAGCATCAATGTAAACTGCAAAGGCCATCTTACAAAGGGCACGAACTGAAAGTAAGTTATACCCGAGGGTCTCAACAAGCATGACGTCCACGAGAGAGATATCGTGAGCCACCACAACTTTGCTGAGACCCAATACCTCAGATTTTGACTTGTCACCATAGGAGACGGTAATGTGATCAAGATTTGGCCGCATCTCCATGATGATCTCCTTGCTTCCGGTCATATGACTCGTACAACCGCTATCGAGTACCCATTTAGAACCACCGGAAGCATATCCCTGCAAGAAAATTACTTCTTGGTTTTAGGTACCCATTTTTCAATGGGTCCTCGCATGTTAGTAACAAGGGTCTTGGGAACCCAAATAGACCAAGGAATGTAACAATCATAAGGCCCTACATAACTAGCATAAACATCACCATAAGAATCACAATATAGTTCGAAGTTAGGATTGTTGATCCCTGCAAAACCATCATAGTTAATCTTGTCATTGGTAATGTTGCTAGTCTTCGATTGAGCAGTCTTGTTGTTATTGTTGTTCTTCTTCTTCTTCTTGTTTTTCTTGCTCTTTATCTTGGGTATGTAACCAAGACCTTCTTTACTGTTTTCTATCCTTTGCCTGCTCAGTATCTCATCAACAACCCCTTTACCTTTGTGTTGAGAACTCCTTGCAATATCTTCTTTTCCAAAGGATGAAGAGGAGGTACTTGGCACATCATACCATTTCAATTGAGTTTGGAGCTGGTCATGAGACTCATTTAGAGTAGAATGATCACTCTTCAATGCCTTGTGAGCACTTTCAAGATCATCAAACTTCTCCAAAAGTCTAGCATGAACAACCCAAAAATCAATCTTTTCTTTCTTTAGTTTCTTTACCTTGGCAAGAGCATGGTCACGTTCTTTAATGAGCTGAGCTACAGCTTCTTCTTGTGACTCCTCTAGGGATTCGAGTCTTTCTTCCAAAGAACCTCTAGTTTCCTCTTCCTCTTCCAAGGCATTCTTCAAAGAGGCTATCTCCAAGGCATCTTCTCTTTCAATTCTGCCCTTTTCTTCAAGGAGATCTTCGGCTTGAGCAAGTTGACTCATAAGAGCATCAAAATGGAGTTTGTGCTCACCTTGTAGGTTAGTGAAAAAGGTGTCCAAGGAAATAACTTCTTCTTTCATTTCAAGACTGTCATGATCATCCATATCCAAAATTATGTTAGTCTTAGGAAATGAGGAGTTAGAAGTTGATACCTTGGATCCTCTTGCCATTAGAGAAGTGGCATTGTTGTTGATGGCGTTCTCGTTCGGCGAGTCGAAGAGAGAGGAGGGAGTCGATGTGGTGGCTATAGCAGCCACTTCGCAGGAACTATCATCATCCTCTTCATCTTCACTTGCGGAGGAGTATTCCTCTTGAGCTACAAGGACCATCTTGGGTTGCTTCTTGAAAGGGCCATCCTTCTTAGCAAACGGCTTCTTCTTCGGAGCTTTGGATTTCTCTTTGAGAATGAGCCTTCCACCATTGTCTTCTCTACTTTGATAAGGACACTCGGCAACAAAGTGCAGTCTATCTCCACAGTTGAAGCAAGTTCTCAATCTTGGGCCACTTTCTCTTCTTCCATTTGATCCATTCTTACGCTCAAGTTCAGACTTGGCTTTGGCAGGGTCCTTCCAAAAGTTCCTTGCATAGAATTCCATGTACTCGCCATGAGCATGTTTGACCTCATCGGGGCAGTCCATGGGTACCCTCTCAAAAACTCCTTCATCGTCCTCTTGCTCAACAACATTGGCTTTGAGAGCCACATTGACACCCTTTTGCATTCCAATGGCCCGAGCACGGGCATCTTCAGCATTCTTTGCCGCCACTTTGAATGACGCAATTTCTTGCATGACTTAATTGGATGTCATTTGATGATAGTTGTGTCTACCTTGCAAGCTCTTCAAATCCGTCGGTTCGAAAGGCATTAAGGCACTCACATACTTTCTTTTTATTCATGCATCATCAATGTGAGTGGCCCCATGCTTCCGAAATGTTGTTGCGATGCCCTTGAGTCTTCTATACATGTCCTCATGGTTTTCACCATCCAACATGTAGAATCCCTCAGCTTCGTTACTAAGGGCATCATACCGGTTTCTTCTCATGCTTTCATTTCCAACAAAGAGGTCCGTAAGAGCATCCCACGCCTCTTTAGCTGTGTTGAGATGTTCAATGTGTGGCATGTCCTTGGGACCCACACCCAGCTGTATCATGTGGAGAGCAGTGGCATTCAACTGGATATCCACAACTTCCCTTCTTGTTAGATTGGTTTGATCTCCAATATGAAGACCTTCTTCAATAATCCTCCACAATTCAATAGAGGAGCTGCAAACATGAGATTTCATTAGAAACTGCCATTGGTTAAAAGAAGATGCAATGAGATTGGGTGGATCACCCCTATTGTTTATATGAGGATGAGGGATAGGTGGGTCGGGGGAATATACGTGGCGAACCTCACTATATTCCTCCTTACCATTTCCCTTTTTGGAGGTGGAGCCATTTAGTTTTTCACCTTCCACATCATCATCCTTGGATCCGGTGTTACCCTTTTCCTTAGATGATGGTGTGGGAGCCTCAGAGGAGGATGGAGATGGGGCTATGGATGATGTAAGGCGAGCAATCATTTGATTCATCTCCTCCATCTTGGCCTCAAAGGATTTCAACAAGGTTGTTTCCAACGACTTGAGATCATCCATTGTGACCTTATCCACGGCCTCATTTCCATCATCCCTGGTATCCATACTACTCTTAGGCGGTTAAGCCCGAATTAAGAGCCGGGGCTCTGATACCAATTGAAATGGATCGTATGGGCACCTAGAGGGGGGGGCGGGTGAATAGGTGCTACACCAATTTTTAATTCTTTTTCAAATTTAGGCTTAGCACAAAGGTAAATTCTCTAGATAAACTAATGTGTGGAATTTCCCTATATGCAAACCTATCTACTAGCGAGTAAAGAGCGAGTGGAAGAGGAACGAGTGAACCGAAGTGCACGCGGAGACACATGATTTGTTTGACCAATTCCTTCCTTGTTAAGGGAAGTACGTCTGCGTTGGAGGGGTGGGCGGTACTAAGACCACCACGCCACAAAAGGCCTCACCCTGTTTCTGATGGATCTCGCCACAACAGGCCTGATCCACATTCCACTATAGGTACCCTTCGAGGCGGGCATCGGCGCCTTTACACAACTAGCGGGGCAACAACTCCACAACAACTTGGAGGCTCCCGAAATGACAACAAGCTGCCACAAGAACAAAGTTGTCAAATACAATAACAAGATCTATGTATTAACAAGAATACTAGATCAAGGATTTCTCCAAGTGAATGGAGAGGAGTTGAAGCGCTTGATCTTGATGTTGATGATGAAATTCTCCTCCTTCAATTCCACCAAAGATCAAGACCTTCGGGTGGTTGAAGTGGGAGATCGAGATTTAGAGCTCTTGCACAAGGTCTGTTCAAATTCGAGTGAATCAAGAGTTCTGGACATTGTGGAAGAAGGGGTACTTATACCCCCTTCCAAAAACCAGCCGTTGCACACTTTGGGGTCCGGATTATCCGGCCCAAGTGGGGGCCGGATTATCCGGTCTGGGGAAACTCCGCCCAGACTCAGAATCTCCGGCAGAAAATCCGCCCCCTCACAGTGAGACGCGCCGAGCTTGCCCTTGATCATCTTCTGGGGGCCGGATTATCCGGTCCTATGCGAAGGCCGGATTATCCGGCCTAGGGAAGAAAAACCGCCCCAGTTCGGATTTTCCGAGAGAAAATCCGACCGGATACCGAGCGACGCGCCTTGGCTCCTTTTGCAGGAAAACTGGGGGCCGGATTATCCGGCCCTTGCAAAACCCGGATTATCCGGCCTGGGGAGGAAAAACCACCCCAGTTCGGATCTTCCGGGAGAAAACCCGACTGGACATAGAGCGACGCGCCTTGGCTTCCTTGAGAGATGAGGTAGGCCGGATTATCCGGCCCTTAGAGGGACGGATTATCCAGCCCCCTCAAAACTTCCTGCACACTTAGCACACATGAAAAGTCTCCATAGTATTGTTATCTAACACACAAAACAAAGGAAAACATGAAATGTTCTTTCAGTTGTTAGCTGAATTGATGGCTTCTACTACAATGGTCTTACTACTACGATGCCTCAAAAGAGTAGGATGGTCTAAGTCTTTATGATTTTATGCCAAATTAGTTAGCTTGCTTGATTGTGAGTATTTAAATCTTGATGTTTTAAGTATGGAATAATTGGAATCTATGATGCAATATACTGAGACATAGATTACTAATAAAAACAGATGCTTAGATGCCTAAATCTCTATGATGAGCCTTGCATACCATCTATATGCAAAACTGAGAGCGATCCTCCCCAACCACAACCTATGTACTTAAACTGGATAAAAACTGTGATGCAATTTATCTTAGATATCAACCTGCTATGTAGAGTAGACAAATGGATGGATCTGGATATGTTTATAATTAGCTTGATGATTTGCTTCTTCTAGTACTCCTAACTTATCCTTCTTATGTTTCTGATCTTGTTCTACTCCCTTTAGCTCCTACCTGATCCAGATGAGCTTGATCTCCTCTGCTGACTAGTTTCTTTTATTGGATCAGAGTGATAGTCTAAGAAGAACTAATGATGCTTTTCTTAATGAGATTTAGTTAATACTTTGATGGTGTAAGGCTATGAATATGGTGTGGAGATAGAAATGGATGGATGTGGTTGTGAAGTGGAAATAGTGTATGGTGCTACAGTTGGTGTATTCTCTTTTAAGCATAGGACATTCTCTTGTGGTGTTTACAACACAAATGTTGCATGTGTGGTGTAAGCTGCTTACTAGTAGGTCACATGGGCTCAAGTTCCTATTCCAGTAATCTTCTCACTTGTGGATAAGTTCAAGTAGAAGTGTGAACTTTACTAAGTTTTTACTACTGCCATTTTCTTACTAATGGTGAAACTTGCCCCATGCCTGTGATGCATAGACTGAGGCCAACCTAGAATAAGAACAGATTCCACACTTTTGCCCCTTTTCAATTTACTACTCGATGATGAGTTTTGCAATGCACTTCATTGCCTAATATGATAGTAAAATAACCCACTACCCCCCGTTCCATTATTTTCTTTTGTTTTTTTATCTCTGTAGGAATCAAAGTGAAGAAGAAAAGAAGAATCAAGATTTAGTTGGAGATATTCTCTTTGAGCATTTTGTAATTTCTATTTCATTTCTTGTAATATTCTCTCATTATTGTATGAGTAAACATCATTGTAACTTTCCTTTTTATTAAAAAATTTGTACAATCAATGTAATATTGGTATTAGTGTAATAAAATTACTCTTTTATATTTTATTTGTCCTATTATCCCTCTTGTTCATACTTGTAAGATAATGTAATATCGTGTGATGTAAATGAAATAGTCTTGTATCTATTCTTGTTTATTATTTCTTGATTGCAATATCATACTACATTACTCAGTTATTCATTTCATTTCTGTAAGTTCTATTTTATCATTTGAGACTTAAAAATCATTAAACTCATATTTATTTAATAATGAATGCCACCCTTTCTTTTTAGTTCTATCTTATTTCTTTATAATTCAATCAACCTTGGTTTTAAATTCAAATATATCATTTATATATTCAAATTTGAATTGCTTCCCCAAAAACATAAAGATTTAATAGAGGTCATGTCGAAATTCAGTGCACTAGCCATGACATTTCCATCAAACAAGAGAAACCTAGATCCTCCTATGTCTCTTATAGTTTTGCGCAAAAATTCCCCTGATTTTCTCATCCATGAATGCAATGCACACACATGTGTTCCCGCTATTTCTAGCTGCTAATCCTGGGATGTTACAAGAACACTCTTCATTTTTCACTCAAATTTGGTTTGTGGCTCTCACTCTCCTTTCGGCTGTTCTCTCTCACACCACTCATCTCACTAGATATTTTTGTGGCCTGCACCCTCATTAAAGCCTTTTCATTATCTGCAATTATTTGGCTAGGAGTCATCGATTGCAAAGCACATGTCTTATGAAGCCACTTAAAGCTATATATATTTGTGTGGCCATCATGAATATCACCTTTTGTCAATTTGCCATGGCATACCAAGTAACATGTGACAAACGTTCATGGGGACCACGTCGCACTCAACTGTTTCCTTGTATGGACCAGTAGAGAATGAAACCGATATAGTGTGCTTGATCTTGATAGATCCACTATCACCCAACCATTGCACATGGTAGGGAAGCTTATGTTGATGGAGAGGGAGGTTGTTCTTCTCACATAGCTTGGTGCTTGCTAGATTGTGGCAAGTTCCTCCATCAATAATGACTTTAATGGACTTTCCATTGATTCTGGCTCTTGTATGGAAAATGTTGCATCATTGATCTTCATGCTATTGGACTTGTGTAGTTAACTCTCTTGTGACGACAAGTGCCAGACTAGCATAATGCTCACACATGAGGAGATCTTGATCATCGGTCTCCATGTGTTGCCTTGCGAGTGCTGCCTTTACTCTTGCTTCAAACTCATCTTCACTCAAGTATTTTTTTTTCTCCATTGTCATTCATGAACACGACTTTGGTATTGCCATATTGGAAGGACTTGTGGCCTTTGCATCCACACTTGTAACATTCCACTTGGTTACTTGAGGAGTCACCCATTGTTTGCTTGCCACTTGGAGACGGTTTGCCTTGTGTAGTCATTGACTTGAAAGGGGCCTTGGGAGTACCTGAAGTGTTTCCTTTGAAATTATTTGAGGGAGTGATTGAAGTGGGATTTTTGGCAAAGAATGCATTTTGCTTTCTATACTTGAGGTCCTCTTGAACTTGAGGTTCGGCCTTGGTTGCATTATGCACAAGCTCAGCCATGTTTTTGTAGGGTTGGAACTCCATGATGCGCTTGATAGGATGGTTCAACCGGGATAAGAAGCATGCCATGGTTTGTTCACCACTCTCTTGTATGTTGGCGCGGTCCTTGAAGTATTCTTCCACAGTTTTTGTCCCTTGGGTGAGCTTTTGTAGCTTGTTGAAGATATCTCGAGTGTAATAAGATGGGACAAAGCGGAGTGCATGTGTGCCTTAATTGCTTGCCAAGAGTTGATAGGAGGTTGTCATCCTGCTTATATTGCAACTAGGATTTTCTCCCACCAAAGATTGGCATAATCATCAAAGTCAAGGGATGCCTTAGTCACCATCTTCTCGTTTCTATGCATGCAAAATATTTTGTCGACCTTGAGTGCCCATGATAGGTACTCTTTGGGGTCATTGGAACTGTTGAACTTGGGCATCGTGAACTTGAGATTTCCAAATGTTTCTTCATCATGGCAGTCACAGTAATGACGATCTCATCATCCGATTTATCATGAGGGTCATCACCCGGGTCTTGGTCATCATGATGTACTTGAGGTTTTCGGGGATGATTTGGTGGTTTCCTCAGTTGATGATGAGGATCTTGACATGTTGTTGTGGTGGTTGTGCCACATTTGGAGGTTGAGGTACTTGCGCCTCATGATGTTGTTGATGGTCTGGAGCCTCTTGTCGCAGTGATAGTGGTGGTGGTGGTGGAGGTTCTTGAGGCTCATGCCTAGGTTGATGACATGGTTGCCTATGCTTTCCATTTCTTTGTTGATGCACATGGTTTTTTTGAGGTTGTTTCTCCTCATCATGACCATAATGTCGGTGTTGACGGTCATGTCGGCGATGGCGTCTCGGAGGATCTTCGAGATCTTCACGTCGATGGCATGTTTGGTATTCCTCATGGGATTCATCACTTGTAGTCGAGTGAAGGTCTTGAGGTTGTTCATTTTGTTGATGTCGCACTTGAATATGTTCAAATGGTGGTTCCTCTTGGATCACAAGTGCTCTTTCTTGTTTACGGTATCCTTTATGCCTTGAGTGAGACCTTGATGAGGAATCACCATCGTAGCTATTGCAAATATGCCCTAGAGACAAATAGTAATAAGCATTATTATCATATTTCATAAAGTTTATGATTAAGTTTTATATCATGCTATAACTGTATTGAAAGGAAACATCAATACACGTGTGATATATAAACAACCAGGAGTTCTCGGTGAAGATCTAGTCACTAGTTCATTGGTCAACAGATGATTGAGGTTTCCTGATCATGTGGCATTTATGCCAATTGGAAATCGAGTCACCTCATTATGAGAATGAGATGATGAAATATACCCAATCTAAGCATCGTGACCCGATCATGTCACGAAGTTCAAGTTACGATGATTAGAATAGACGTAGTGTACTATTTCTTAGACCGTGAGGCCATATCAATCACTATCACCCGAGGGTACTTTGATAGCATCAAACATCACTCGGTGAAACGGTGATCCTAAAGGTGTGGTCAGTTATTTGGAGGAACAGTTGAGGCAATATGCATCAAGAGCAGGATTTGTCCATCTGCCTGACAGAAAAGATACTCGAGGGCCCACTCGGAGAAGTTGTATCCAATAGCTGCACAGCGTGTGATTTGATCACGGGGATATCACTTGTCGGAAAGAGTCAAGTAGGATTTGTCGGTAACGAGATTGAACATGACATGCTGATTTCATTGTTCAGATATCGGACAATGCAAGTATCGAGAGACAAAAGTAATAAGACACGACGTTCATGGTTCTGATGAAAGATTTCATGGAATGCACAGGGGTCACATGGCCATCCAGGTCCCTCTATTGATCATTGGTGCGGGAGGTTCCCGACCATGTCTGGAGTGTTTCCGAACCGTGGGGTATCACGCTTAAGGGCTTGATGATGCTCAGAGAGTGTTTTAGGATCGGTAGAATCACCAAAGAAAAGAGAAGAGAGAAAATCGAAAGGGTTTCAGTAATTCCGGAGGATGTCCAGAATGAGAAGGAATGAGTTCCACGTCAATGGGGATTGGATAATATGTAAGTGAATGTTGAATATTGATTTAATCATTCAATTATATTTATTCAATAAAAGAAAAGGAATTAAAAAGGGTCAAATACTTAATTGGGCCAAATCTGGAGGGAAAAGGGCCCATGAGGGAAAGACCGAAGGGAAGAAGGAGGAGGGGGTGGCTGGCTAGGCCAAGGCACCCCGCGTGGGGACCACTTGGGCCCTAGCCGGCGGCGGCCAAGGCCCCCTCTCCCTTGTTTAGTCCCACATTGCTAAGCTAGTTAGCTATAGGGGGGTTTTACCCTATATAAAGAGAGGTATTTTGACAAATTAAATACACAATAATCAATAAAAGGTTTCCTCTCTTTTGGGGAGACCTCTAGTTGACTCTCTCTCTCTCCCGTGACCATGGTGCGAAGTCCGGATCACGCGAGCAGGAGACTTCTTCACCGCAGAGTGCCGTCGTGCTACGAGATTCAGATCCAGGACCTCTACTTCTGCAACTGGTACTAGATCAGGGAAGCAGGAGTCATCGCCAGGCATCGGATGTGTGTAACTCCCTACGAGGTGCAACACTTGGGGCACTAGGAGTCGTTGGAGCTGTAGGAGCTATCGAGACTTCAACACGACCTTGAGGTCAGCCTCAGTTCATCTACATCAACCACGATCTCCCGAGCGTTGACAACACTTTTCGGTCTTCAAGGGTAATTTTGCGAAAATCCCCTCTCGTTATTGCATTACTAATAGATAGGTCCTGGCAACTGGGGTTCTGGGTGTAGCGAAAATTTATTGTTTTCATGCACGAACCAAAGGGGTAGCTTGAAGTTTTGGCGTGTCATGGAGAAGGTATATGTTGCAAAGAGCTCCCATGTTTGAAAATGGGGTCCTCGTTCCGCCTTGTAGCATTTTCATGAAGATCTTGACGATGTGGATAACGGTGCCTTGAAGAAAGTTATGCCCTCAAATGGTGTCGTGAAGAGCTAGATACAAGAGAATGGTTCCTTGTGTTTTTCGTGATTTCGGCAATGGAATGGTGTATAGCTTCATTTTGATGTGCAAAAATGTGGTGCATGGTGTTCATGTGTTTCTATAGACCATCAAAGCGACTATCCATACTCTTGAACTCGGCTCGAGGTTATTCAAATTATTCATCTTGGCTCGTCTCAAGATCCTCACAACATCCTCAAAACTCTTCTCTTATGGTGAAGTGACTAGTCATTGTCATGTATGGCCCTTCATCTTGCGGAGGAGCTTGACTATTTTCTCCGGTCCTATCCATCACAAACCAAAGCAAGAGTTGTATATGGAATTGTAATTTATGGCGAGGGTTAGTCTTTTACCTCACCTTGATAAATCATATTGAACAAGTAGCCACACTTGTGAACCAAACGACTTTTAAAGCATAAAGTAACCTCACACTAAGAATGACTAAGACACTCAAAGGTGTATCGTGGATGGGTTAGGATGGTGGAAAACCAAATAAAACAACCAAAATAAAAGGATGTTGTCAAAAATGGATAAATTCTAAAGATCCAAAGGAAAAAAGGTAACGAACAAAGAGACATGGAATCCTAGGCTACACACACGCATGGGATAAATGGGGCTAGTAGGACTATAGGAATGGTTATTTACAAGATTTCCTAACAAAGACTATAGCTTGTACCGTACTAACTCAAGGAAAGACGCTAGATATGATTGCATTGAGATAGAGCTATTGATTTGCACTTGGCCAACCTTCACTCTCACTTCCTCTCTTTGCTCACAAGCTAGGCAACGTTCTTACAAGATAGTACTTGACACCACTTTCCTTTTCTTTGTATTTTTCTCTTCTTCTTTTATGATATTTTTCTTTATTTTGCTAGTGCCAAGACCAACAAGAGCTAGTGTTCGCATGAATATAAATTTTCCCCTCGATATGACACAAGTGCAAACCTCACAATACTTGAAAAGCTAGTCTTATGAGATATGTACTCACAAAGTAAGAATTGTTAGAAAAGCAAGTTATACCTTTCAGTATTGTTTATGAGATCACGGACTTGCGGCCGATGAGAGTGCAATTTTGGAAGCTTGAATCACGACGAGGAACACCCAAAATGAAAACCAAAGCACAAAAGAATTTTTTTGTCAAAATTGGAAAACTCGGTGTGGGGTCGGTTGGATCAGAACTATCACTAGCTGATCCGGTTCCTGGGTCAATCGGACCAGGTTGAGGACCGACTTTTCCGGTTTAGACTGGATCTGGCACTAGGCGAAACCGAGTTGAAGTTCGTGTAGAACTAATCGAACCCCACTTCCAAAACTGTCGATTTGAAGGGATTGTTACCAAATTAGGGCTGTGGGAAAGGAATAAGGCTAGATCAAGACCTATTGCAGCAAATCCATGCAAAAGAACCACGAAAAACGCACCAAATCGATAGATCAGATCCAAAGATATGTTGGGATATTTTTTGAAAAAATCGAATTTATGGTGGAAAGAAGAAATTGAGGAGAAATTCGTGATAAACCAAGGGCTCTGATACCAATATGTTGTGGGGTAAGCCACAGAATGGCCCGATATTTCACGATTCTCAGAGATAGGCGGAGGATTCACGAGGGAGGAGGGAGAGGAAAATGCAAACGAACTCACACGCGATAAATCCGGTGAACACACACAATGCAAACGCAAATCCTAGTTGTTGGCTCACTTTGCTGGCTACCAGTCCAATACAATCCCTAGGATCGGTATTGGTAGACTCTGTCTCTCTCTCGGACCCAATTAGTGAGGGATAAGAACCTCAATGAGATCTTGATAGCTTTCAAAGAGACCACTCAATTGAAAGATCTTGTACAACTTGGATGCTCAAGGGAAAAATCCAAAGAGGTTTGTGATAATATAGCTTCCTTGGTAGGAAGGTGAGACAAAAACTAGATAGATTCTTTAAAGGGGTTTCTTCTAGCTTTATTATCAAGTCTCAGGGATAAGGGAGAGCCTTAGAGGCTATTTATAGCATTTGGGACGAAAGAGTAGGTAAAAAGGAATATTTCAGAGCATCAAGCTTAGATCTGGGCACAGTCAGGCGATTCTGGTTGTAAGTCGGTCAGACCGGTTCCCAAACTGGGTGGGTCGATGTGCAAGACGGTGGACAGTTCTGGCGCCAATACTCCTTAGTATACCAAACCGATACAGACTCGGTTATCAAACTGGTCGGTCCGGTCTGTGAGTCGGTGCATAGGTACTGGCACTTGTTTGCTGCGGGCGCATGCGTTAGTCGGTGGAGGGACCGGTCGTCCGGTGTTGGCGCCGAGGCCGTCGGTGTCGGGGCCGGTTGGACCGGTGATGGCACCGACTTTCCTGCTGATGCTCCTCGCTGCGGGATCTCATCTCTGTCTTGGCTTGGTGTTCCGCCTTGGCACGTACATTAGCGATCATAGCTGAGAATACACAGTGTATTTGCATGAAGCAGCAAGTCATTCAAAAGAGTATCGAAGTCACAAGAGGATAGGAGCGAGTTGACATTATCTTGTATAAGTTTGGCTCGGGCACGGGTTAATGGTCCACTTAGGGACTTGGTGGTGTCATGGTAGTATCGTCCTTAGGACGGCCTGCATCAACCATCTTCTTCTTAGTCGTGGGAGAATGGTACAAACTTTTGCAGGTTATTCGCCAAGCTACATGTTGGATTCAACAATGGTCTTTGGTTCTTTCGGAGGATCAGAGGAAGCATATGGAATCTGGATGCAACCACCTGCTTATGGTTGCACATGACTGTTTTTTCCAAGCTACTGGGTGGCGTCATATTAATCGGTTGCAAAATGGATAGAGCTATGTTGCTTCTTATTTTTAGATGGTTGATACATGTCTCAACCTTTCTGATTCATAATTGTAAAACTTTGATTTCGCTTGAATAATGCAATAATAATGGTTGTGTGCATAAGATGATGCAGAGGCCGGGGCCATGCACCCCATTTCGAAAAAAAATATTGATCAACCTAACGGCACAACGGGATCGTGGAAAGAAAGTAAATCTGAACAATTCAAAGCTTTTTCTAGAGCCCTATTTGTGCTTTCTTAGATGAATCCATACCAACTATTTGCATTATTCAGTTTATCTATGAATAATATCACTATCACCGTCAGTCGGTGTCTATGCTCAGTAAGCACAACAACGTTCAATTGGTGTTACTGAATCAACCTATTGAAGGAAGGAACTTTACATATGACATAGTCTCTTGTACTACAATATATAGGAATCGGTGTGTTGGTTGGAGCGGTGACATGATACGCCACGGAATTTGCTCGTTGCTGTCGCCTAAGTAAAGCAACCTTGAAGAATATTCCTGCGGTGACCGGGGAGCAGAGCACCATCGATCAGTTTGACACCGTGATGCATGTTGCAGGTAGTGCTGCTTGCAGAGGGTGAGAGTGAGAGGTGAATTAAGGTGGAGGAAGGCAGAATCCGGATGAATCCACATTTCTATACTTGGCACCAACTGGCTGCCTGAGATTCTCGGCTGAACCAAAATAAGTGATACTCCATGTATATCTAGGGGGCCAAGGCAAGAGTGGTAAGTTATGTACTTCCTCCGTCTCAAAATAGATGACGTAGGTTTGTCAAAATTTAGATAAACCTATATACTAAATAGTGTCTAAATTCATCCAAATCTACGACATTTATTTTGCGACGAAGGGAGTACGTAATAGCCACCATATGTCACAGCTGTACACAATTAGAATAGCATGTTCGCAGCCTTGTCTCAACCAAAAGGATCTTACTAATGAACATGGTCCTGCATAAAGGTTAGTTCTGCAGAAATTTGTTCAGCGAGTGCATAGTATAGCAGCAGAGCTACCGATCAAAAAGATATCCTTGCATTATTTGGATTCCAATGGGCGCCCACAGAATTGGATAAGACCGCGACCCATGGATTTGTGGCATTCTGCAGTTCCTGTGGACTGCGGAGAGAATCTAGGCATCTACCCATGTGATTCAGTGCAGGGGAATTGGACGCTTCTTTAGCTTCTGCTGATTACGTCCATGAACTTTAATTAGCGATGTGGCTAGATACGCCTCGAGGGAAATCACATGGACATGGGGGGATCTAGGCATCTAATTGAGGCCTCCCAACTGCTATTACTAGGCGAGCACGTTCGTTTCTAAGCATGGTATTGGTGCTCCTGTAGCACCATTAGCGGTTTTGGGTATTTGTTTTGCACCCAAAAAGGTCTGAAAATATTTTGTCGCCGTATATGGTGTTGGTGGGGATAACACTCCAACACCGCTAGAAATACTAAATTATATTTACCTTCTCATTTATTTACTTTATTTGAGCAACTATTTGGTATTGGCAGTTAATACTTAGCATATTTGAGAAACTATCAGGTTTAAAAATTAACTTTCATAAAAGTGAAAGTTACTGCTTTGGCGCAAGATATGGAAAAAGAATACAAACAAATTTTGGGGTGTGAGACTGGCTCTCTACCTATCAGGTACCTTGGGATACCAATACATCATAGAAAGTTACGAAACACTGAATGGAATCCTGTTGAAAGTCGGTTTGTTGCAAAGTTGGGTTATTGGCAGAGTAGCTTACTCTCTTATGGGGATTGACTAGTGCTAATAAACTCAGTATTAACTAGTCTCTTCATGATTATGCTCTCCTTTCTTGAAATACCTAAAAGAGTTAGGAAATGGTTGGATTTTTTCCGGTCTAGATTTTTCTATCAGAGTGAGGGACCTAAAAAGAAGTACAGGCTAACAATATAGAATATCATTTGCCGCCCAAAAGATCAAGGTGGTCTAGGGATTGAGGTATTAGAATTAAAGAATAGGTGTTTGTTAAGTAAATGGCTTTTTAAACTGCTTAATGAACGAGGAGTGTGGCAAGGATTGCTACGTAGCAAGTACCTACACAATAAAACTCTCTCACAAGTTGAGTCTAAACCTACAGATTCGCCGTTTTGGAAAGGGCTCATGCGTGTGAAGAAAGCTTCTTTGATAGAGGTTTTTTCAAGTTAGGGGATGGTGTTAGCTTTGTGACAATCAAATAACGAAGAGCGAAAATAAAATCGCAGCAAAGGGGACACAAATTTAATGTGAAAAACCCTCTCAAACAAAGAGAGCGAAAAACCATGGGCGCCATCCAGCAGAAATTCACTATACGAGGAGTGTTTACACAACGCCGGGGATTTCACAGATGCAACTTATCCCAGCCGGCGGCTTACAAGAGGTTTATATAGCGATGGTAACCTAGGTCATCAATGATCCGTACCAAGCCTCCGTCGATGGGCCTCGCTCCGCTCCGTTAGAAGTTAGCCTTTACTTTGTAGAATTTGGATCAACATATAACAAACTCCACCTTGAGACAAATTCCTTCTTGTAGCATCAACATTAATCATCTCACTGAATAAACAAAGAAAACACTTTCAGCACCAACAGCCACTTGGGCTAAACAGTTATACCAACTAAGCTTGAGCATAGCTCAAACTTAGCAACAGGAACAGGCTTTGTCATCATATCAACAGGGTTATCATGAGTGCTTATCTTGCATACCTTTAGTGTACCTTGTGCAACAATGTCACGAACATAATGGTACTTGATATCAATGTGCTTTGTTCTCTCATGGAACATCTGATCCTTAGTAAGGTAAATAGCACTTTGACTATCACAGAACAAGTTAACACAAGAATCATCCTGACAAATCTCAGCATACAAACATTTCAACCAAACAAACTCTTTGCAAGCTTTAGCAAGAGCCATATATTCTACTTCGGTTGTAGATAAAGCAACAACTGGTTGCAGCGTTGCCTTCCAACTCATGACACATCCCCCTACCGTGAACATATAACCTGTGAGGGACCTCCTCTTATCCAAGTCGGCAGCGAAATCTGAATCCACATAGCCTACGAGTCCTTCACTAGTCTTGCCAAACTTCAAGCAAGCATTTGATGTGCCACGGAGGTACCTGAAAATCCACTAAACAATTTTCCAATGTTTTTTACCAGGATTAGCCATGTAACGACTCACCAAACTCATAAGATAAGATAAATCAGGACGAGAACAAACCATAGCATACATCAAGGAACCAACAACACTAGAATAAGGAACTCGAGACACTCAATATCTTCATCAGAACTAGGACATTGCAATGCTGACAATTTAAAGTGAGGAGCAATAGGAATACTAACTAACTTTGCATCATGCATATTAAAATGTTGAAGAGTTTTCTCAACGTAACTTTGCTGACTAAGAAACAACAACCTAGATTTTCTGTCCAATTTAATTTCCATACCTAGGATTATCTTAGCAGCACCAAGATCTTTCATCTCAAATTTACTAGTTAGGTGTGCCTTCAAAGTAGTGACTTCTTTAATGCTCTTGACAACAATTAATATATCATCAACATATAATAGCAAGTAAATAGGTGATCCATTAACAAACTTTATGTAAACACAACTATCAAACCGAGATCTCTTAAAACCTTGTGAGATCATAAATGAATCAAATCTTTTGTACCACTGTCTTGGAGATTGCTTCAAACCATAAAGCTACCTCTTCAATTTGCACACAAAATCCTCTTTTCGAGGAACTATGAACCCTTCAGGTTGGTCCATGTAAATCTTCTCCTCCAGTTCACCATGTAGAAAAGCAGTCTTTATATCTAGCTGCTCAAGCCCAAGCCTCCGACGACGGGCCTCGCTCCGCTCTGTCAGAAGTTGACCTTTACTTTGTAGAATTTAGATCAACATATAACAGATGGATCAAATGTTCGTTTTTGGGAAGACATGTGGCTGAGCGATATTCCTCTAGCTCAGCAGTACCAGTCTATATATAACATTGTGTAATGGAAAAATGTTCTGGTGGTTGATGTTCATGGAAAAACACCGCAGACTATTGAGTTTAGGAGAGCGTTAATTGGTAATAAATGGGACGACTAGTTGCACTTGTGTCAAAGATTAATGATGGTTCAACTATCTGAAACACCTTTTAACCCATAGGAAGATGGATGATGGTTGACTCCTTTTAATAAAAGGTTGTGTGCATCAACCGATGCAGAGGTCGGGGTTATATCCCCTTTTCGAAAAAAATAATATCCAAAACACCTGACTATTTTGTGTGGACCCTTACATCAAATGGGTTATTTAGTGTAAAGTCTATGTATTTAGATCTTATGAATGATCATACTAGATTTTTGCATAAATTTCTCTGGAATCTAAAAATACTACTCAAGATCAAAGTCTTTATGTGATTCCTCAATAACAAAGTTCACCTCACAAAATATAATCTTGCAAAACGGAATTGGAATGGATGGCAAAAATGTTGCTTCTATAACTCAATGGAGACGGTAGAATATTTTTTTATCTTGTCCATTTGCTCGTATTATTTGACGCATGGTCTTCTTTGCTTATAATATCACTCCTCCTACGAGTATAGCTAATATGTTTGGCAACTGAATAAATGGGGTTGATAATAAGAATAAAGCTCGTATGCGCACTGGCATATCAGCTCTGTGTTGGTCTATTTGGACGTGCAGAAATAACTTTGTCTTTAACAAACAAACATACACAAAAAAAAATTGCAGGTTATTCGTCTGGCTACGCATTGGATTCAAATTTGAGATTATCTTCTCCCGGAGGATCAGCGGGAGCAGATGGTTTTTGGCTGCAACCAACTGCTTACGGTTGCGCAGGACTGTTATTTTCAGACTACTAGGTGGCAGCACACTAGAAGATTACAAAATAGATAGTTTCTGGTTGCTGTTTATTTTTTGATGGTTGATACATGTTTCAACTCTCTCTCATTCATGATTGTAATAACTTGAGCAATATGAATTGAGTAATAAAAAGGCCTTGTGCATCTATTGATGCAGAGGTCGGGGCTTTGCTTCTCATTTCGATTTTTTTATTTACTTTATGCACTGCCTATTACTGAGTTTGGTAAACCTATCATGTTAAAAGAGTTCAGGTAATCTAATCTGGTGCTACAAACTGAGGTTCTTAGGAAGTCTCGTGCAAAGGTCACAAACAATTTCGATTTAGTTCTGGTAACTTACCATATGATACGATTCGAGTGTCATGGGAGAAGTTAAACAATTTAGGATTATCAAAAGACTGTACCATGAAAAATAAATAGTCTTATGTATGTTTCTATTCTTGCCATTCGTCTGATGAATTTGTCTTTTTCCTAGGCATACTTAACTAGACAATATGACATATTCAACTTATTGAGTATTAGTGTTGCCATATTTTCATTTTCTTCACAAACTGAAGAGGATCCTTTTGTAAGAAGCGATCTAGTGCTGCAAGCACTTTGGGTGCTACACGGTAGCACCACTAAAGAGTTCCGTTTTAAAAAGATTGAGTGCACTGGCAATACATATTCTACAATTCCACAAAATTCAAATTCAAACTTGATCTACATATAAGAAACTGAAAAGACAAATCTAGTTCCGGATAGTGCCACGGGAGACAAAAAAAACACAAGACACTTTTCAAACTTAAATCTTGTGACATTGTAAGACACATATCTTGCCAACTCATTCGACTTCTTTGAAAAGATACACAACCTTTTGTTGGTGTGCTACCACACATGGTAAGAGCATCTCTAGCAGATACTCTGGTCGTGTCACTGGTGCATGTGCTTGTTATTTTATTTCCAACGCATATATGTTGATTGAAGGTATATTTGGAGTTCATTTTAAGCTAGTGAGTGTGTGTATGTACTCCTACAATTTGTTCTATACACTTTTACTTTTTGCTATATTGGTGTGTTCAAAATATTACAATTGTTTTTGCTACACTTTGTAGGTTCATACCGATTCACAGAAAAAATAGCAACACCATGTTGCATTTTTTCAAATGCTAGATACACAAAAAAAATGCTACGTTCACTATTTTTCACAACAATTATGATGATTTTTGCAGCGATACTCGAGAATCCACTCATGTGTGGTGAAAGTAATGGTTGTAAAACCGGACAATGCTTCGGCTGGCTAATGCCTAGGGCGTGTTTGCTTGCCCACAGAGACCTTTCTCGCATCTTTTCAGAAGAAATATGCCCGTTGTCGTAAGATTGAGGACGGGTACGCCATGAGGGAGTCCTCGTGGTGTGCGGAAGAGAGATGTGTGAGTTGTACGGTGTTCCGGGACGGTGAGCACACAAGTTTATTCAGGTTCGAATCCGCCGACGGTGGACAAATCCTACTCCTACTAGCAATCTAGTAATATGGGAGAGACGGAATATGGGTTACAAGGGTTTCGCCTGTGCGAGTTGAGATTGTAGATTATTGTAGGGTGCCCTAAAAGCTGGTCCCTAGGACGGCTTATATAGATATCTGGCCTAGGGTTTCTAGGAGAGATCTATCCGGCTACGACTAAGAGTCGGTTACAGAGTACATCTTGAACTACAAGTAATTATAGGCCTATGTCGGTAAGTCCTCTGGGCCTTCCCGTAGCCGGACTGGACTCCGTCTCTTCTCTCTGACTGGGCCACTCGTGAAGCAAATCTCTAACCCGAAGTGGGCCACCCTGGTCAGCGAGGCATAGTGAGGATACCCGGAAAGTATATCCCCAACAGCAGCCCCCGGAAGCCTCCAATATCCAGAGTCGGATTTCATCGTCTAGCTTGATTCGTCTTTGGCTTGCAGAATCTTGAAGGGTTCCTTAAACTCAAAAGAAAGGATAGGATCCGATTCTTTAAAATAAGTCGGACCTATGAGTATATCATTTTGATTTCCAGCTTGAAATTCAAACTAAGCCGGAACTTGGTCTCTGACGTAATCTGACATCAGTCAAGGTCAAGTCACGTCAATGACAGACATTCCTGACAGAACGATCATTGGTGGGTCCTCCTTTCGCGGAACCGAGTCATCGTTTTAATGCATGCACGGACATCGAGGCGGCGTAATCTTCGTGAGGAGGATACCTAGCTCCTTCCACGTGCGTGGCACGGTTACTGTTTATCTTGCACGAATCTTGGCGTAGGTGAGGGATATAAGGGGTCAAGATCTCCTCTTCCTTCCTTACCAGTGCCAGTACCTTTTCCTTCCTCCAAATGCCACGATGCTCAGGCTCCTCTGCTTCCCTCCTCCAAACGCACAGCGCCGCCCATCTAAGGTCATCGCCACCCACACAATGGTTGATGCTTCTTCCTCCAGCACAGAGGCGACCACAGCTGCGACCTCTATAGCAGCGGAGAAGGAAAATTCCCACGGGATATGGATCCCGTGCATCCTCGATGACGAGAAACTCCGCATCATGGAGAAGGAAGGTCTCCTCCACATCGGCGACTGGTGGAGCAGCTATAATCAAACCATCCCCACCCCTCGCGCCGACGAGCGGGTGCACTTCGGCACTCACCTTGACAGAGGTTTGAACTTTCCTCCCTCAGATTTCTTTTCTAAGGTCATATATTACTATGGAGTTAAACTCCATAACTTCCCCCTCAACTCAATCTTAGAAATGAGCGCTTACACATCTTTATGTGAGGGGTATCTCGGAATTAGGCTGAGTCTTATTTTATTCCAGTACTATTTCGGTACCCGGAGAAACTCTATCACTTCCGGTAATCCTTACATTACCGGAACTCTTAGCCTCACTGTTAGGAGAGACCAAGTCTATCCTAAGATGAAGGCTAGTGAGTCCGTGAAGAAATGTTCGTCCACGTTCTTTTATCACAAGGACAGACTGGCTCCTGAAAAAGAAACTGCTTTTCCGACTTTCGTCTATGGTGCCACCACGCCTCAAGAGTCCTGGCATGTGGAAGCTCTGGCTCTCACCGACGATGTGCTTCTCGCCAAGAGGCGGATCGAGTACCTGATGAAGCACAAGGGTCTGAAAGGATCTGACTTAATTCACTGCTGGCTGGCACGCCGGATTCAACCCCTCCAGCACCATGGTGACCGGCTCATGCATTCAATCACGAAGAGCAAGACGGATTCCCTCTGGATCTGCTCTCGATCAATCTCGGACAAGGAATACGAGTTCCAGATTAGATGGTTTATCAAGGAGCGGGTCAAGAGGAAGATTCCGGACCTCTCTCTGGATATGTATACGGCTGATGATCCAGTGACACCAGTAAGTTTTCCAGCAGTTACTCTTATACTCGAATATGTGTTCATCCATACTTTGTTATAGCTTTTCGCAATACCGAGATGATTCTTCTTTCATCTTGCTGACCTTACCGATTTAGAGCTTGCTCCTCTTGAGGGATATCCTCCTGAGATATTGTTGTCTCAGGAGGAAGGAAAACTTGTACTACTGCCGGAGGCGCTTACTCGAAAGCGCAAAACTCCAACTGTTTCCATTGGCATGAAAGAAGTGCCTATTGTGAAGAGGTAACTTTCCTCACAAGGTCTTACATTTTATCTCCTGTTCTTTCTGAAGCAAAACAATCTTAAACTATCACTTTTTCAGAGCTAAACATCTCGTCAAGGGCAAAGGGAAGGGAATCACGACAAAGCCCATGCGCCAGTCAAAGTTAAATTTTACTTCGCCTGCTGCTCCGCCTCCGACTCCTACCCTAACACCTTCTATAGCACCGGAGGTTACCTCATCTCCTCGTGCTGTAGAAGATCTGGCTCAGCACTCTGAGCCAACGATCCTTGGCTCGCAAACCAACGTCACCATGAGTGATTCCATAACTGATAAGGGTGAACCCTCAATGGGTAATGATCCCTCGACAGAAGTTTTTGCGGACAACCTTCTCAGTAATCTGGGTATCACCAAACTTGGCATTACTCGGAAAACTGCAGAAGAGATCCAAAAGTTGGCTCAACAATGCTTGGAGAGCCGGAACATCACTGCCAAAGAAGAGGCACAAGAAGCCAAGGACATAAAACTCTCCGAGCTTCTTGACCAAGTTCATCTTCGTGACGACAAGCTGAAGGATGGTGTGGCTCCGCCACTACTAGTGATCCCTCTGACTCTTGCCGAGAAGGTTTCTTCTGAGGTGAACATGAGTCTGAGCAAGCTAACCCATGAACATTATGCAAGTCAGAATTTGACTATCTCTTTTACTTTATTTCATATCATATCCTCTAGCCCCCAAGCATAACGTTGGATAGGAAATCTGGATTTATGATTTCATAGGAAGCCAAAGAATGAACTAGTGTAGCCCCCAAGGCTCGTGCTGATATTTAACTTAGTTAAAATATTAGCCCGACTCTTTAGTAGACTTCTGACTCTGGGTATTATTCTGACTTATAGAAAGTTAATTCTTATAACCAGGATTTGCTAAAGAATATCTGCAATAAACAGAGAGAGATCAGAGCTCTCCGTCTAGAAAATGCTCTGTTGAAAATTGCCAAGGATGAGGCTGAAGGTAATCATTTCATTCCTTTGATTCATAGCCAAACGTTTATTTGACTACTTTTTTTTCATAGAACCGGTTAAACAGTCATGCAAAATGATTGAAGAGGCCGAGAATTTCAAAACCCTAGAGGTGGAGAATGCTGACTTAAGGCATGAGCTTGAAAAGCTTAAGATAGATCATGAGCGCAGTATCAACAACATTCTTGAATCATCCAATATGGCCACCAGGGAGCGTGATCGCAAGGTCGCCATCCAAGACAAGAAAATCTCAGACCTAGCAGATGAATTGGCCAGGGAGAAGGACATCACCCAAGATCTCTTGGGATGAGCTCTAGACTCTTCGGGCGGAGAAGACCAAAGTTGATGATGCCATCTTCGATATGCTTTTTCGTCTCTGACCTTTCCTTTTTTCCGACTCTAGTAATTTGGATATATTTCTGACTTTGCTTTATATATGTAGGTCCTTTGAATATTCTATCCCCTCAGTCTCGCACTAGTCGGCTTATTTCAGTCGGGGATCTGCTTCACAATTTCCGCCCGTCACTAGGTGATATTGGCAAAGCTCTAAATGTTTTCGACATGAAAAGAATGTATGCCTTTGAGGTGCGGGACAAGGCAAAGGAGATGCCCCAGCTTATCCAAGATTGGAACATGTGAGATGCGCAAACCGCAGCACAGAATACCCTAACAATGGTTATGAGCCACCATGGAAGCATGGAAATTTTGCAAGTAACCAGGGGTTATTCGACTTTTGATGAAGACGACAAGGAATAGAACATTAAGGACATCATGGATGCCTGTGCCGGTTATGGGTGCCACATACCTGATCTGACCAATTACGACACTCCCTTCTTCACTCGTGTGGAAATGCCTCCTCCGCCTCCAGAAGAAAACGCTGAAGTTTCCGACGATGAATAGACCGAGTCTGATATCCTTGTTTTAGAAAGATACCAAGGCGGAGGTGATGTCACCAGTGAGCCGGCAGCTCCTGCCTCTTCTCCTGCATCGTAGAGTACCAGAAAAAAATGTGTTATTCTGAAACAATCGGATTGTAATAAGTAGTATAATATTTTGCTAGTGCTAAGTTTGTAAGAACTAATGCTTTTTACTTCCTTTTAGCACTTTTGGATTTATTTTGACGTGCCTGAAATTTTACATAAGCAATTTCTGTTTTGTCTATACTTATTGTTTATCTGGCTTTCTGCCTCGTCCTTTTCATGAGACGGCAAACCTTCAACACGGAAACTTTGTGGAGCAACGGAGCTCAATTGCTAAACCAGTTTAAACTCAGAAACAAAGCTGGCTTCTAGTACCAACAATTCACTACTCAGAAAATACCCGCATCTAGCAATCCGAAAAAAACCAAAGTATAGACTAGAAAATTTAGGCTTATACCCAAAGGTAGCATATTTAGAATCATAAATCTAACCAGAACAAACATGAGCAGAAAGTACTTTCAAGTATTTTGAGATTTTCGACTGTCACATCATCATTCGGAAATAAGATGGTAATATAAAACTTCTTAGAAAATATTGAGGCAACCAATACTTTATTTCACTTTGAACATGTACACATATATAATTACAAAGAAAGAAAATTTAAGAATAAAAGGGACGTAGCTGAGCAATATTCCACGGTCAGTCTAATTCTTCCGGGTCTGTACTGCCTCCACCTCTCTTTCTCTTCTTAGTAGCAGGACTTTCGTTGATTAGCCGCATATCAGTTAGATAGTAAGAACCATTGTGCAATACTCGACTAACTAAAAAGGGCCCTTCCTAAACTGGGGAAAGTTTGTGCTTTCTTTTTTGCACAAGCCGAAGAACCAAATCACCCTTATTGAAAGACCGATTTATGACTCTCTATCTATGAAAGTTGCATAACTTCTGCTGATAGGTTGTTGATCTCTGCTCAACAACGACACGAACTTCTTCGATTAAATCGAGATCATCTTGTCGAGAAATTTCAGCATCCTCTTCGATATACACAGCAACTCGGGGAGAAGTATGAATCAAATAACTAGGAATAACTTCTTCTCCGCCATAGACCAAGAATAAAGGTGTGTACCTATTGACCTGTTCGGAGTTGTTCTCAAGCTCCATATGACAGACGGTAATTCGTCCGCCCAAGCCGCCGCATGAAGACGAAGTAGTGCTTTGATTCTTGGATTAAGGCCTTGAAGGATTATACCATTTGATCTTTTGACTTGTCCGTTGGCTTGTGGATGTGCGATTGACGCAATGTCAAACCGGATATTTTGATCGTTGCAGAATTCGACAAGCTCTCCCATGAAAAAATTGCTCCCATTGTCGGTAATAATACTATGCGAATAGCCGTATCGGATTATAACGTCCTTGAAAAATATTTTGGCTGTTTCTCAATCACAACTTGTGACGGGTTTAGCCTCGATCGATTTTGTGAATTTATCCACCATCACTAAGAGGTGAGTAAATCCACTTGGAGCCCGTTTAATCGGTCCTACCATGTCAAGCCCCTAGACCACAAAGGGCCATTTTATCGGGATTGTTCGCAGCTGATCAGCCGGAACATGAGCTTGTTGGCGTATTTTTGGCAGCCCTTGCATGTCTTGACCAGCCGTTTGACATCTTCCTTGGCTGTAAGACAGAACAATCTGTGTCTAAAAGCTTTTGCCACTAAATATTTTGCCACAACATGATGGCCTCATTCGCCTTCGTGGATCTCTCTTAACATTTCCGCTCCTTCTTCCGGAGATACACAGCACTGAAAGACCCAAGATACACTCCATTTATAGAGCTCACCACTTATTATTGTATAGGTTTTTGCTCGTCAGACTATCTGCTGGCTCAGAACTTCATCTTCGGGTAATTTTTCGTATATCAAGAAATCAAGGTAGGGTTTTGTCCAGCTGGGAATTATAGCCAAAGGAGCTATTAAAGGTGAGTCGGATTTGGTTAGATACTCCTCATCAACTAATGTGATAGAGGGAACTTTAAGGTGCTCTAGAAAAGCACCATCCAGGACCTTTTTCCGTGCAGAGCCTATTCAAGATAATGCATCTGCTTCCTCATTTTCTGTTCGAGGGATGTGTTGTACTTCAAAACCTTCGAACGATTTTAGATAGTTCATCCACGATAGCCCTATATGCTGCCATGTGTTTGTTTGCATTATAGTGATCCGACACTTGTTGAGCGACAAGATCCGAATCTCCATAACATATAAGTCGTCGGATGCCGATATCCTTAGCAATCCAGATTCCATGCAGTAGTGCTTCATATTTGGTAATGTTTTTTGTTGACGTGAAGTGGATCTGCAACACATAGAAAAGCTTATCTCCTTGGGGTGATTTGAGCACCACGCCAGCCCCCGATCCCCCCGAGTGCTTTGGACCCGTCAAATGTAAGGTCCAGTATTCCGACTCTGATAGGGTCATATTTTCTATTGTCTCTGTCCAATCAGCGACGAAGTCAGCAAGGATTTGGGATTTGATTGTTGTGCGAGGTTTATACTCGATATCAAAAGCTGAAAGCTCTATTCCCTATTTTGCAACATGTTCAGTAGCGTCACTGTTGTTAATTATATCTCTCATGGGAGCTGTGCTCACCACGGTAATTTGGTGTTCCTGAAAATAATGCCGTAGCTTCCTAGATGCGAAGAACACACCATAGGCCAGCTTTTCATAATGCAGATACCGCTGCTTAGATTTAGTTAGGACTTCGCTGAGGTAGTAAGTCGGACGTTGCACCAGGTGTTCCTGTTTTTCCTCTGGCCTCTCCACCACCATGATTACGCCGATGACTCTATTGTCACAGCTAGATAGAGAAACATGGGTTCTTGAGGTTCTGGTGCTGCAAGGATAGGAGTAGGCGAGAGTACTGCTTTCAGGTCTTGTAATGCAGCTTCAGCTTCATCAGTCCAAATGAATTTTTTGGTCTTTTTCAGGAGCTTGTAGAGTGGTGTGGCTCTCTTACCGAGCCGCCTGTCAAACCGACTGACTGCAGCAATGCAACTAGTTAGACTTTGTGCATCCTTCAGGTGAGTCGGCTTGGAAATATTGAGTATAGTCTTAATCTTGTCCCGGTTCACCTCTATGCCTCTTTGAGACACGATGAAACCTAACAATTTTCCGGCTGGTATTCCAAAGAAGCATTTCTTCAAGTTAAGCATTATGTTGTATTTGCGTAGATTGGCGAATGTCTCCTCCAAGTCAGAAATTAGAGTTTCCTTCTTTTTGGACATCACCGCTATGTCATCCACATATGCATGTACATTGCGTCCGATTTGATTGTGGAGGCAACACTCCATAGTGTGCTGGTACGTAGCTCCTGCGTTTTTAGCCCAAAAGGCATTGTAATGAAACAGAAGTTTCTGAAGGGGGTTATAAATGAAGTTTTGACTTTGTCTGATTCCTTCATCCAGATTTGGTGATAACCGGAATATGCATTGAGAAAACATAGGAGTTCCAAGCCTGCCGTAGAGTCGATAACTTGATCAATTCTAGGTAGAGCGAACGGATCTTTGGGACAAGCCTTGTTCAAGGCGATATAATCAATACACATCCTTAATTCAGTAGTGTCCTTTTTAGGGACCATTACAGGGTTGGCTGACCAATCAGTATGGATGACCTCTTCTATGAATCCGGCTAACTCGAGTCGGGCTAATTCCTTAGCTATTGCTCTTCTCTTTTCATTGCAGAAACATCATAAGGACTGTTTGATGGGTTTAGCGTTTGGTTGTACATTTAGAGAGTGCTTGGCAAGTTCCCTAGGTACTCCGGTCATGTCAGATGGTTGCCATGCGAAGATATCTTTTATTGGCTTGGATGAACTTGATGAACGCACTTTCCTATGCGCGATCTAAACCTACACCTATCTGGGTCACCTTGGAGGTGTCATGTTCCTTCAACGACATCGTCTTCGTCTCTTCCGATGCCTTGAATTCCAGAGTCAGCTTTGTCACCTCCTTCTTCATCACGAGCATCTCAGACGGGTCAATGGTCTTCTTGATCTCCCGGTATTCCTGGGTGTGTAGTACGGCTTCAACAAAGGCGGCATTTTCATCCTCGCACTCTCGTGCTTTCTTCGGGTCTCCCCTGATGGTGATCACACCCTTGGGACCTGGAATTTTCATCATATTGTAAATGTAACATGGACGAGCCCTAAAGCCCAATAAGCCGGCCGTCCGAAGATAGCGTGGTATGCGCTCTTGAACGGGACCACTTCGAAAGAAAGTGCTTCTTTCTGGTAATTCTTTGGAGTTCCGAATGTGACGTCCAAAGTGATCTCTCCTAGAGAATTTGCTTGTCTCCCGGGGACAACTCCGTGAAAGATCACAAAGGTGTGATCCAGCTGTGTTTCCAAGATCCTCATCCGAAGCAACATTTCGACGTAGATGATCTTGATGCTGCTGCCGCCGTCCATGAGGTTCTTGGAGAAACAATAGCCGTCAATAAGTGGATTGATGACTAGAGCATAATTTCCTCGCATGTGTAACTTAGGAAGATGATCAGCACGGTCAAAGGTGATTGTCACTTCCGACCAGTCCAAAAACTGAGGGACAACCGGAACAGCTGCGTTCAGCTCATGCCAAACTACTTTCTTGACCTTAGCTGGTTGAGACCCAAGGAAGGTGACGTAGGTGTCTTTCTTTGTTGGGAAGGTCTTCTTTCCATACGACTTGGGATTTGAAGGGTCTACTTCCTCCATGTCAGAATCTTCCTTGGTCTCCTTTTCTTTCTCAGAATTTTTATTTGCTTTTCTTCGCGTGGCCCTGTAGCCAGCGGATTCGTCTTTCTTGATGTCTTCATTGAAACAACACCCGGTATTTGTGTGGGACAAGCCCCCGTTGGCATCTAAGTGATGCACACACAGATTGTTGGCAATGTTGGCCCAGGAGTAGGTTTTGCCAAGTTGCTGGTCTCCTCTACCTTGGACTCTGGATGTCCCATGACCATGTCCACGGCCGCCTCCATGGCCGCCTCCACGCCCTCCTCATCCTCCAGACCCGAAAGTAGTGTTAACTACTGCTGTTTCCGTGGTGGGTTTTTCTTCCCAGGTGTTCTTGCTCTTTCGAGTTTGTTGCTTCGGTTGTTTTTCCGACTGTGGTACAGCTAGGATGTTCAGTAGTCCTTCTGCGTCATCGTCGGAATCTACATACTTGCTTGCCGTCTCTATCATCTCTTCGAGATTGGTGACCTTGTCGCACTTCAAGCAGTGACATAGCAAACCAATTGGGAGTCCTGCAATGAAAGCTTCAATCGTAGTTTGATCATGTACCGCTTCATAGGAGTTCTTGGTGTCGATCCATCATCCGAGATAATGTCGGCATGTTTCTCTGGCTTTCTGGGTGCAACGTTGTAGGTCTCCTACCGTACAGGGCCTCCAATATGTGCCTTCGAAATTCCGAAAGAATGCGCTCTACATGTCATACCAGTTGTGGATGGTGTTTTCCAGAAGTTCATTGAGACAGGATCGTGCAGTCTTTCTCAGCATAAGCAGGAGATAATGGGTCACGACCAACCTATTTCCGCATTTGGCGATGCAGCAAGCCTAGAAAAAATCCTGAAGCCAAGTGTCTGGCCGGGCCACACCATCGAAGGGTTGGATGTGTCTTGAGATAGCAAATCCTTTCGGGAAGTTTGTTTGTTGAATGCACGGTCCGAAGCATTTTGGACCCACATAGATGTTGTCTAACTCATAGCGTTGTGCCTCTATTAGAGTTGATCCTTGCCTCGTGTCACTTGGTGACAGAGAACGCCGTCATGGTTGTTCACTATGGCTGTGGTGCCTTGGTGCCGGACTTCCTCTTCCACCACCACGTCCTTCACCGCGATGCCCTCCTTGGCTCCCTCGAGAGCCGCTATAATGGCTGCTTGGTGGAGACAGTGGTGCAGGTGGATTGTTTCCGGCTAAGAGCCGACCTCCGTATGGAGCGTCATTATTCCGGTTCCAGGGAGGGTCTTGATTATGACAAGCCCCTGTCAGCTTGACTCGGCATGGTGTCCATCGTTCCTTCATCCGCCGTTTCCCCCGCTATGACGAGGTTCAGCCGGATGGCTTGCATGTCTAGGAGGTAGCATCCTTTGTCGGTCCTCCTCCCGACGTCGCTCTTCTTCGTCTTCCTTGCAATTGTTCGACTATCGCCGACGAGGCTGCCTCAGAACCAGTGTTGCAACTGCATCTCTCTTTGCAGCTGGAGCAACGTTACTCCAGTCACATGCGGCTCTATGTCGTTGCCCTGAAGATCTGGTTCTTGAATAATTGTCTGCCTGACAGCCGGGGCTGTGATGCTGTTTCGGGTCCCGTCAGGGCCTTATGTCATGCCAAGCTAGATCCATGAGACATTGGTCGGATTTAGAAACTAGTTTTCCGCTTCCTGGATTTCGCGGCCTTCTGTTGCTCCAGGCCCTTGGTGAGTAGCTTTATGCCCAACTGGACTTGGTCTGGGTTTGGATTGTTCGCCAGGATATCTTGGGCAGCGGCAGTGTTTTCCACTAGTGTTCCATACACTAGATCTCCTTTACTGTCGAGCCGAGGTTCTCCTTTGACGGTGTCATCTCCCTCAAAGAGGCTGCTTGTGCACAGATATTTTGGCTCATCCGGGATTAGAGATCCGTTCGAGTCTTCTTCGTATACTTTGGTGCTTGCCTCCTTAGTCGGAGGGTCCTTCACCAGAGTCTTCTTCTTCTTTCCATTCTTGGTAGCACCAGTAGCAAAGACGGCTTTGGGTATGTTTCCTGGAGTCAAGCTCTAATCAGTACTTTCAGACATCTAGACGTCGGGATTTTCTCCAAGATCCATGTCACCTTGCGCTTTGGGAGAGTTTTCTCTAGATCCTTCGTCCATCGCTTCTCCTTCTTCTGCAGCATTGGAGTTGAACTCCTCTTCATATTCCTCGGACAACTTTCGAAAATCCTCCGACATCATTGAATCATCCGAAGATGCCGGTAAGTCGGTGTTTGTTCTGATCGCCTCTAGCACCGAGTCTTCGTTGTCTCCAGCTCCGGTAGAGCTGGATCCGGATCCAACATATCCGACAAAGTGCGATGTGTGAGCCCTGAGGTAGTTGCGGCTTTCTTTGTGGGCTTCCTTGAAACGCTTGATGGTCTCTAGGATTTCTTCCATGCTATCGTCATGCAGCATCATGCGCCTCAACGTGTGCCTCAGGAAAGATTTACCTGCTCCAGCATATGTAGAGCCGAATCCGGAATTTTTGTTGACTTGCTTCTCCTGAGATTCGACCCCGATGGGGGATCATCTTGAGATTTGACCTTGTTGGGGAGACCCACTTCAGATTCGATTTCCATAGGAAGATTTGCTTCAGGCTCAGTTTTCTCCACTTTCGCCGCCTCGGGTGTGGGCTGGATGGGATTAGGGTTTTCTGGGATCCGGAACTCAGCCACCTCCGCATAAAAGGTGGACCCAGAAACTTCTTCTGCCTCTATCATCACTACTGGGGTGGGTGGGGCAGGTTCAGCAAAACTGAGATAGACGTCGATCTCGCCGAAAGACATGATTGTGTAGCTAGTCACGGCTTCCCTAGCCGGAATATAGGTCTCGTTAAGAACGAGAGGGACATTGCTGGCATAGAGGACGTGATCGAGGATGATTTTCTTGCTGATTCCGATTCTTGCAGATTCCGCTCGGAACACATATCCGAAGGTCATTTGCCCCACGGTGGGTGCCAACTGTCGTTGGATTGAGGACGGGTATGCCATGAGGGGGTCCTCGAGGCGTGCAGAAGAAAGAGGTGTGAGTCGTACGGTGTTCTGGGACGGTGAGCACATAAGTTGACCTAGGTTTGAATCCGTCGACGGTGGAAGGATCCTACTCCTGCTAGTAATCCAGTAATACGGCAGAGCCGGAATATGGGTTACAAGGGTTTTGCCTGTGCGAGTTGAGATTGTAGACTATTGTGGGATGCCCTAAAGGCTGGTCCCTAGGACGACTTATATAGATATCTGGCCTAGGGTTTACAGGAGAGACCTATCCGGCTATGACTAAGAGTTGGTTACAAAGTACATCTTGAACTACAAGTAACTATAGGCCTATGTCGGTAAGTCTTCTGGGCCTTCCCGTAGCCGGATGGGACTCCGTATCTTCTCTCTGACTAGGCCACCCGTGAAGGAAAGCTCTAACCCGAAGTGGGCCACCCTGGTCCGCGAGGCACAATGAGGATACCCGAAAAGTATATCCGCAACACCCGTTTGTTTTACTAGGTCGCATCTGGATTCTGCATGGCAAGTTTCATAAAGCAGACCAAAAGTTGGCCCACTGGAAACACTGAAATCAAGCATTTCCATAGGGATTGTCCCTATGGATGCGAGGGACGGCACACGGGTGCATGCGTGGAGAAGAGCGGGAGACACGCGGCGCCTCGAGAACTCACACGATAAGTCCCTTAAGGAGATATACCCTAAAGGAAAATAATAAATAGGTTTATTATCATATCTCAATTAGTTCATAATAGTTTTGTACCATGATATAACTGTATCAAGTGAAAACATTGATACATATGTGGTATATAAACAAACCACAGTTCCTAGCAGCCTCTATATAACTAGTCCGTTGGGCGACCGATGATCAAGTTTTCGTGACCGTGGAGCATTTATGCCAGTTGACAAGACATTACCCACATAAGTATTACAACATGATCAGGTAACATGGTATAAAGATTGTAATAATTAGAAACTAAGTGACTTCTCCTTAGACCGTGAGATCATATTTAATCACTATCACCCACGCCTTCTTTGATTGTACAACCATCTCACTGTAGCAGGGTGACCATAAAGTTGCATGTTGGGTATTCCAGAGGAAAACATTGAGGCGTATGCATCAAGATCAGGATTTGTTCACCCACGTGACGGGATGATATACTAGGCACACTCGGTGAGATTGTATCCAGTAGGTTGCGACCAAATGACTAGGTCATAGAGATATAGTATCACAGTAATGAGTTAAGTGTACTTGTCAGTAACGAGATTTATGATCAAGTCTTGGGAAAGTCATGTACCGAAGAAACAAAAGGAATTGGACTCAGAGTTTATGGTTCAGACGACAAAGCATCGTGGAATGCATGAGGGTCATTATAGGCATCCCGGTCCCACTATTGATCATTGATTGACAGAGATCTCGTTCATGTTTGTCACATTCCCACTTAAGGGTCTTACAATGTTCTGAGATCGATATGGAACCGTAGGAGAAAAAGTTTTGGGTAAAGTCTGAAGTAATTCTGAGTGATCCAAAATGAGTTTTTGATCATGAGAAAATGTTTAAATATGTTTTAATATTAATTATTGTAAATAATGATAAAATAATATTTAAAATTAATTTACTTGGGCAACCTCCACTAATGGGCCCAAATCCCCAAAGGAAAAAGGCCCAAGAGGGTGGCCACCTGAAGGGCTAGCCGCCACCACCGCCTAAGGCCTGACGGGCCGGGCCCCTAGGGCTGCCACATGGGCAAGCAGGAGGGCGGGCCGGCTGGTGGGGCCTACCTCGGCCAGCATCCGCCTTGCGCCTTGGGCCACGTGTGTGCCAGGCAGGTGGGGCCCACCCGTTCGACCAACCTCCTTGGACACCACGCGCACCACCTGACCCTCCTACTTTTGTCCCACATTGCCAGCTGGCAATGTGGGGATGCCTCCTTTCCCCTATATAAAGAGGGGAATAGGACAGAGAAAATACATAATTAAAAAGGGGAAATTTCCTAAAGCCTTTTTCCTTAGGGAATTTATCCTCTCTCTTTGTTGAATGTCGCGATTGCGGTTCCAAGAAGAACTGCATACGTGAGAAATGATATCACCCCGACACACTGTCACGCTGCAAGATCCAAGTTCTAGAGGGGCTACTTCCGCATCCTGGCTGGATCAAGGGGAACGAGAGTCATCATCAGACACCGAACGTGTGCGAAACCATGGAGGTGCTGCCACTAGTGGCACCTGGGTTGTCGTGCAAGGACCTAAGGTGACTTCCAAGGAGCTTCGCGACCTTGAGGTTGGCTACAAGTTTGACTACTTCATCCACATTCCCCATAGGACATTAATCGCTTTCGGTCTATAAGGTATGTCACCAAGCCTCCGTTCCTATTACTATATTAACTCATAGTTAGATCTTGGCATTGGTGTTGCGATAGCTAGGGAAATCTTGTTTTATGCTATGAACCCCTTAAGTGGTATCATAGCTGATCTATGCATAGTTATGCTAGTATGGGTAAAACACATGTTGAATGTGGGTATTGATCATCTAAGTTGTTACACACCCACGTGTGCTTGTTCATATCTTGGCACTATGAGATGAAGCAGTCTGGGCAGACCTTACGCGGAAGCTTACACGAGACTAGTTCCATGCTCGACATACATCTTGTATAGTATAAGTGGCCAACGGGTGTCTATCTCTATCATAGTAGTTGATATGGCATTTGCAAAGTGGGGACCTAAAAGGGGGGTAGTGGAGACAACTATTTGATCAATGTTGTGGTTGAAGTTCATAGTATGAACAATTCTATCTCGTAAGCCCAACAACCACGTAAAACATACAAGAGATAAAGGTAGAGGTGTCTAAGTTTATTTTGTAGGGGTAAGTGATGTGATATGGTCAATTTATATTGTTGATGAAATGCATTGTCATGTAAAGCAACCATCAGGAGTCTCAAGGTTGTTCGTTCTATTCTTACGCTTGCATGCTGAGATCATGATGTAAAGTAGTTTGTATGTTGTTACTATACTGTTGGTGGTAGTGGATCATGATGGATGACCAATGGCAACATCGTGGACTTGGCGTCATGCTAGTGGGCGACTGATAGAGATCAAGGTGCAAGACATGAAGGATTATATCATATCACACACTAAGAATTGCATGTGATGTTAATCCTTTATGCATCTTACTTTGCTTAGTACTATAAGATACACGACGGTAGTATTGTTAAGATGATCCCTAATTTATATCTACCGTAGTGTTCTTTCTATAGTGTGCACCAGCAAGAAAGTCCATCATTATGAAGCAGTATGTGACGATCGGGTGATAGACAAATCGACGTTCACATACAGTGGGTGCAAGTCATGTATGCACTATGAATACACTTAGGTTGAATTGGCGAGCCTAGCATGTACATACATGGCCTCAGAACACGAGCAGATTGAAATATCGAGTACGAGTCACATGACTGATGTGATTGATATAGCGTTGTCCACCATTACAACTATATCATAGGTCGTGACTATCCGGGATGATATAGTGAATACAGATCATGTAATCACTAAAACAAGCTTAGGGATGTTAGTTTTAGTGGGAGATCTTGCAATAATTTTATTATAAAACTTGAACTCATATTATGAACTTGGTATTATGTCTTTTCAAATGTCCTTGTAGACCATGGCAGATAAAATTCTACCATTCAAGCCCAGTTCCCTGTTTCATGATAAGTTGCTTAAAGTAGATGGGCTAAACTTGATATACTGGTATCAACGCTTAAAAGATGTCCTTATTACAAATGACACACTCTCTACTATACAAGAACCACTTGGAAATGCTCCCGATGTTGGTGCAAGTCAGGAGGATTATGATGAATACTGCGATCATCGTGGCATGTACATCTATACTAGTGGCACTATTCAATTCAGCCTGGCGCCTGAATTGCGTGCGTAGTTTATGCACACTCAATCGTATGAGATAATCGTTGATCTTAGAGCCATGTTCGTGGAACAAGTCAGGCTTTTGAAGTTTGATCTATTTGACAAGTTTCTTTCACAAAAGATGGAACAAAAACATATGCTTGGATACTCACTTGGAGATCATGTATGAATTGCACACTTGCCTCATGTATGATGTGGACCACTGGATGGATGACCAGTTTGCTATTGAAGGGGGGTTGTGTTTGCTTCCTCCCAGCGACAAAGGGGTCGTCAAAGGCTATGTCATGAGAGATGAATCATTCACCTTTCATGAGTCCCTTATACAGTTGAGAACTATGAAGGTAAAGCCCATGGCAGGGGATATCATTGACGGAGTAGGTATATATGATATACAATTTATAAATGCGTGTCTCACAAAACAGTTATTGCATTTTCATCAAGTATATTGATGATTCCTCTTATTTTGTGAAAACATGGCCTTCTGATTGAGCGTTGCATGGTGGAGACGAGGGAGACCTAGGCTTTTGATGGCATAGAAAATGTTGATGGCTGATGACACTTCTCCTTCTACATTTATCATTTGGACTTGTTAGAATTTGAGCATTTTTGTAATCGATTTAGTGTGTGAACTTATTTAGTGTGTCTTGCATATTGCGAGACACTTATTCATAATGAGGTAGTGACAAACTAGTTGTTTGATTATTATGCATGATTTCTATTATGGTCACATTTTCGATTATAAGTATGTTATTCTCACTATGATACTTGTGATAATAGTTCATGCATTTATAAACATTGAAAGCTGAAAGGATGTCCAAACTTGATAATAAATGACACTATAATTTAAGTCATGATTGTATTGTATAAATTCATGTTCAAGTAAAACATGCAGTCATTTGGATACTTTATCTCTTTGACACCTGTAAAACATGCCTCGTTGTGCAAAGATGACTAAAACAAATATGTTCTGGTAAACCAGAATGTATATTAAAATGGTTGAATACTATACATGTTGATGTATTATTCATCAATAAAGTGGATATTATTATCATTAAAAATGAATGCAGATTTAAGTGAATAAAAGGTATTTCCTAAATGAAGCATTAGATTGAAACCATTTGAAATGTTTAGATGCTTTCAAGAGGATACGAAATTAACAAGAAAATATGAGTCTGTATGATTCAATCAAAATTACTAGTATTTGAGTTAAGATCTTACCACATAAAATACTTGTGAAAGTTATTTCATAAATTATGATGATTACTTGTATGAAAACGGATTGGTATGGTGTAAACATCATGATCATAATGTATTAGATACATATGATCTGAAACAATCTCTCTGGGTTATTGGAGAAAGATAGAATATGTAAGTCATAAAGTTAGCTGACACTTATGAATATAGGGAATCATCCAGATTCATGGAAACAACACTAATGGCTGTGCAAATATCCATCTTTCTCCATGTTTAAATCGCATTTTAGTCAAACATTTGACCAAGAATCTCTCTAGCCTCGCTCTAATAGCTAATTATTGCAAATATGTTCAATCCTTTTTCTTGATTTGTGTTCTGTAGGATACCACACTTTTAACATGAAATCAGGAGCATTTATTGAAGATTATGATGTTGCCTACTCAGTCAAGTTAACTGGGTTGAAGAAGAGGCTCCAGAAGGTTTAACTAAAGGAAATATGCCCTGAGAGGCAATAATAAAGTTGTTATTATGTATTCCTTGTATATGATAGATGTTTATTTTGCATGCTATAATTGTATTGATAGGAAACGTCAATACATGTGTGTTTGATAAACAAATAAAAGGTTCCTAGATATGCCTCTCTTATAGACTAGCTCGTTGATTAACAAGATGATCAAAGTTTCCTGATCATGGACATTGGATGTTGTTAATAACGAGGTCACAACATTTGTGAAATGATGTGATGAACATTCATCCGAAGTATAGCAGTACGATCAAAGTCATTATGTTTATATTGCTATAACATCATACGAAGTAATCTTTATCCTTAGACCATGAGATCATGTTAATTGCTGACATCAGAAGAATAACTTGATAGCATCAAACGTCACACCATAAAAGGGTGACAATGAAGGTGGGTTCAGATACTCCGAAGATGTCATGTTGAGGCTCATGGATCAAGAGTGGAATTTGTCAATCCTGATGACGAATAGATATACTCTAGGCCCTCTCGATGATATCACATTAAGATAGCTTGCAAGCAAGTGATGTGATAACTAGAATGTTATATCACGGGAACAAGAAAAGAGTGCATGTCGGTAACGAGATCAAACTAGGTATTTGGATACCGATGATCGAATCTCGGACATGTAATATATCATGAGACAAAGGGATTAAATTACTAGCGTTAAAGGTTCTCATGATCACATAAGTCATCATTGAATGTGCAGGAGTTAGTATGGATCTCCAGGTCCCGCTTCTGATTATTGATTTGAGAGGAGTCTCAATCATGTCTGCATTATTCGCAAACCGTAGGGTGACACACTTAAGGGTTGCCAAACACCATTTTGGAGCACATATGTTTCAGATGAAGGAATTGCAAAGCGCTGGAATTATTTTGATGGAAACCAGAATTGTTTCGGGTGAAATTACAGAAACTGGTTCTGCATGTGATATTGAAATGTTACAAGGGGTTTTATGTGAATGTTTGTTAATCAAAGTAATTAACAAAATTCTGAATAAAATAAATAAAAGAGTTTTATTAAATGAGAGTTGCATTAAATTTGGTGGAAATTTAATGCATGTGAGTGGAACTTTGGGTGGAGGCTAAATTGATGTGAGTGGAGCTTCCACCACATGAATGAGGAAGAGGTGGGGGCACCCCCCATGGGCGCCGGCCATGGTAGGGGAGGACCCCCCTCTCCTATAAAAGGCCCCCCTCTCCTCCCTCACAAAGCACACCTCCTCGTGAAGGATCTCTCCCCCCTCTAGATATATTCTCCCATGGTCTTAGATTAGCGAGATACATGTTCCCGGTGGCATTGCGTCTAGAAGGAGTTGCTGCTTCCACTGATTCGCTAGAGCGAGGAGGTAGAGGTTGTTTGGTGGCCTGAACGTGTGTGCGAGGAGAGATGCGCTGCTGATTTGCCGCGCTAGGACTTCCACACGATCTTGAGATCGGCAAGCGTACGCCTACATCACCCACGAGTTCCAACTCGTTAAAAAAACTATGTTGTCTTCGAGGGTAAGTTCTCTATGGATGTATATCCACCCGTTGCTTGTATCTAGTAGATAGATCTTGGCGTATAGTTCTCATCATAGGAATTTTTTTGTTTTCTATGTTGCGAACCCAACAAGGGTATCAGAGCCTGATCTATGCGTAGGTGCTTTGCACGGTTGGTACACATATGTTTATATGTGGGCGATGATGATCATGTTATTGCTTCTTTCATGTATTTTGGATATTGGTGGCATAGTGGGATGAAGTGTCCTAGACCAACCTTACATATCATCGCACATGAGACCGTTTCCACGACTGACATGCAACTAGTTTTGCATAAGTGGCTGGCGGGTGTCTGTCTCTCCTACTATAGTCAATATCTGATTTACAACGAGTTTCTAATAACTTGGTTATCCTCGTTGTGGTTCCATGTTCATAGGTAAGACCGGTTCTATCTCCGAAAACCCTAAGCCACGTAAAACTTGCAATGGATAAATTAGAGGCGTCTAGTTTAGATCGTTGCTGGGCTAGTGTCTCGATATGGTAATGCTGTAAGTAGATGTATGGTAGATACTCTTACAACACACTTAATGTGTAAGTTCCATAGACCTTGGCCTTACACACAAAGGAATGATAAAGATCATACCACGATGCATATGATAGAAATCAAATGCATGGACCATATCATCCCACTTTACACATTAGATGTTCGCTTCTTATATTGCTAGTTTGGCTCTTTTAGTAGCATTGTAAGATGATCCCTCATTTAAATATCAAGATAAAATGTGTTCTTCCTTAAGTATGCACCGTTCCTTGGATCATGTTTTGAGACATCACGTGATGATTGGGTGTACTCGACTCTACGCTTTCATAAAACAGGTGTAAGACAATTTTACACACGCGAATACTAAGGTTCTTACTTGGCGAGCCTAGCATGTACATACATGGCCTCGGAACACGGACTGAAAGGTTAAGCATGAGTCATATAGTTGATATGATTCCCGTATAGATGCTCGCCTTTGAAGCTACACCGACTCACGTGATGATCGAACTTGGTGTAGTGGATTTGGTTCATGTAATCACCAAAAAGACACGAGGGATATCGTTTTTGATTGGGAGTTCATTAGTACTTTGGATTAGTTGAACTCAATATATCATAAACTTAGTCTAAATAAAACTTTATAAATTCTGTTGTAGATGGCACCACCTGCTTTTAATTTCAATGTGTTCATGGAGAAAGAGAAACTTGCTGCGAATGGTAGCAACTTCACCAACTGGGTTATGAATTTGAGGGTTCTCCTCACTGCTGCACAAAAGCAATATGTGCTAGAGGCGCTGCTAGGCCTCCCACCAGCTCCTGATGCCCCTGACGAGGAAAAGAATGTCTATACAACTCGTCAGGAGGACCACAACTTAGTTCATTGCGGCATACTATATGGGCTAGAGCCAGAACTTCGAAAGCGTTATGAAAATGGCAATGCTTTTGATACAATGGGAGAATTGAAAATGATTTTCGATACCCATGCTGCCGTAGAGAGTTATAATCCTTCTGAAAAGTTCTTTAGCTGCATGATGGAGGAAAACAACTCCGTTAGTGAGCATGTACTCAAAATGTCTGGTTACGCCGATAAGCTTGTGTCCTTGGGAATAATGATTCCCATTGACCTAGGCATACATTGTGTTCTCCAATCTCTGCCAGCTAGCTACAAGAGCTTCGTGATGAACTATAACATGCAGGGCATGAAGAAGTCTCTTCTCGAGCTTCTGTTAATGCTTAAAACTGCAGAAGTGGAGATTAGGAAAGAACATAAAGTGTTGATGATCAATAAGACTACCGGTTTCAAGAAAGACAAGAAAGGCAAGCATGAGGGAAAGAAGGGCGGCAAATCTATTGCCACACCTGAGAAGAAATCCCGAGCTGGCCCTAAGTCTGATACCGAGTGCTACTATTGCAAGGGGACTGACCATTGGAAGCGCAACTGCCCCAAGTATTTGGTGGACAAGAGGACCGGCAAGGCAAACAAAGGGGCTGCGGAACAAGCGATAGCTAGCAAGGGATGAGGTCACGATGCGGGTCGGCAATGGATCAAGAGTTAATGTGATCGCCATCGGAATGCTGCCTCTCCATATGCCGTCGGGATTAGTGATAAATCTAAATAATTGTTATTTGGTGCCTGCACTGAGCATGAACATTGTATCTGGATCGTGTTTGATGCGAAGTGGTTATTCCTTTAAATATTAAAACAATGGTTGTTCGATTTATATGAATGATATCTTTTATGGTCATGCACCTGTAACGAATGGTTTATTTCTGTTGGATCTTGATAGTAGTATTACGCATATTCATAATGTTGATGCTTAAAGGATTAAACTTGATAATGATACATCTGCATATATGTGGCACTGCCGTCTAGGTCATATTGGCGTTAACCCCATGAAGAAACTCCATTCTGATGGACTTTTGGAATCACTAGATTTTGAATCATTTGATACATGTGAGCCATGCCTTATGGGCAAGATGAGTAGAACACCGTTTTCTGGTTCAATAGAATGGGCGACAGATTTATTGGAAATCATACATACTGATGTATGTGGACTAATGAGTGTGTCGGCACGAGGTGGATATCGTTATTTTGTTACTTTCACGGATGATTTGAGTAGATACGGGTATATCTATTTAATGAAACATAAGTCTGAAACCTTTGAAAAGTTCAAACAATTTCAGAATGAAGTGGAAAATCATCATAACAAAAAGATCAAATTTCTTCGGTCTGACCGTGGAGGAGAGTATCTTAGTTACAAGTTTAGCACACATATGAAAGACGGTGGAATAATTTCACAACTCACGCCTGCCGGAACACCACAACGTAATGGTGTGTCGGAACATCGTAATCATTCTTTATTGGATATGGTTCGATCTATGATGTCTCTGACTGACTTGCCAATGTCATTTTGGGGTTATGCACTAGAAACTGTTGCATTCACTTTAAATCGAGCACCATCTAAATCCGTTGAAATGACACCGTATGAATTATGGTTTGGAAACAAACCTAAAAAGCTGTCATTTCTTAAAGTTTGGGGATGCGATGTTTATGTGAAGAAACTTCAGCCGGATAAACTCGAACCCAAAGCGGAAAAATGCGCTTCATAGGATACCCTAAAGAAACGATTGTGTATACCTTCTATCACAGATCCGAGGGCAAGGTTTTTGTTGCCAAGAATGGATCCTTCTTGAGGAGTTTCTCGCGAAAGGTGTGAGTAGTCGGAAGGTAGAACTCGAAGAGGTTATTGAACCTTCTCTTCATAAAATGGCAAGTGGCGCAGCACCAGAAATTGTTTCGGAGTTGACTTCACCAAATGAAGAGAGAGCTAATGATAATAATCATGAAACTCCGAAAGAGGACACTACCGAACCTCGCAGGTCAACCAGGACACGTGCAGCTCCTGAACTGTACGGAAATCCTATTATAAATTTCATGATTGATGAAATAGATGACCCTACAACGTATGAAGAAGCGATGATGAGCCCGGATTCCAGCAAATGGCTAGAAGCCATGAAATCCGAGATGGAATCCATGTACGAAAACCAGGTTTGGACCTTGGTGGACTTACCTCACGATCGAAAGGCCGTTGAGAATAAATGAATTTTCAAAAGAAAAACGGATGCTGATGGTAATGTGACCATCTATAAAGCTCGACTTGTCGCAAAGGGGTTTCGACAAATTCAAGGAGTTGACTACGATGAGACATTCTCTCCCCTAGCGATGCTAAAGTCGGTTAGGATTATGTTAGCAATTGCTGCATATTTCGATTATGAAATATGGCAGATGGATGTCAAAACTGCGTTCCTCAATGGTAATATTGAAGAAGAGTTGTATATGATACAACCTAAGGGTTTTGTCGATCCTAAGGATGTTGATAAGGTATGCAAGCTTCAGTGATCCATCTATGGACTGAAGCAAGCATCCCGGAGTTGGAATCTCCGCTTTGATGAGGTGATCAAAGAGTTTGGATTTGTCCAAACTTATGGAGATGCTTGTATTTACAAGAAAGTGAGTGGGAGCAATGTGGGATTTCTGATATTATATGCGGATGACATATTATTGATTGGAAATGATATAGGTATTTTAAACAGTGTTAAAAGTTATCTAAACAGATTTTTTTTGATGAAGGACCTTGGTGAAGCTTCATATATATTAGGCATTAAAATCTATAGAGATAGATCAAGGCGCCTAATTGGGCTATCGCAAAGTACATACCTTGATAAGATATTAAAGAAGTTTAATATGGATGGAAGTAAGAAGGTGTTCTTACCTATGTTTCAAGGCAAGACATTGAGTAAGACTCAAAGTCCGGCTACGGCGGAAGAAAGAGAGATAATGGATAAGATCCCCTATGCCTCAGCCATATGCTCTATAATGTACGCCATGCTATGTACAAGACCGGATGTGGCACATGTTATTTGTTTGACTAGTAGGTACCAATCTGATCCAGGTTCGGAACACTGGATAGTGGTCAAGAATATCCTTAAGTACTTAAGAAGAACTAAGGATATGTTTCTTGTATACGGAGGTGAAGAAGAGGTAGTCGCTAAGTGTTATGTCGATGCTAGCTTTGACACCAATCCGGATGACTCTAAGTCTCAATCCCGATATATATTTCTCTTGAACGGAGCAGCAGTTAATTGGAGGAGTTCCAAACAACCTATGGTGGCCAGATCAACGACGAAGGTGGAATATGTTGCTGCTTTAGAAGCGGCGCAGGAAGCGGTTTGGATGAAGGAGTTCATAACAGAACTAGGTGTGGTTCCTAGTGCATTGGACCCAATGGTGATCTATTGTGACAACAATGGAGCCATAGCCAACGCCAAGGAACCAAGGTCTCACAAGAATTCCAAGCATATTAAGCGCCAGTTTCACTCCATCTGCGAGCATATCAAGGATGGAGATATAAAGATTTGTAAAGTACACATGGACCTAAATGTAGCAGATCCGTTGACTAAAGTTCTCCCTAGGGCAAAACATGATCAACACCAGAACTCCATGGGTGTTAGATTGATCACTATGTGAACTAGATTATTGTCTCTAGTGCAAGTGGGAGACTAAAAGAAATATGCCCTGAGAGGCAATAATAAAGTTGTTATTATGTATTCCTTGTATATGATAGATGTTTATTTTGCATGCTATAATTGTATTGATAGGAAACGTCAATACATGTGTGTTTGATAAAAAAATAAAAGGTTCCTAGATATGCCTCTCTTATAGACTAGCTCGTTGATTAACAAGATGATCAAAGTTTCCTGATCATGGACATTGGATGTTGTTAATAACGAGGTCACAACATTTGTGAAATGATGTGATGAACATTCATCCGAAGTATAGCAGTACGATCAAAGTCATTATGTTTATATTGCTATAACATCATACGAAGTAATCTTTATCCTTAGACCATGAGATCATGTTAATTGCTGACATCAGAAGAATAACTTGATAACATCAAACGTCACACCTAAAAGGGTGACAATGAAGGTGAGTTCAGATACTCCGAAGATGTCATGTTGAGGCTCATGGATCAAGAGTGGAATTTGTCAATCCTGATGACGAATAGATATACTCTAGGCCCTCTCGATGATATCACATTAAGATAGCTTGCAAGCAAGTGATGTGATAACTAGAATGTTATATCACGGGAACGAGAAAAGAGTGTATGTCGGTAATGAGATCAAACTAGGTATTTGAATACTGATGATCGAATCTCGGACATGTAATATATCATGAGACAAAGGGATTAAATTACTACCGTTAAAGGTTCTCACGATCATAGAAGTCATCGTTGAATATGAAGGAGTCGGTATGGATCTCCAGGTCCCGCTTCTGATTATTGATTTTAGAGGAGTCTCAGTCATGTCTGCATTATTTGTGAACCATAGGGTGACAAACTTAAGGGTTACCAAACACCATTTTGGATCACATATGTTTCAGACGAAAGAATTGCAAAGCGCTGGAATTATTTCGATGGAAACCGGAATTGTTTCGGGTGAAATTGTAGAAACTGGTTCTGCATGTGATATTGAAATGTTACAAGGGGTTTTATGTGAATGTTTGTTAATTAAAGTAATTAACAAAATTCTGAATAAAATAAATTAAAGAATTTTATTAAATGAGAGTTGCATTAAATTTGGTGGAAATTTAATGCATGTGAGTGGAACTTTGGGTGGAGGCTAAATTGATGTGAGTGGATCTTCCACCACATGAATGAGGAAGAGGTGGGGGCACCCCCATGGGCGCTGGCCAGGGTAGGGGAGGAGCCCCCCTCTCCTATAAAAGGCCCCCTCTCCTCCCTCACAAAGCACACCTCCTCGTGAAGGATCTCTCTCCCCTCTAGATATATTCCCCCATGGTCTTAGATTAGCAAGATACATGTTCCCGGTAGCATTGCGTCTAGAAGGAGTTCCTGCTTCCGCTGATTCGCTGGAGCGAGGAGGTGGAGGTTGTTCGGTGGCCTGAACGTGTGTGCGAGGATTGATGCGCTGCTGATTTGCGGCGCTAGGACTTCCACATGATCTTGAGATCGACAAGCCTACGACTACATCATCCACGAGTTCCAACTCGTTAACAAAACTCTGTTGTCTTCAAGGGTAAGTTCTATATGGATGTATATCCACCCGTTGCTTGTATCTAGTAGATAGATCTTGGCATATAGTTCTCATCGTAGGAATCTTTTTGTTTTCTATGCCGCGAACCCAACATTAACAACCTGCCGTACGAGCAAGACCTGGCCGTACGGTCAGCTTGTACCGTGTGGCAGCGGCTCTGTTAGGTCAAACGCTATAACTTTCATGAAGGCGCATATATATTTCGAGACTCTAGGCACTGCGTAGAGAGCCGTCATTCTTAGATTGCATCACAACACCACCAAGGGAGTTACACCACCATAGTTCATCCTCTCCCCCCTCCATCCACTCCATATCCATAGCCATCATATTGAGGATATCATTTTGCGGCCCGAAAGTTGAGACGCCAAGGCATAGCGGTAGCCGAGTTGCTTGTAATCATCACGATTCGAAAAGTTGAGGGAGCAATTGCCGAGAAGGGCATTTCGAGTGAACGGTGGCCGAACCAAATATTTTCGAATCTTCCCTGTTAAATTAGGATATTCCGTTACACTAGTTCCTGCCGTGCCCCTTCTTAGACACCTTGCACATGTCGTAGGGGAAAATCCATTTCTGTACTTTTCTAGCTCCCAACACTAAATCTATGTGCGGTGGCGGCGGTCCTTTTTCTCCCTTTCTCGACACTGAATCCGGTGGCAGCAAAGTCCTTTTTTTCTGCCTCCCCCGACACTCACTTCGGCGGAGGTGGCGGCAGCAGCCCAACATGTCTTGCAAGGCAAAGGTGGTAGCTACGTCGATGACTCATTCGGGTCCATCGGAGCCAGAGTCTCGGGGCTCAATGCAAAGAAGCGGTGAGGTCTTAAGCCCCGGTTATCTAGGAGGTCAGCCAGAAGTCTGTTACTAAGGTACTTACGAGCAGCGGGTTGAAGAGAAAAGCAAGGCCAGCGGCGGATTGTTCGGCAGCAATGCAGGAATGCGGCACCCAGATCTCAAAGAAAACAACCTGGGTGAAGAGCGAGAGGTGAAATTTTCTTATCAATGCCTTATCTTACAAGTATCTTAGTTACTACAATATAGAATCGAATGAACTGAAAATACCCCCTTTTAATCAAATCAGGCACAACTTTGATATAACGGACCTATATGAGTTCACGGTTCAGGTCCGCCAGTACACTTCAAAACTAGATTTTGGTTGCGAGAGGGTTATGTTCGGGTAGGATGTGCATCTGCTTGTGAATTGGAAAGAGGTTATGTCTGTTTCACAGCTGGTAGATATGCTTCATGCTAGGATTCCTTGGGGATCCAAATTGAGGACACAATTGGTGTGGCGCAACATGACTGATACTTATATGCAAATTGAGTACTCCCATGAGCTTCAGATGGTTTAGGAGTGTTGTGCAGCTGATCGTAATGTGATATTTGAAGCGGTGATTGATGATATTTATGTAGATGCTGGAGATCTTGTTGCTAGAGCTTCGGCTCCTCGAGACTACAGACCAATATATGATGATATAGTTAAGTTTAGCATACACTTAGAGGTGGATTCATACATGGGAAAAACTTGATGACGGAGTTAATAAGCCAGTTTCCTCATGTACTGTGGAGATCATCATAGATTCCAAAAACATAACTCATGAAGAAATAAGAGAGATGATCGGTAAGGAAATCACTATTGGCCCTAAGTAGATGGCACACACACTCTAGTGGATTCTGTGATGCAACTTTTGCCACACTAGTGCAACATGCAATGTGGAAGCTGCTTTCCTATGTGTTTTTGGTCTTCGTGACCATGGTTTGACACATGGATCCCCTAGAGTCATTGCTTGTGTTCTTTTACTAAACCACATTGATCCACATGACCACATTGCATGTGTTCTTTTCCAAAACCACATTGATCCACATGACCACACACACTCTAGTGGATTCTATGATCCAACTTCTGCCACACTGGTGCAACATGCAATCTGAAACCTGCTTCCCTATATGTTTTTGGTCTCTCTGGCCATGGTTTGACACATGGATCCCCTAGAGTCATTGCTTGTGTTCTTCTCATAAACCACATTGATGCACTAGTGTCATTACATGTGTTCTTTTCCTAAACCACATTGATACACTAGTGTAATTGATCCACATGACCACATTGCTTGTGTTCTTTTACAAAATCACTTTGATCCACATGACCACACACTCTCTAGTGGATTATATGATCCAACTTCTGCCACACTAGTGTAACATGCAATGTGGAAGCTGCTTTCCTATGTATTTTTGGTCTCTATGACCATGGCTTGACACATGGATCCCCTAGAGTCATTGCGTGTGTTCTTTTCCTAAACCACATTGATCCACATGACCACATTGCATGTGTTGTTTTCCAAAACCACATTGATCCACATGACCACACACACTCTAGTGGATTCTGTGATGCACTTCTGCCACACTGGTGCAACATGTAATGTGGAAGCTACTTTCCAATGTGTTTTTGGTCTCTTTAACCATGGTTTGACACATGGATCCCCTAGAGTCGTTGCTTGTGTTCTTTTCCTAAACCACATTGATCCACATGACCACATTGCATGTGTTTTTTTTCCAAAACCACATTGATCCACATGACCACACACACTCCAGTGGATTCTGTGATGCACCTTCTGCCACACTGGTGCACGATGCAATGTGGAAGCTGATTTCCTATGTGTTTGTGGTCTCTGTGACCATGGTTTGAAACATGGATCCCCTAGAGTCATTGCATGTGTTCTTTTCCTAAACCACATTGATCCACTAGTGTCATTGCATGTGTTCTTTTCCTAAACCACGTTGCATGTGTTCTTTTCCAAAACCACATTGTTCCACATGACTACACACACTCTAGTGGATTCTGTGATGCAACTTCTGCCACACTGGTGCAACATGCAATGTGAAAGCTACTTTCCTATGTGTTTTTGGTATCTGTGACCATGGTTTGACACATGGATCCACTAGAGTCATTACATGTGTTCTTTTCCTAAACAACATTGATCCACTAGTGTGATTGCATGTGATCTTTTCCTAAACCACATTTGTCCACTAGTGTCATTGATTCACATGACCACATTGCACGTGTTCTTTTCGAAAACCACATTTATCCACATGACCACACACACTATAGTGGATTTTGTGGTGGAACTTATGCCACACTAGTGCAACATGAAATGTGGAAGTTGCTTTCCTATGTGTTTTTGGTCTTTATGACAATGGTTTGACACATGGATCCCCTAGAGTCATTGCTTGTGTTCTTTTACTAAACTACATTGATCGACATGACCACATTGCATGTCTTATTTTCCAAAACCACATGCATCCACATGACCACAAATACTCTAGTGGATTATGTGATGCAACTTCTGCCACACTGGTGCAACATGCAATGTGGAACCTGCTTTCCTATGTATTTTTTGGTCTCTATGACCATGGTTTGACACATGGATCCCGTAGAGTCATTGCATGTGATCTTTTCCTAAACCACATTGATGCACTAGTGTCATTGCATGTGTTATTTTTCTAAATCATATGGATCCACTAGTGTCCTTCCATGTGTTCTTTTCCTAAACCACACTGCATGTGTTCTTTTCCGAAACCACATTGATCCACATGACCACACACACTCTAGTGGATTATGTGGTGCAACTTGTGCCACATTGGTGCAACATGCAATGTGGAAGCTGCTTTCCAATGTGTTTTTGGTCTATGTGACCATGGTTAGACACATAGATCCACTAGAGTCATTGCATGTGTTCTTTTCCTAAAGCACATTGATCCACTAGTGTCATTGCGTGTGTTATTTTCCTAAACCACATTTATCCACTAGTCTCATTGATTCACATGACCACATTGCATGTGTTCCTTTCCAAAACTACATTCATCCACATGACCACGCACACTCTAGTGGATTTTGTGATACAACTTCTGCCACCCTAGTGCAACATGCAATCTAGAAGCTGTTTTCCTATGTGTTTTTGGTCTCTGTGACCATGGTTTGTCACATGGATCCCCTAGATTCATTGCATGTGTTCTTTTCCTAAACCACATTGATGGACTAGTGGCATTGCATGTGTTCTTCTCTAAACCACATTGATCCACTAGTGTCCTTGCATGTGTACTTTTCCTAAACCACATTGCATGTGTTCTTTTACAAAATCACATTGATCCACATGACCACACACACTCTAGTGGATTTTGTGACGCAACTTCTGCCACACTAGTGCGACATGCAATGTGAAAGCTGCTTTCCTATGTGATTTTGCTCTTTGTGACCATGGTTTGACACATGGATCCACTAGACTCATTGCATGTGTTCTTTTCCTGAACCACATTGAGCCACTAGTGTCATTGCATGTGTTCTTTTCCTAAACCACATTTATCCACTAGTGAAAGGATACAGATGCCGCCTAGAGGGGGTGGATAGGTGGTTTAAAAACTTTTACGAGATGGGCTTAACAAGGCAGAATAAAACTAGCGTTTACTTTGTCAAGCACAAAGCCTTTATATACTATGGTTCACCTATGTGCTCCAACAACTTGTGCTAAGAAAGACAAGCAACTATGTGATAACAAGATATAAGACTTCAAGCACGAAAGCTATCACAAAGTAAATTGCATAAGTAAAGAGCTCAGGTATAGAGATAATCAAGGCATGTGGAGATGACGATGTTTTACTGAGTTCCTCCTAACAAGGGAGTACGTCTCATTTGGAGAGGGGGTGGTTCCAAACCACCAACGCCACAAAAGGCCTCCCTTATTCTCCGATGAACCTCACCCCAAAGGGATCGATCCAATCTCCACTATCGGTGCACTTGTAGGTGGCAATTCGTAACCTCGCACAAAGCTTGGGGCACTTCTCCACCACAAAATTGGAGGCTCCTAACAAAAAATCTTGGGGAAAGCTCCACAACTTAATTGGAGGCCCAAAGAATCCACAAACCTGCAATACAACTAAACCATCTACGGTTCCATGAACCCAAGAGTAAAAAGCTTCTCACCTTTCACCCACTCGAATCCTCACCGAGAACTCAAACCGATACACCAAATGCAATGGCAAGAACACAGGAAGTGCTCAAGTCCTTCACTCCCAAATTCCACCAAAGCTAAAAATTCTTATAGGGGAATAAGAGACGAAGAACAATGGAGGAAATCCACAAAAGACTCCAAGATCTAGATCCCAAGATGTTCTCCTCACTTAGAGGAGAGATTGATTGATGGGGTTGTAGATCTAGATCTCCTCTTTCAAGAATATGCAAAAATCATAGAAAGGATTGAGGGATAACAAGCTCAAGAAGGTCAACAATGGAGAGGAAAACTTGCAAGGATGGATAGATAACCGTTGGGGAAGAAGGGCCCCTTATATAGGTCCTCCAAAATTCAACCGTTAGAGCTCTGGAGTGCGCGAGCCGGATATTCCGGCTAGTTTCCGAGTGGTATCCGATTCGGACATCTGAATGGAAACCACACGACTGAAATTGGAGATCTCTGCGTGATACCGGAGTGTCCGGTGTTTTCACCCCGGACATTCCGGCCAAGACAAAACTGACAGAAATAGAAATACAAAAACAACCATAACTTTTGAATCCGGACTACGATTTTGATGATCTTGGGCTCGTTTTAAAGAGGGAAACAAGCTCTACAAGATCATGTAGGGAACCATCATAGTATAGTAAGGGAGGATAGAACAAATGGTGAAAGTTTTAACTTGTCTATAAAAGACAACCGGTAAAACCTTCAATATTGGAAACACAATAGAGAATGCATATGAAATCCGTTTTCGATGAACTTGAGCTTGTCATGAAGATTAACACAAGCTCTAAATCCTCTCATGGATAAGAACTAGATAAGAACCAAGAAATGTTATGCCAAGTAAGCAAATGTTTGAGCTCTCTCCGAAGGATATGATCAAGTTACTCACTCGAGAGCCTCTCTTGATAGTACGACTATGTATCCTATAAACCGGTCTATACAACTAACACCACGAGACCGGTAAGAAGGAAACCCTATCAAAAACATACCTTTGGTTTGTGCATATTCTAGTTGAGCTTGATGATGACGATCTTGTCTACCTCAAGATAGAACACCTTTCTTGATTGCTCTAACTTGGTCAAGATTTGCAACCTGCTCCCTCATACTCCACCATGGTAGAGCTTTTTTGGGCATATATTCACATATCCATGAACACCATAGGATGACAAGATTGAAGCAAATGATATCTTCGAGATGGCTCATCTTGAACTTGCACTTCATTTCTTGTTTATTCATCATGTTTTTGTCTTGAAGGTACACAAGAGATATCACTCCATCTTATTATTCAAGACACACTTTCCATAGGCTCAACTCTCACAAAACCAATCTTTGAATCACTCCTTGAACATCTTCGTCATCACTTGATCTTCTTCACTTTCTTCTTCTCCCTCCATTGAAGCCAACATATGGTTCAAGTATTTCCTATGGACAAATCCTACAAGTAAAACTCAATGCAAACATAAGTCCATAAAGATTGTCATTAATTACCAAAACCACACATGGGGGCACACATGCACTTTCAATCTCCCCATTTTGGTAATTGATGACAATCCCTTTGAGAGGGTTTATATTAGGAATTAACTAAACAAAACATTGTGCTAACATCGAATACTACATAAGTATGTGATGTTAGTACAACCACAATATAGAGCAAACTCCCCCCCAATCTATGCATGTGTGGATGAACTTGAATATCATTGCATATGTTGCCAACCTTTACCGATGGTGGGGTTTCCTCAATATATTCAACATGCAAAGCAATACGCTAAGATGCAAAGCACAAGAGGCAAATATGTAAGTACAAAACTCAAAGCACAAAACCAAATTCCCTTAAACCCTCTAAAACTTCTCCCCCATTGGCATCGATTGCTGAAATGGGTGGAAAATTTTAGAAGGCCAATTTAGTGAGAGTTCCTCAATATGGTGTGCATTTCTCATAATATGATCGGAATCAACTACACGTATCGAATGACGAATACCCGGAGGGAATCAAACTAAATTGAGGTTCCAACCATTGCAAAGAAATAAAATGGTGAAGAAGCATCAACGAATAAAGCAAGTAATCAAAAGAACCACTTCACAAAATAAAGATACAAAAAATAAGAATATATTATGATAAGATCGAAAGGAGAGTGATTTAAATAATATGAGGAGACTCCCCAAAGTTTGTGCACAAATTATATTTTGCATTTGAATACAATATGCATAACATGGAATCCTCGTTCCCTCTATATCATTTAAACCATGACCACGAGCAAGAGAGAAAATATTATGGTGAGAGCAAATGAGTGTTTAGATGAAAAAGGAAGCTCCCCAAGGTTCATGCACAACAAAGTGCACAACTATTGAATCCTAACTCCCCATAATCTAAAAAACACCAAACAAGAACAAGAAAGCAAATGTGTGTTCTTAGGTAAATTAGGAAAGCTCCCCAAGGTTTATGCACCAAATATAATAATTAATTTGAATGCAAAGTGCATAAACATGATATCCTTGCTCCCCCAAACTTACATAACAACAGAAAGGCATGAGAGATCACTTTCTTAACAACAATGAGTGCCAAAAGATGCAGATGAATAGGTCAAGCACTCAAAGCAAAACTTTTGGAGATACCAAAGAATAAAAAGAAGCACAAGGTGGACTCCAAAGCAAAAGGACATCAACTAGATATTTGGCCATAATCATGTGTATAAGTTCCTAGGTAAACAACAATCACCAAGATATACATCCACAAAGAAACATGTACACAGAAAATGGATAATGAAGAATGAACAAGATATCCAAACAAAATACATAGATAATGTCAATAAGATTTTTGCTAGAAAGCATGACCAAAAGGATAAAAATTATCTTATTTAACATCAAAGACCTTCAAACACCAACAAATACATCACAACCATCATAAGGGAACAAGAGATAGTTGGAATGCATTGGGAAAGGCAACAAGTATCATATATAAGAAATAAACCTTGCAAATTCATCCATATTGCACATGAGAGAAATTGAGGAAATGATTGGCAATAAAATTGCTAGATTGGCATATGTAGGATTGGTGAATCATAAACATGATTTCTATATACTCCCCAAAATATGCATTCATCTCAACTTATTCATATAACAATAAGGATGATACAATAATATCATGCAAGAACCACAATAAAAGCAACGAAAGGAAATCATGCCATGATGCAACCACAAAGGTTGGATGCTAGAAAAGTATGCATGAGAGGGATACTTGTTACCAAGATACCATTGGTAGGATGTAGTATATATGAGTTTGTTGATCATCCTAGCTTGCCTGCAATTATCATTTAGTCACTACATCTTCTTATTATCGACACAAGTATCCAATCTATCTCCAATGTACCTAAAACACATTCAAGTACACAATGGTCCCAAAACTCATTGGGTCCAACGTAGTTAGATACACTATAATACATAGGACAAACTCCACAAAAACATGTGCATACTGATATGAAATTGAATTTCATGCACATCTTAGCCAAAATATGACTTGTTGGAGTTTCCCTATATATTGGATCAAAGAAAGCAAGCATACCATAATACATACATTTAGTAAATATGCATGCACAAGACTTTCAAGAACCAAAAAGAGATATAGTTTGAAAAAAACACCAAGAAGGCACACCTAAGTGTGACATGACTAATGGTTGTCCAAAGTATATCAAAGACCAAATCAACACATAATAGATCCCAAGTTCAATAAATGGACGAGGCAAAAGCCAAAGAGCAAAAAGGATAAATAAATACAAATTCTCAATGATTTATCTCATTCAAATGGTTAAATAGAAAACATGGAATGACAAAAATCAACTCCCAAAAAATACCAATTGAAAAAAATGTTTCCAACAAAAGAACCAAACTCTCAACACTTTTCAAGATGGCACAAAGTACCAAAGAAAATATTTATCTTCCAAAGACATAAAGCGTGGTATGGATCAAAACATGTCATGAAGAAGCATAAAAGGAGTGTTCCAAATAATATAGAAGAAATCCCCCATGATTAGTGCATTATTTAAGGTTTTGCATTTGAATACAAAATGCACACACATGGGATCATCAACTCTACCTAATTCAAATAGACCACTAGATGATTTTAAGACAAAAAAAGATCCACAAGAGTCGAAGAAGACATGGGAGACAAAACACAACAAATTCTTGGCAAGAGATAAGGCAAATAAAACGAAAGCCAACGTGAACATGATCAAAAAGATCTACCCTTATTATAGTACTCATTGCCCAAGGACAACGAATATGCAACTATTTACGGATGGTAGATAACAAATATATCCAAGATCATATTCGCAACAAGAAAGCACATGTCAAAAGATAAGAATTAAATCCAAGACATGAAAGAGATCCTTGAGGGTTTCAACTAGTTAAACAATCATGCAAAGCAATGATTAGAATAACTCAAGGAAAAATTCTTGCTAACTTAGATATAAGAATTCATATATAATGAAACCCATACCAAGCAAATCTCTCATAAAAAAGATCCAAAAGATAAGGAATAAAAGCATTATACCAAAAAAGAACTTGTTTGAAAACACGTGCCACATAGGAACTAGATAATTTTCAGTATCAATTCTGTGTGACACAACCTCAACTATTCACATTTTCTTGGGTTGTAATATGCACAAAGTATATTACTCCCCCATAATGTGCTAAAACATTTATTTTCACAAGAGGAAAATAAAATACAACTAGATAACATTAATGGATATTATAGAATTTGAATTTATCATAAGCATGACATACCACATAGAGACTGGATAATCTTGAAATATCAATTCTAAGTGGTATTCCTCATGTACACACATTTAGGATTATGAGGTGCCCTAGAGGACACCACACTCCCCCAAAATGGGATAGTCCATTAATCTCCAGCAAGGGCCAACTAAGATATAAACAAGATGCAATACGCTCAAACACAAAACACATACATGGTGTGCAAGACAACATACACAAACTTGATTTCTCAAGTTAAGAAAGTAGGAAGCACACCATATACAAAACATATTCAACGTACAAAACTAACACATGCACAAGGGACAAGTAGCTTTCAATGTAAATGAGTTGAGAACATGTTAACACAAGGAGGAGGAGAAGATATATGATAGAGATATGATAATCTAAATGACTTGGATTGAGAGAATATAGTTGAAGTCCCCTGAATTCTTCATGATGTAGACAAGTCTCCAATGCCCTCCAACAAACACCTATTGGTCAAGTTTTAGCTTGATGGTACCCAACCAAGTTGGGTCCTAAGAAGTTAGTCACAATAGGCTTGGGAACCTAGATGGTTCTATTCTTGACACCACTTTGAGCACCAATATATTTGGCAAACACATTGCCAACCTCATCCTTCTTAAGAGAATAAACATCATCAATCATGATTGGATTAGATGAGTAGTTACCAATAGTTTAAGAGGAAGAGATGTGACCCTTATCACAACATAAGTAACAAGTTCTTCTCTTCCCATTCTTTTCACTTGATTTCTCCACAATGGGAGCATTAGCTTGAATCTTCTTAGAAGTGGCCTTTCTCCAACTTGAGATTGGCCATCACCTTGAACTAGAGGCCGCTTCCCTTTTTGCTTCTCACCAGGAGGCTTCTTATTCAAAGGGCAAGATCTAACATGGTGCCCTTCAAATTTTCACTTGAAGCGAACAATCTTGGCCAAATTCTTGACTTGTTCTTGGCCCTTCTTATTGTTCCTCTTGGACTTCTTCTTCATAGTGGACTTGTTCTTTACATTGGATTTGAATCCAAGCCCACTCTTATCATTCGGGAATTTTTGCACACAAGATCTTGTTAAGTGTGGCCCTCCCTTCATGACCCTTTTTCAAGTTCCTCTTCAAAGAAGAGACTTGGGCCTTGAGCTCTTTGATTTCCTCTACATGGTTAGTATAAACACAAATACTAGAGGAAGTGGAAGTTTCATTGTTAGAGCAAAAATGCAAGGAATGTAATTCATTAAAAATGTAGCAATAATATGAGATGATGAATTACTAGGACTAGCACATAGCAGTATGGCATTTGTAGTTGATATAGTGCTAATGTCCACATGAGGCTCACTAGATGTTACCTTTGACACAATAGCCTCATGGTCTAACTTTAGTCTATCATGGGAGGCTAGAAGATCCTAATGGGATCTTGATAGCATAACATGACTTTCTTCCAATTTCCCATAATTGTTAGTTAGCAAAGCAAGTTGAGCCTTTAGCTCAACATTCTCCTTCAAAAGAGATGCTTCACAAGAAATAGAGTTAGTACCACAAGCATCATAATTAATTGCAATAGGTGAGGGCAATTTGGAAATATCTTTTGAGTATGAAGCTTTAAGTTTCTCATGTGACTTAGTGAGTTTGATGAGCTCACCCTTGATGACCCTAGACCCATTTTTGAGGTGCTCAAAATCCTCAAGGAGTTTAGCATAAGCAACTTGAAGCTCATTATTTTTACTTTTGAGATCACTTGCCACCTCAAGATCTCTATCAATACAACTCTAGAGCAAGAGCCTCCTCAAGAGATTCCTTAGTGGTTTGTTCCTCTTCAAGAGCTTCATTTATATTATCAATACGTTCATTGCACTCAATAGCAAAACCCAATATTTCAATGAAGTTAGAGGAAGAAATACAATTCTTAACAAGAGAACGATAAACATCAATATCTTCTTCCTCACTATACTCATCCTCATCATCACAAAATCTATTGGGTTCCAAAGTACAAGATACCTTTGAACCCTTAGCCATAAGGCATAGATGGGTACCATGAGACGATGATGATGAACAGTTACTTGAATCTCCATTGAAGATCTTCTCTTGACCCATAGAATCTTAGGTCTCCTCTACATTGTTAGACACACAACAACTAGAGGAAATAGAAACATTTTTATCATGGCAACAAGGCATAGCAAGCATATAATCATGAGGTCTATTGAGGCAATTTATACATTATATTCAAGGACCATCAAAACAAGCATGTAAAATATTTATAGTGCTAGAAGTATTTATGCCCAAAGATGAAGCATTGCAATGAGATAGAGATGAAGAATCATCAAGAGTAAGCTTACTATCAACATTGCAATTTTCATAACCACTCACCATCTCATTACCTTGTGTCTTGCCACACTTTGGTGAAGTGGAAGAAGACGAGAACTTATCACGGCCGGAAGTGGAAGCAATACAATCACCCTCAATAATATTGAACACATCATATTTATCTTAAAGTTTTGTCCATAACTCATGAGCGCTCCAAAAAGTTATGACTGAATAAGTAACCACATAGCTCAAAGCATTGACAAGCACATTAGAAGTTTGAGCATCGAGATATAAGTTTTTCTCATCCTCACAAGATAGATTCCTGAAATCCATTGGAGGAGAAAAACCTATATCTACAATCCTCTCCAAATTTGGGTCCATCTTATATCTTATATTTACTAATTAGAGGCATCATAGGAGCCTCCACGTTAATCCTAGAGTTTAGCGAATTTCACCCATCAGATTAACCCTGAAGTTTATTTGAAGCCATACGATTAAAAACCTGACTCCGCCCTCCCTCCCGTAGGACTCGGCTTCCTCCTGTTTTCGCTGCCCATGAAAAAACATGTCCGATCGATTCCTTAATATCGATATGGTGCCGCCGTGGTGGCGAGTTCGTGCGGGAAGGAAATCACATGTTTCAATCCTCTTCCGATCGGGCTGCATGCACCGCCGCTGCAGGTTCCTGACTGGGTGCGCCTCCAAAAAGCAATCTAACAAGTTTAGTTGATGCATGTTGCTGTCCATTTGAGCTTGCATTACGGACCAATCAGCTGGCTAGCTGAGCACCAGATCAGTCGGTCGAGCAAACATGCGGGTTTGTTTGTGCTTTGCTACTAGAGTACTAGCATACTACATCCACGTTTTGCTTTGGCAGTAAACAGCAATCAGCGGGCGAATCCTTCACGAGCGGTGCAAATTGAGCCTTGCAAGTTCGCCTCGCCGGAAACAACTTGGCGAGTCGGGCCTATCCCAGCAGAGGATGTGTGAGCAAGGATACCCGCATGTTGGGACATCTTAGATCGATCTGTTCCTGGTATAATTTTCATCTTTGCTTTTTATTAGTTTCCATCCAGCAACTTAATACTCTCTCCGTCGCAAGGCTTAAGGCGTATAATTATTTTAAAAAGTCAAGCAACGCAAAGTTTGACTAAATTTTTTAAAATAACTATCAAAAACTATGATATTATATAGATACCACGTGAAAATATGTTTCATGATGTATCAAGAATATATATTCCATATTGTAAATATTAATATTTTTTCTAAAAACTTGGTCAAACTTTACGTAATTTGACTTTTTCAAAAACTTATATGCCTTAAGCCTTGGGACGGAGGTCACGATGCTTCACCAATCACAAAATTAAAGTTATACCCGGATGCTTCATCAATTGCAAATGTGTACTGTAATATGCTTCTCCCATCATATAGACCGTAGTTTTCCGTACTATATAACCTACAATTGTTAATTTAGGTATGGCTATTTTCCTCTATTACCTCCTCTGTCCTAACAAAGATGTCACAAATTAGTCTAAATTTAAATGCATCTAGCCGTATTTCAGTGTATAGATACATTTAAATTTTAAAAACTTTCGACATCGTTTTAGGGCCGAGGAAGTATTTTTTATGTTTAAATCACATAACCCAAACGATGGTCCTATGGTCATGGTTAATCTACAGACCTAATTATTATTTGTGTGCTCTCTCAAATCCAGCGATCGTTCTACGTGTCTAGCTGAGATTATGATACATCCAACATGAACATATTGATCCATCTAACTGGCCCTTATGGAGGCGTTTATCTCAATGCTCCTAAGTCCTGACAGTGCAGCTTGGAGAACATGCACGCCGAAGTCACTGACCACAAGTTCACATTACAATTGTTTCCAACGGTATGTTTCTACTGATTGCTTCATGTGTCGGTGGAGAAGTTGGAATTATTCATCTCCCATCTGGCGCATGAAATAGGTCTTTAGAATTTATAATGGTACAAATAAACATTGGGTTATTTGGAAAGCTGATTAATCAAAGATTGTAGGGGCATTCAATATGTTCAGTGTGCCCCGCCAACACAAAATTATGTGTGCTGTGTGAAGAAATTCTTTCTACTCCCTCCGTTCAGAAATATAAGATGTTTTAGCTTTATGAATCGAATGTATCTAGACATATTTTGTATTAGGTTCGTAGAGATTCGGAGTGAACCTATAGACTAAAAAGCGTCTAGATATATTCAGTTCATAAATCTAAAATGTCCGATATTTCTGAACAGAGGGAGTAGATGCTAGAACACCATACACATATATACCATGCAACATGTACTTATCAAATGACCATCCGATGACAAGCAGTGTTAATTGGCGGTTAGTCTATAAGATAGACCTCGTGAGGGGAACAAGATAACAAGTAACCCTTACAAATTGTCGCTTCACGAAAATAGACGAATGAACTACGAGCTATTGATTTCATTTGCATAAGAAACGCTTTCAAGTACCTTCTTTTCAACTCAGAGTACATATTAGATTCATCTATGGTGCACTGGGGAACAAATATTCAGTTTTGCTGATTCACTCATTTCGTTTTTACCATATTGTCTTTTCATTTACTCCACTTCTCATTATTTTCTGTACATCTCTCTCTAAGAATGATATTCTTTTGCAAACAGAAAGATGTATGTATAGTCTTGGAAATAGATGAAATTCTTATTGAATATGTACTTCAAATCAAACATCAGTCAAGGTGAATTTAGTGGGGTTGTCTTGGATTAATAGATTACAACTTACATTAAAAGGTAACCCGAGACATGTTTTGGTAGGGATGGCTGGGTTTAGCAGGCAACAACATGGAGAAAACAGAGCCAATCTGAACTCTCAGAATCCTAGACTTATTCACGTGTATTTTTTTTTGAAATATTAGGTTCAAGCTGGATATCAAACTAAAAAAAGGTAAACATTCATTATGATATTTTGTACAAGAGAGATAATGGAGAAATGTATAAGCCATTTAATAATTTGTTGCAATTGTATAATAGTGAATATTAGTCAACACTTTAGCTGTAGATTGGTTAGTATTTTATAATAGGAGCAAAAGAAAATATAATATACCATATATACATTGTTAAAGTAAGTAGTTTAGATGCGCTTATAAATATTCCGTAGTTCTATCTCTACAAGATTTGAACAAAACGAAATTATATACACCTTCTGCGTTGTTGCAGATGGTGCGTGTAATTGGTATCTTCGCTATAGTAATATAACCCCTCTATCAAAAAATTACTAATTAGTAGCTAGGTGTACTTTTAAGAATGTGTAATAGGAAATTTTCAAATGGTAGCCCGTGCAGTAGCACGGGTTAATGACTAGTGGCCCTAAAATGAATAAGCATATGAGACTTCCAAACATCATAATTTGTGCCATCGAATATGAAAATGTAATCATCCACTAATCCCCTATCTGACATCTTTGCTCTCAAGGCGGTGAAGCCTAAAATGAGACCGGGCTTTGATACCAATTGAAAGAACACAGATATCGCCTAGAGGGGGGGGGTGCATAGGAGGTTTAAAAACTTTTACGAGATGGGCTTAACAAAGGCTGAATAAAACTAGCATTTATTTTTGTCAAGCACAAAACCTATATATACTAGGGATTTCTGTTTTGGTGCCCTCGGTTCGTTAGTTGTACTCAGTTTTCCCCAGTCACTTAGTTTTTCCTCACTTTTGCCCATCTCCTTGTACGAAACTCTCACATGGTCTGAAACTCGTCGTTCGTCAGCCTTGTCGTTACGTGCTGACAAGTGGGACCACATTCAGTTGGGGCCCGTATTGGACACTCGTTGTTACGTTTTGACGAGTAGGGCCGCGTTCTTTCGGGTCCCGTAGTGTACCCTTGCCATTACATGCTGACAAGTGAGGCCGCGTTTAGTCGATTCCCGTAGTGGACACCTCTCTCAACTTATCTAGATCAGCATCGGACCCACATCTTATCCACGTGAGCGCCGGACCCACAGCTTATCTACGTGAGCTTCGGACCCACATCTTACCTAGGTTGGCGTTGCAAGATGGGACCCCGAGCCAGCCCCGCGCCCGCGTCCGTGCTGTTGCTTTATTTTCATATAGTAAAATGTAATGCGTATATGAAAATTATACAATTTGAACTCTTTTAAATCGCACATAGGACATGATAATATTGTGTTAATAAAATCCTGATCATTTATCATTTCCATGGAGTGAAATATAATGCATAAACTTGCATATACAAAAATTATACACCTTTGAACTCTTTGAAATCTCACTTAATATGTGATAATGTCGTGCTAAGAAAATCTTGAGGGATTATCATTTTCATAGAGTGGAATGTAATGCACAAACTTGCATATGTGAGAATTATAGACCTTTGAACACTTTTAAATCGCACTTAATACATGATAATGATGTGCTAACAAAATTTTGAGAGATTATTATTTTCTCTCCCATTTTCGTAGAGTGGAATGTAATGCATAAACTTGTATATACGAAGTTTATACACCTTTTAACTCTTTGAAATCGCACTTAATACGTGATAATATTGTGCTAAGAAAATCTTGAGAGAATACCATTTCCATGGAGTGAAATTTAATGCATAAACTTGCATATACAAAAATTATACACCTTTGAACTCATTGAAATCGCACTTAATACGTGAGAATGTTGTGCTAAGAAAATCTTGAGAGATTACCATTTCCATGGAGTGAAATATAATGCATAAACTTCCGTATACAAAAATTATACACCTTTGACTCTTTGAAATCGCACTTAGGCCGTGATAATATTGTGCTAAGAAAATCTTGAGAGATTACCATTTACATAGAGTGAAATATAATGCATAAACTTGCGTATACAAAAATTATACACCTTTAAACTCTTTGAAATCACACTTAAATACGTGATAATGTTGTGCTAAGAAAATCTTGAGAGATTACCATTTTCATGGAGTGAAATATGATGCATAAACTTGCGTATACAAAAATTATACACCTTTAAACTCTTTGAAATCGCACTTAATACGTGATAATGTTGTGCTAAGAAAACCTTGAGAGATTACCATTTCCATGGAGTGAAATATAATGCATAAACTTGCGTATACAAAAATTATACACCTTTGAACTCTTTGAAATCGCACTTAGGTCGTGATAATGTTGTGCTAAGAAAATCTTGAGAGATTACCATTTCCATGGAGTGAAATATAATGCATAAACTTGCGTATACAAAAATTATACACCTTTGAACTCTTTGAAATTGTACTTAATACGTGATAATGTTGTGCTAAGAAAACCTTTAGAGATTATCATTTCCATGGAGTGGAATGTAATGCACAAATTATACACCTTCGAACACATTCCCTCCAAATTATATTCATGTTCATTTGTTTATGGAGTTAAAGTACCGGTGGCATACTCGTTATTTTGCGCGGATAGAGGGGTGCCCCCTGACAGATATAGGGGTTAGCCTATCTGCTAGATCACAGAGGATCAACGGTTGGTGGGCACAATCCGTATGACAACTGTCTCGACCAATCAGAGCGTAGAAGCGAAGATGAGCACAGGTGGGAGAGATGGATACAAACTGAGTAGCACTTAAGAACCAATGGCAAAACTGAGTAGAACTTAAAAACAAGGGCAAGACTAACAAAGAGATTCAAATAGAAAATAGAAAAATATTTTTAAAAATGGAAAATGCGTCTTTTATACAATAAAATACATCTTGGCATACATCAAACTATTTGCAATTCAAATATACACCAGTTTGACAATTATTGCCTCATTCAGACAAACTATGTTTTGGGGAGGGATGTTTTGGGAAGAGGCTTGAGTAGAAAGCCATGAACCTTCATAGATAGTAGGTGATTTGAGAAGTGGTGATTTAGGTTAAAACTTGGTTTATATACATTTGTTATGGTGGCAGGCCACATAATAAGACTCCCGGGGTAGATGCCACTATGTTTTGATATTTTTGAATTTGTTGTGCATAAAATGACTCAATTAGCTAGCTAAAACCTATTCGTTGACTCTCTGTTGACCAGCCACCGGAGGGTAAAACTGAGTATATTGCACACGCCTGTGTTAGTACTGGAGGGCAAAACTGAGTACAACCAAACTGCCAGTTTTACACTCGAGGGCAAAACAGAGTATAGTTGAGTCGCTAGGGTTAGACACGAGGGAGAAAATATGACTCACGATACGCGTTTGCGGTGAACAGGGCGGTAGCGGACACGTGTGGCTGTGCACGGTGCAGTAGCGTACCTGGTTACACAATGCACGGTAGTGCAATGAAACGATGCTTCCCTTCTCCTTTAATAGAGGCCTCCCTACTCTCACTCATCACTCACTCGCTCACTTAACTGTCTCCATTGTCCCATCACCTTCTGCAAACCCCCAAGAAAACCCCAACCATGCCGGCGATGGAGAAGAACGGTGCGGTGGCCATCGGTGCCTCCAACCGTAGCCATTGGCGAGGAGGCCCCTGCTGGACTTGGGCATATCCCGCTCGGCTGGGACCTCTACGAGGAGGTTGTTTACATAAGGCCGGAGAACCCCTACGACACCAGCATCGCCGACCCATGGTCGGAGATAACCAGGGTTTTCTCCCCTTCCCTTGTTCTTCCCATGTTCCCATCTTTGGATGCTAGATCGTATGTTATTAGGGTTTTGCTGTTCGTATTTTTACAGTAGCTAATCATCTTGTGTTAGATCTCATATTTCGATGAATCCCCCTTTTCGTATTTGAACCCCCTATTTGTAGTTGGGATCAGTATTTGATTTGGTTTAAGATTTGGGGAATAATCAGGAGATCTCAATCGTTTAATTTATGCAGATAATCAATCCTGATAATCAAAGTATCTCAATCATGTCCTTATTGCACTCTACTATTTTTTTTCCAACGGGAGGATAGCAGCGACGTCCGCAGCGACGACGAATCCAAGGACACCAAGACTCGTCATGTGCCGAGGAGGCTGAAGTCCGGCTAGTACAACAACTTCTTCGCTGGCGACGTGTATAAGTGTCCCTTCTGCCCTACCAGGAGGCTCCGCACCATGGACTTCAACTCCCTCGTGAAGCATGTCGAGGACGTAAGGACCTGCGGCGAGTCCGTGCACGTCCACGGCTTCTTAGCCAAGCACCAAGCGCTCGGTATTCACCTCCACAACCTACAGAAGGTGGCTATCAAGGAGGGTCGCATGTCCCCGATCAAGCCCAAGGCGCCCAAGGTCAAGGAATTGGGCAGCAAGAAGTGGAGGAGGCGTCAAAGGGAGAAGGCAGAGGCCCTCCTGGCAGAGGCCATGAGGGGCCACTGATATGTTGTTGTTGCTGCTGCTGCTGTAAAGCAGCTTCTTATGTCTTGTATGTGTTGAACTTGACCGCTACTGCTGCTGAGCAGCCTAATTGTCGAACCTCTTTAAGTACCGTACTATATAACCTATATTAGCTGCTTTATCTACATCTGCTCTGTTTACTGAATTTATTTATGGTTCTGGTTAGTTTTGCTGATCTAGATTTGCTACCAGATTGGGGAAAAATGAGGGCAAAAGGAACAATGAATGAAGAAAGAAGCTGCTCTAGATTCGCTACCTTTTTGGACAAAAAAACACAAATGTTAGCGAGAGCGAGAGGGAGAAAAGGCGCTCTTAAAAAGGGCAATCATAAAAATAACAAAAAAGAAAACTTCCAATTTAGGCGACATGACGTACGTAACCACCAAACGCGCCCCACATGGTCCCACACCACGTCCCCCATAATCAACGAGAGATGGATGGCTGGTCCGCTGTGTATCCTGGCCCCACCTGTCAGCATCTAACGGCCGAGGCGACATAACGTAATGCTCAACGCATGACCTGCCCCAATGCGGTCCCATCGGTCAGCATCTAACGGTCAAGCCTTTGACCTGACGGCATCCCCCCGTCCGAGCGCATGTGACGGTTTCGTAATGGAGGGAGGGAAAAGTGAGGAAAAACTAAGCGGTTGGGGAAAACTGAGTACAACTAACGAACCAGGGGCACAAAAATAGAAATCCCTATATACTATGGTTCACCTACGTGCACCAACAATTTATGCTAAGAAAGACAAGCAACTATGTGATATCAAGATATAAGACTTCAAGCACGAAGGCTATCACAAAGTAAATTGCAAAATTAAAGAGCTCGGGTATAGAGATAACCGAGGCACGTGGAGACGACAATGTTTTACCGAGTTCTTCCTAACAAGGAAGTACGTCTTGTTTGGAGAGGGGGTGGTTTCAAACCACCAACGCCACAAAAGACCTCCCTTGTTCTCCAGTGAACCTCACCCCAAAGTGATCGATCCACTCTCCACTATCAGTGCACTTGTTAGTGGTAATCCGTAACCTCGCACAAAGCTTGGGGCACTTCTCCACAACTCAATTGGATGCTCCCAACAAACAATCTTGGGGAAAGCTCCACAACTTAATTGGACGCCCCAAGAATCTACAAACCTGCAATACAACTAAACCGTCTAGGGTTCCAAAAACCAAAGAGTAAAAAGCTTCTCACCTTTCACCCAATCAAATCCTCACCGATAACTCAAACTGATGGACCAAATGGAATGGCAAGAACACAAGAAGAGCTCAAGTCCTTTACTACAAAATTCCTCCAAAGCTACAAAAGCTTTTGAGGGAATAAGAGAGGAAGAATAATGGAGGAAATCCACAAAAGACTCCAAGATCTAGATCCCAAGATGTTCCCCTCACTTAGAGGAGAAATTGATTGGTGGGGTTATAGATCTAGATCTCCTCTTTCAAATACCTCAAGAATATGCAAGAACCATAGGAGGGATTGAGGGATAGCAAGCTCAAGAAGGTAAACAATGGAGGGGAAAACTTGCAATGATGGGTAGATAACCGTTGGGGAATAAGGGCCCCTTATATAGGTCCTCCAAAATCCAACTGTTACAGCTCTGGAGCGCGCGAGCCGGATATTCCGTCCAGTTTCCGAGTGGTATCCAATTTGGATGTCAAAATGGCAACCACACGACTGAAATCTGAGATTTCTACGCGATACCGGAGTGTCCGAGGTTTTCACCCTGGACATTCCGGCCAAGGAAAAACTGACAGAAACAGCAATATGAAAAGAACCATAACTTTTGCATCTGGACTCCGATTTTGATGATCTTGGGCTCGTTTTTAAGAGGCAAAAGCAATATAAGATCATGAAGGGAACCATAATAGTCTAGCAAGGGAGGATAGAACCAAATGATGAAGGGTTTGACCTGTCTATAAAAGACAACTGGTAAAACCTCCAATATTGAAAACACAATAGAGAATGCACATGAAATCCGTTTTCAATGAACTTGAGTTTGTCATGAATATTAAAACAAGCTCTAAATCCTCTCATGTATAAGAACAAAATAATAACTAAATATGATGCCAAGTATGCAAATGTTTGAGCTCTCTCCGAAGGATATGATCAAGTAACTCACTCGAGAGCCCCTCTTGATAGTACGACTATCTATCCTATAAACCGGTCTCTACAACTAACACCATGAGACCGGTAAGAAGGAAACCCAATGAAGAACATACCTTTGCCTTGTGCATATTCCACTTGAGCTTGATGATCACAATCTTGTCTACCTCAAGATGGAACACCTTTCTTGATTACTCTAACTTGGTCAAGACTTGCAACCTGCTCCCTCATACTCCACCATGGTAGAGCTTCTCTTTTGGGCATATCTTCACATATCCATGAACACCATAGGATGACAAGCTTCAAGGAAATGATCTCTTCGAGATGGCTCATTTTCAACTTGCACTTCATTTGTTGTTTCTTCATCATGTTTGTGTCTTGAAGGTACACAAGAGATATCACTCCATCTTATTCTTCAAGACGCACTTACCATAGGCTCAACTCTCACAAGACCAATCTTTGGATCACTCCTTGAACATCTTGGTCATCACTTGATCTTCCTCATTTTCTTCTTCTCCCAACCTTGAAGCCAACATATGGTTCAAGTATTTCCTATGGATAAATCATACAAGTAAAACCCAATGCAAACTTAAGTCCATAAATATTGCCGTTAATTACTAAAACCACACATGGGGCACACATGCACTTTCAACTAGTGTAATTGATCCACATGACCACATTGCATGTGTTCTTTTCCAAAACCACATTGATCCACATGACCACACACACTCTAGTGGATTCATTGGTGCAACTTCTGCCACACTGGTGCACCATGCAATGTGGAAGCTGCTTTCCTATGTGTTTTTGGTCTCTATGACCATGGTTTGACACATGGATCCCCTGGAGTCATAGCTTGTGTTATTTTCCTAAACCACACTGATCCACATGACCACATTGCATGTGTTTTTTTCCAAAACCACATTGATCCACATGACCACACACACTCTAGTGGATTTTGTGGTGTAACTTCTGCCACACTAGTGCAACATGCAATGTGGAAGCTGCTTTCGTGTGTGTTTTTGGTCTCTATGACCATGGTTTGAGACATGGATCCACTAGAGTCATTGCATGTGTTCTTTTACTAAACCACATTGATCTACTAGTGTCATTGCATGTGTTGTTTTCCTAAACCACATTGATCCACTAGTTTTATTGATCGACATGACCACACACACTCTAGTAGATTCTATGATCCAACTTCTGCCACAGTGGTGCAACATGCAATGTAGAAGCTGCTTTCCTATTTGTTTTTGGTCTCTGTGACCAAGGTTTGACACATGGATCCCCTAGAGTCATTGCTTGTGTTATTACCTAAACCACATTGATCCACATGACCAAATTACATGTGTTCTATTCCAAAACCACATTGATCCACATGACCACACATACTCTAGTGGATTCTATGATGCAACTTCTGCCACACTAGTGGAAAATGCAATGTGGAAGCTGCTTTCCTATGTGTTTTTGGTCTCTATGACCATGATTTGACACATGGATCCCCTAGAGTCATTGCATGTGTTCTTTTCTTAAAACGCATTGATCCACTAGTGTTATTGCATGTGTTCTTTTCCTAAACCAGATTGATCCACATGACCACACAAACTCTAGTGGATTCTGTGATGCAACTCCTGACACACTGGTGCAACATGCAATGCGGAAGCAGCTTTCCTATGTGTTTTTGGTCTCTATGACCATGGTTTGACACATGGATCCCCTAGTCATTTCTTGTGTTCTTTTCCTAAAACCACATTGATCCACTAGTGTCATTGCAGTGTTCTTTTCCAAAACCAAATTGATCCACATGACCACAGACACTCCACTGGATTCTGTGATGCAACTTCTACCACACTGGTGCAACATGCAATGTGGAAGCTGCTTTCCTATGTGTTGTCGGTCTCTGTGACCATGGTTTGACACATGGATCACGTACCGTCATTGCTTGTGTTCTTTTCCTAAACGACATTGATACACATGGCCACATTTCATGTGTTCTTTCCCAAAACCACATTGATGCACATGACCACACACACTTTAGTGGATTCTGTGATGTAACTTCTACCACACTGGTTCAATATGCAATGTGGAAGCTGCTTTCCTACGTGTTTTTTGTCTTTGTGACCATGGTTTTGCAATCCCCTAGAGTCATTACTTGTGTTCTTTTCCTAAACAACATTGATCCACATGACCACATTGCATGTGTTCTTTTCCAAAACCACATTGATCCACATGACCACACACACTCCAGTGGATTCTATGATGCAACTTCTGCCACACTACTACAACATGCAATATGAAAGCTACTTTCCTATGTGTTTTTGGTCTCTGTGACCATGGTTTGACACATGGATCCCCTACAGTGATTGCATGTGTTCTATTCCTAAACCACATTGATCCAGTAGTGTCATTGCATGTGTTATTTTCCTAAACCACATTGCATGTGTTCTTTTCCAAAACCACATTGATCCACATGACCACACACACTCTAGTGGATTCTATGATGCAACTTCTGCTACAATGGTGCAACATGCAATGTGGAAGTTGCTTTCCTATGTGTTTTTGGTCTCTGTGACCATGGTTTGGCACATGGATCCACTAAAGTCATTACATGTGTTGTTTTCCTAAACCACATTTATCCACTAGTGTCATTGCATGTGTTCTTTTCCTACACCACATTGCATGTGTTCTTTTCCAAAACCATATTGATCCACATGATCCACATGTACGGTAGCCTAATGGCCTCTTTGGATTGAAAATATTACAAAGGAATTTTCAGAGGAATTCAATACATAGAATATTGCAGGGCATATATTGGTCATGTTTTAGGTGTCTTTGTCTTTTGAAATTAATCAAAAGTTTTCCAATTCTAAAAAACAAAGTTCGCGCATTCCTGGCACATCTAATGGGACAATACGCAGACTCTACTCCAAGCACTTGATGGCATAGCCATAATTTGGAGTGCGCCAGAGGAGAAGGGGACGAGCGTGTTGTTCCAGATGGGAATCCAAGGGAGATGGGAATTAGTGGTTGCGTCCATGTACATGTAAAAAATTAATGCAATAATATTTAAATAGTTGTAATCTGGTCCACATAACCCCTTCACGGACACGGTGCACGTGCCAGATATGAATAAAGACGACACGAGTAGTTCAGTTTTAATGATAATTCAAGAAACTATGTTATTGTGCCTGCTTCTTTCTGATCCTATTATTAGTCTGCAAGCCCGCGCTGCATTAAACAACAAATGATAAGGATGGAAACAAAAATGATCAAAATGGAAAATAAATCAATTTTTAAGCTTACCTTTCATGTGGAGAATCGTACAGAGCTGAAATTGGTAGGGATTTATTATTTCTCCTGCAGCTAGCCGAAAGATACTCAAGAGTATCCTTAATCACCCCTGCAGTTTCTTAATATTCTAATACACCTCCATTATTTTCCTTTTTCTTCCTGTTCCGCTTACCCTTTCTTTCACCCCCTATCCTTGCCGGCACCTCCACTTCTTCATAAATTTGCTGCTTACCGACATTTTCCTCCGAATGCTCATCACCGTTATCCTCCACCTACTGCACTTCCTCAAGTTTTTGTCTTCTCGCTGCTCTTCCTCCAGTTCCAGCTGAGAAGCCCTATTTTCTGCCTGATTCTCTTCCTATAGTTCTAGCTGAGAAGCCTCATTTTCTGCCTCCGGGGTGTGAACAGGGATAAGATCATGTGGAACTGGGTTTTGTACAACCTCTTGATATGTTTGAAACCTCCACATTGTTTGCATTTCATTTTCCTTGCTCCTAGCCTCGAACCTTTACAGTGGGGGCTTCGATCCTCAGCTTTCTAGGCCTCTAGGTGGCCTCCTAAGAATTGGTGGTTGAAGTTTGAACCCTGGATCGACAATCCCTCAATCATTTTCATCATCCATAGGTGGTACATTTTCTGCATAAGTTGCAACAAATTTGTCCACAGAGAACTAGTTATGAACATATTTCTCTATTTGAGATCCGCTATCTCTCAGCTTTAAGATGAAGTATAGTGCATGGTGACATGGCAGACCAGTAATCTGCCACTTCCTGCATGAACAAGTATTGTTTCTAATGTCTACAATATACCTCCATTCTGTTCCACGCTTGTATTTTGCATAAACCTCGGCCAATGTACTGGAACTTCTTACCATCCTCATATTTATTGTTCGCATGCCCTAGTTCTTGCATTCAGTAACATAACCACCTTTGGAACTATTTTATGGCCTAAAAATTTCCTTGCACAAACTCTTTGCCTTAAATCTATCTTCACCATTATCCACTGTCTTATTGCATCCAACAAAATAGCAATTTGAAGTGTCTTCATGCTCGAAATCTTAGCACTGAAACTCTCTCCCAAATTATTGCAAACATAATCCACCTTGCTTAACTCACCAAACTTGCTTCTAGCCCATAGCTTGGTGTGATGTTCTTCAAGGTACTTTTCACCTTTGGCACCATATACATGTTCTGCATGTAAGTAGCACACACTTGGGGTGTATGTGTATGTTGATCGCCACAATTTCTCTTCAAAGATCTTTCCTTTGAACTTCTTCGTGAAGTTAGTAGCGAGGTGGCGCATGCATTCCTTATGCCCAACCCTAGGAAACACAACATCAACAACATTCTCAAGCCCCTTGCATGCACTAGTGTGTATCACCAAGCCTTCAAGGTGACCAATTACTGCCTGTAGTCTCTGCATGAACCATGTCCATCTTTCATCTGATTCACCCTCAAGAATAGCATAAGCTACGGGAAGAAGCCAATTATGCGCGTCCACAACACAAGTAGAAGCAACATGTCCCCTGAACTTCCCTGTTTAAGAAGTTGCGTCTATTTCCAAGTATGGCATGTAGTTGTCTAGGAAACCCTTCCAGCATGCCTTCAGGCAGACAAAACATCTCCTGGAGCATTTATTATCTGCCTGCTTATACCTAACCCCCCTTGACACCTTTTCTCTTCCTTTCACAACCTTCTAATCAATGTCAACAACACTACCAGGTGATGTTTTCTCTACCTCATCTTTGAAACTATACAAGATGTGAAAAATTTCATTCCACTTGCCTTGAATAAAGTCTAGAGCCATCTCCTTCCCATCAAAGACTCCGTGGTAAGGAATCATAACGTTAAACTTTTTGCTAATCTTTGTTCTGAGGTCAGCATGTCTAATGTTATCATCCCGCCTCACCCAGTCAAGTAAAGTAGCAGCAATCCACTTGGTTGTCCCCAGTCGAATTTTATCACTTAAAAAGTATTAGCACAATTATGTTTCTTCGTGATTACCTTGATCTGCATTACATAAGAATCCAAATAAATCAGAGGACATATCAGCAGAATAAATATGAGAAAAGACTAAAACTAAATGTAGCTATTGCAACCTGAAATGGATGTCCACCCCTCATTTGAGATGCATGCAATCTCCATTTACACACATTACTTTCCCTACAATGCACCCTAAATCTCTTTTGGTCGCTCTTTTCAATGATAAATTCGAACCCAACTCCTATTGCATAGGTAGCAACTGCATATCTGCAATCCTCCACAGTCTCAAAGACAGTCCCCTCATCAATTATAGGATTGTCCCTGTCAAAGTTTATCATTGGACTATCCTCAGCTTCGTCATCGTATATGCATCCCACTTCCACATCTTCACATTCCTCTTCCTCGTCAGTCCCATAATCAGGCTCAAAGTTCGAATCAACCAAATATTCCCTACTCTCCATCCTATCAGGGTCATCAGCCATGTCTGGATATACTTTCTCATCATCATCAACATCTTCGAGCACAAAATCATCCACACTGCCACCCTTTTCAATGTCTTCATGCTCGCTTCACAAAGCATCATGCTCAAGAACAAGCTGGGCAGACGTCCTGCGGTTACCAACACATATCCTCGCCATCACCACGGGACTAGAAATGCTAATTGGGGAACGCAAAGAAGGAATTATAGTTCTTACCCTTCAAGGAGGATGTACGGCACCTTCACCAGAGTCCAGACATCCAAAGCTTTGCACCCTGCTTCCTCTTCTGGGGAGGGCAAGAGGATGATGGCCCAAGGGAAGGAGGAGAGTGGTGCATGACAGAACGGAGTGGCGACATGAGGACCAAAGGAGCGGAGCAAAGCTGGGAGTGAAAAAATATGGAAAATTCCACAATAATGGGGGGGGGGCACTAGTCCTCAAACCTGGGACGCGCTTCGTTGATGATGGAGGTAGCAGGCCCGCCAGTCAGAAAACATGCCACTTCGTCTTTCTCCATTTCTGATGGTGTTGCTACAATTCGACGGTTCGTAGTGGCACATGAATAATATCATGGAAACATAAGGCCATAGTCGTCAACATATTTAAAATAGAAACTGGTTTGTTTGGTCTCCTACCTGTCCTAGTACATTGCCCGATCAGGTAGGAAGCCATAGCCGATATTTTTAATATATTCACACTCTTATGATGAGAAGGGAAATAAAGATTGAGCGGTTAGTGCAACAAGTGTCGAATTATTACCCTCTTAGGAAATATGAGAGGATTATTTTCACGCATTCCCGGACTCCACACCCACTGTCACTCCCCTTCTATGACTAACCCCACTTCCCCTTGCGCAGCTCCACCCTAACACACCACCTAGGATAATATGGCCCTACCGAAGTAGCCACCGCCGCCAAAACTTGGGTATTTGGCCCCTCTAAGGCAGGCCATGAAGCTCTACTTCAAGGCCGACATAGGTACAATTACTCGGGTGCTTATGATTCGTTACCCTGGCTGTATAAAGGCTCATGGTCCATGAAGATTCAAGATGATGGCCCAAAGAAGCAACCAATAAAAGACTTAGTTGTATTAGGAAAGGAAATATGAATCGACGTTATGTTGGTGTTGTAATCATACATATGTAACCTATTTGTATACGACTTTGATACCCGGCCTATTATATATAGGATGGGAGTAGCCTATGAGGAGGGACCGAAAACCCTGAAGTAATCTGTAATAGTGATGTTCATCAAGTAATCAGGCGAACTCAACTCCCTTGTTTGCCTAACATCCAACAAAATCCCCGGTGTTCTCTTTTCCACAAAACCTTAAGTCCATCACCATGGGCATTGCCGAGGTCAACCCTCGTCAATTGGTGCCGTCTTTGGGACACCTGAATGCTAAAGTCATGGATTCGGCGAACGCCTTTTCATCAAGCAATAATCCAACGGAAGCAACACCACGCCCGCCCACCCCTGTTTCGGTACCTGCCAATTTTAATGGTGGATCCGATCTCATATCGAAAGTTTCCACTTTCAAGTAGAGGATCCCGAAGAACCACACCTCTCAGCTCTGATCTCATCGGGACTGTCGGTCAAAAAAATCTGCGGCTATGGCGATAACTGCGTTACCCGTCGGATCATCCGTGGAAGCCGCGCTGGAGGTGGAGAAAGCCAATGAAAACAATCAAAAGACAGCATATCTAGGGGACCTTGATGGTCTCTACGGTGATCTCTCCCTTGGGTCAAACCACCATTCAACCACACCATGAGGATCAAGCTCAGAAAGTAGAGAAAGTATTGACCTCGGAATTAGAAAGGCTGAGATCTACCCAGAACAGAAACCACTAGACTTCAGTGGTCTCCTAGATAGTGTCTCCGTCGGATCTATCAATGACGTCACTAGGCCATACATAACATGTCACCAAGTGTGTGTAATCATCGGGGACCCTTCGACACAGCACGACTCTAACGGTAACCCTATTCTTAACCCCAGTGATATTCTATCGGATGACAATGGAGGAAATCATAGCAACGATGGGAACCACGGAAATAAGGAGACCCGATGGACAACTACATAACCTGAGGAGGAGGGGAACCACGTGGAGGCGAGAGGTGAACTCTCCGATTACCAGCTACAACATGGCGAAAAGCAAGGGAAGCAATTTCAGGCGCAGTCCCAATGACAGCCGATGCCACACTCGATGATGTACTAGCATATCAATACCTGCTTCATCACAAGAAGAGAGACCTGCTAAGGATGCAAAGGCAACTCGGCGAAAGAAAAAGGCTAGCTGACATATCCAGCCTAAGACAGGCACAATTAAGTTCTACCAGAGGATCAAGAAGCATAACTGGGGGAGCACCGCCAAGAAGGAGAACATTGATACGTCCATTTTGCATCACTATTCTATGTCTTAATTCACTATTATTCATTGATATATTTCGTATTGAGAGGTGATACTTATGTTATTTCATCTGTTTTTGCATGGTTGATGACTTTTGGAGCATGGACCGCTGCAGTCAGGATTCTGATGGAAAAGGTGCTGTGGGCAGCCCTAGGCCGCGCCAGCAGGTGGTGTGGCCACCCTGGCCCACTCCAGCCTCTCCTCTCTTGCGTATAACATCCTCCCGAAATCCTAAGACTTGGAGGGCGACCACAGAAATATTCCGCCACCTCTGCGGGGCGGAAAACACTGAGACAGAAAGATCTCTCCGGCAGACAGATTTCTGCCGGGGGAATTCCTTCCCGGGGATGGAAGATCGTCGCCATCAACACCATCATCAAGCTGGACTTCATCGGGATCATCATCATCTTCACCACCATCATCACCATCAGCACCCTCATCACCATCTCCATATTGCTGAAAAATTGAGTTGAATCTTGCATTAGTTCATAGGGGAAACTTTCCCGGTGTTGATTACTCTTTGTAGTTGATGCTATTGAGTGAACCATTGAATTATTGTTTATGTTCAGATTGTTATACATCATTATTCCATCTCTGATCATGATCCATATGATGTCTTGTGAGTAGTTCGTTTTGTTCTTGAGGACATGGGAGAAGTCATGTTGTTAGTAGTGGAGTTGTGTTGAGAAAGATTCAATAGTTTGTTATTTATGTTGTGGTGTACTTCTTCTAGTGGTGTCATGTGAACGTCGACTACATGACACTTAACCTATATAGTCCTAGGGGAATGCATTGTGTATTTGGCTACTAATCGTAGGGGTTGCCGGAGTGACAGAAACCTGAACCCCCGTTAGGAAACCATTGCACAAGGGACGTAAGGGTCTTAGAGTTTAAAGCTGTGGTTAGGTTTCTACCTTACTTACTTTCTTGTACTTACGGATGTTTCCAAGGGGTATAATCACAAGTATATATTAGTCCTAGGAAGGTCGGTACATTAGCACAGGTTCACCCACACAACATTTAGCAAGCTAAAGAAGATTAATCAACTATATGAAGCGAAAGCACTTGACAGTCTTCCGATGTGTCCTCGAGAACGTTTGGTCATCTTAAGTAATACAACCGGATTGTCCTTTGCTGCATAAAGGATTGGGTCACTTGCTGCATTTATTATTACTGTCTTTTATTTACTCATACTTTGTTTACTTGCTTTATCAAATACCCCTAAAAATCCGTTTGCTAAGTATTTGCAGAGAATTCCTGATCCATACCACTAGCCAACACCTTCTGCTCCTTGTTGGGTTCGACACTCTTACTTATCGAAAATACTGCGATACACCCCCTATACTTGTGGGTCATCAAGACTATTTTATGGCGCCGTTGCCGGGGTGTGAAGCGCTATTGGAGAGTGGAACTGGTAAAGGAAACTTCTACTGTGAGTATTGTTTACTTCTGCTAGTTGCTTTATTTTTGTTATGGATAATTCACTAAGTTTCTTATTTGGTAATGCTACTACCACTTCTAAGGTAGTAGTGAAGCCACCACCTGCTAAGAATGATGTTTTCAAAATACCTACAACTACAAGAATTATTGATAGTGTTATGGATAACTATTATGTTGGGGATGGAACTGTCCATCCTGGTGATCATTTGCTCTTTATACACGAATTATGCGGGTTATTCAAGTGTGCAGGTATTACTACAGATCAAGTTAAGAAGAAGTTATTCTCATTATCACTGGAAGGAAGAGCTGAGGACTGGTATAAGCTGCTGAAGAATGGCCAAGCTTTGGAATGGGAGGAAATAGTACCTCTCTTTTATTCAAAGTTTTATCCTCCTAGTGAGATTCATAAAGATCGGAATCAAATATACAACTTTTGGCCTCTTGATGGAGCGAGTACAGCTCAACTTGGGGGAGATTGAAGTTACTAATGCACAAATGTCCCATTCATGAGCTCCCCAACAATATTATTATCAATAACTTTTATGCAAGGCTTCCTCTACATGATAAAGATTTATTGGATGCTTCTTGTGCTAGATCATTCACTCGTATGGAACAAGAAGCTAAATGGGATCTTCTGGACCGTATTCAAGACAATGCTGAAGCTTGGGAGAATGACAAAGGTAGAAAGTCAGGTATAAATTATGATTATGAATGCATTGAATCTTTTATGGGAACTGATGACTTTCAAAATATTAGTAATGCTTATGGTCTTGATTTTCAAGTTATTACGAATTGCTTTAGAGATTTTGCTTCTTATATTGAAATTCCAAAAAGGGGATGGATAAGTACCATGCACCTTATAAAGATATTGTTGACTGCGTTCCTGTTGAGAGCAGTGAGTGTTACATTATTGATCTTATCTTACCTGAACCTTATATCGAGAAGATTCCCTTCCCAGATAAGGTAAAGGATCATCCTATGATAACTAATGTAATCACTAAAAGTGAAAAGAGAACTGTAAAACCTGATGAACACATAAACGTTGAACCTGTGGTAGCAATTGTGAAAGACCTTGTCACTATAAACATAGAAGAGGGACACATAGTCTTTTGTGAGGATGCTTCTAATATGTTTTCACATCCTAATAGAACTAAAAAAGCTAGTGTTCCTGTGCTTTCTGTTAGAATTGGTGATCATTGCCATTATGGTTTATGTGATATTGGTGCTAGTTCTAGTGTTATTCCTTATGAGCTTTACAGAGAAATTATGCATGAAATCAGTCCCTGCGAATTGGAAGAGATTGATGTGGTTATTCACCTTGCTAATACAGAGACCATCTCTCCAATTGGTATCGTACGAGACGTGGAAGTTCTTTGTGGTAAGATCAAGTATCTTGCTGATTTTCTAGTACTTGGTTCAGCTGCTAGTAAAACTTATCCTATCATTTTTGGTAGACCTTTCTTGAGTACTTGTGGAGCTATTATTGATTGCAAGAGGGAGAAAATCTTGACTAAGTTTGATGGGGAATCTTATGAGTTTAATTTTTCAAAAATTGCTAAAGAACCTTGCGAAGAGGAAACCCATAATGAGGATTTTAGAGTTGAACAACTTGCTTCTATCTCTCTTGCTCCTAACAATGCTTTGCAGCAATTTATGGAAGATCACGAAAGTGAGATCTTCATGGAAGAAAGGAATGAGATTGACGAGATCCTCTGTCGTCAACCCTAGATGCTAAAGCATGACTTGCCTGTAGAAGACTTGGGTACCATGTTGCAACCTAAAAAGGATCTGGTTTTCGATCTAAAACCTCCCCCTGATGATCTTAAATGTGCTTATATTGATGATAAAAAGATATATCCTGTTATTATTAGCTCTAACCTTTCAGGAAAGGAAGAAGAAAGGTTTTTGTAGGTTTTGAAGAAACACCAAGGAGCTATGGGCTATACTCTGGATGATTTAAAAGGGATTTCACCTACTATATGTCAGCATTCTATCAACATAGAACCAGATGGGAAGCCAGTGGTGGAGCACCAACGATGTTTAAATCCTAGGATGAAGGAAGTGGTAAGGAATGAGGTATTGAAACTCCTTGATGCTGGTATTATTTACCCTATTGCTGATAGTGAATGGGTTAGTCCTGTTCATTGTGTTCCTAAAAAAGGAGGTATTACCATTGTTCCTAATGATAATGATGAGCTTATTCCTCAAAGAATAGTAGTAGGCTATAGGATGTGCATCGATTTTAGAAAAGTCAATAAAGTTACTAAGAAAGATCATTACCCGCTTCCTTTTATTGATCAAATGTTGGAAAGGTTGTCTAAAAAGACCCATTTTTGTTTTCTTGATTGTTATTCTGGTTTCTCTCAAATTGCTGTTAAACAACAAGATCAAGAAAAAACTACTTTTACTTGCCCTTATGGAACTTATGCTTATAGACGTATGCCTTTTGGTTTATATAATGCTCCTGCTACTTTTCAAAGGTGCATGTGTGCTATCTTTCATGGTTTTTGTGAGGAAATTGTAGAAGTGTTCATGGATGACTTTTCTATCTATAGAACTTCTTTTGATAATTGTCTGCACAACCTTGATAAAGTTTTGCAGAGATGTGAAGAAACTAATCTTGTTCTTAATTGGGAGAAATGCCACTTCATGGTTAATGAAGGGATTGTCCTTGGGCATAAAGTTTCTGAAAGAGGCATAGAAGTTGATAGAGCTAAGGTTGAGGCAATTGAGAAGATGCCATGCCGAAGAGACATCAAAGGTATTCGTAGTATCCTTGGTCATGCTGGTTTCTATAGAAGGTTTATTAAAGACTTTTCTAGGATATCAAAACCCCTTACTAATCTTCTTCAAAAAGATGTACCCTTCGTTTTTGATAATGATTGTAAGGAAGCTTTTGAAACTCTTAAGAAGGCTTTAACTACAGCCCCTATTGTTCAACCACCTAATTGGAGTTTACCCTTTGAAATAATGTGTGATGCTAGTGATTTTGCTGTAGGTGCTGTCCTTGGGCAACGTATTGATAAAAAGTTAAACATTATCCATTATGCTAGTAAGACTCTAGATGCTGCTCAAAGGAATTATGCTACTACTGAAAAGTAATTTCTAGCTCTTGTTTTTGCTTATGATAAGTTTAGGCCCTATATTGTAGACTCAAAAGTCACCATTCATACTGATCATGCTGCTATTAAATACCTTATGACGAAGAAGGATGCTAAGCCTAGGCTTATTAGATGGGTGCTACTTTTACAAGAGTTTGATCTACATATAGTAGATAGGAAGGGTGCTAGAAACCCTGTAGCTGATAATTTATCTCGATTGGAAAACATCTCTTTTGACCCTATGCCTGTTAATGATAGTTTCCCAAATGAACAGTTAGCTGCAGTAGGGGTAAGCTCGTGAGGGAGCCCTTGGTACGCTGATTATGCTAACTTTATTGTCTCCAAGTATTTGCCTCCAACTTTTACAGCTCAGCAAAGAAGGAAGTTCTTCTATGATTTGAGGCATTATTTTTGGGATGACTGTAACAACCTCAGACCCTACGCTCTGAGTTCAAGCCTGGGTGCACCCAAAGTGGTTAAAGAAGTACAGCGGGGGCCCAGGGGCCACCCACGTGTAGGCCCGTCGGCCGCCCTAACCACTTCCAAGAACATCGGGACAAGAGCGAGCGGCGTAGGCAACATGCGAAGAGATCAAATACATACACAAGTGAGTACGTATGCAAGCTACCTTACAACAGTTCTCAGAGCCATACCATCTAAAAGAAATAGAAATATTGCAACGCCATACGGCAAGATCCAAATATCCTAGATAGTTATAATAGTGTAGGATAGCTCCTCATACATCAATCAACAGAGTATCAAGCGGAAGCGGGAAACAAGATCCGAGTACAGAAAAGAAGCAAATCGGCATAAGATGCCACATAAATAAGCACATCCCGCCCACAGATCTCACGGATCCCCATCCCCGGAATCTCTACACCGAGTGATCGTTGCCAACATCATCTGTCTCCTCCACCCAGTATCCATCTTGCGAATACACCTGTTCATCTGAATCAAACAATTTATCGTGTGAGACCCTAGGGGTACTCAGCAAGTCTTTATGCCTCTAAAGGGGACATATACCCGGGGTGACGCAACTGCATCAAAAGATAATAACTAACAAGCCTATAGATACTCGCTAACCATCCGCCTAACCAAACATAGACGGATGCCCGTTAATTAGTAACAACAGTTATAACAGTATAAATTAATAGATCCATCCTCCTTCTTTCTTACCAACGAGAAAGCAGACGAACAACCCATCCGTTGGTGGTTTTATTAACCATTCCATGAGTATTGCACTATTTACTAGTCAGGTATTTAGTCAAATTAAAAGCGATACTTTAGTTATACTTGTCTATGATCGAGAAACTGTGCTCCAAGTCATCCATAACCGCGGACACGGCTTTCAGAAAGATTTACCTTGCAGGGGTGCACAAATAGCAACACACACTCGATCAACCTCGGAAAAACTAACTCAAAACCCAACAAGGCATTCACGACAAAACGATCACAGGATTCATAAAATATTTCAGGGGGCCACCCCACCAAGCTACCCGCAACGAAGTTGGCCAGCTCCAGAACGGACCCAGGGTTTGTGTGGACGGCGGTAAACGACTGGGAACCCGAAAGTATGACTGGGCTTGTCGATACAGCGAAAACGTGTCACGATCCAAAAAAGTACAGGTGCTCCACGCACAATGTTAAATAAAGCGGTAAAGCATGGCATAAGTATAGGATAGTAAATAAAACCCCAAACTAGTTTGTGGCCCCAAGAAATAGAAATGAATCAAGCTCTGGCTCAGGGGGGTCATAAGGCCTCCCGGATGTGGATAGTGCGAATAGTCAAGGAACATGTATCAATTACTCAGGGTCCTAAGGGACACAAGTGAGCATGAAAAACCAAATGACAGATATTGCTCACCGGTGCCTCTTTCATTAGTTATCCCATTACTACTCAAATTAAGTTGTTTAGGTACCTCGTGATCCATCAGACACTCACATATCCTACACATGCTGTTCTATGACTCGCATGGCTCAAACAACTCCTATAGTAATGGCTCATAGGATGAAGGAACAAGCTTTGGTGGGGTTTAAAAGTAAAGACCATGCAGTACTTGGGATTCAATTTAATGCATTCGCGACTCAATGATGCAAGAATAAGATAGAAGAAATAGGTACTATATGTATGCAAGCATGTGGTAGTGCTTGCCTGGCAGCTCAGTTGAAGCGAGGGATGGATCTGGGTAGTACTCCTGGGATTCCTGATAATTCCCTTGCTCGGCGTCTATTCGAAAGAAGAACCAAACAAACAAGGGCCACATAAATAAAGTGCACAAGCATATAAATAAAATGCGACAAGCAAACAAGCATGCCATGATGAATGATGCGCAAATTACATGGAAATAATGTAGCATGGCAAGGGTGAGGTGTCGGGACAAGAACAAATCATTTTATTAATTATTTGGTCACGTTTTATTGCCATAAAACGTTCTAATTTTTAATAATGACATGATGCATGCTTCAATTCAGAACATGGAATGCATACTCAGAACGAGCTCGTCGCGCTGATCGATTTAGACATTTTATTTGCCAAATTTGGAGTTATAGAATTAAAGTTATTAATTAATTAAGTATTTTTATTGCAATTAAACAATTTCGAAAATTTAAAATTAGTCAAACATTATTTTGGATGGCAGATTTGAAATCCTCACATTTTTCTAATTCAAAAACATATATTAGTTGTATTATTTGGATTTATTAATAAAAAGTTATTAATTTCTAGATATTAAAAACATATTTGCAATTTCTGGATTATTTTTATTATTCAGAAAAAGAACAGGGACTATTTGTACTCAAAGAGATTTAACCCGAGTCACAAACAGGTGGGGTCGTCTGCTGAGCTGGCGGGAAAAGGATGCAGCGCCTTTTCTCACCGGGCACTCAGCCAACCAAGGAGGATGACAAGCGGGGCCCGCGTCTGTGCAGACTCACATGCAGGCGCGTGAACAGGGCGCGGCTACGTGGGGAATCCAGGGGAGTTCAGGTGGGAAACCCTCAAAGAATGGGTATCTTTTCATAAAAGGAACACTGGGGCTGGCTGGTGGGGCTCAGGGACCGCGGGTTAGAAGGGAAAAGAGCCCGGGGGTTTTCTATAAAACTGTTGCGGGCTGCTGTTCTGACGAGACTGAAACGACGGAGAACCCCCGGTGGTCCGGCGATCTTACGCAGTCAGTGGCGACGAAACCACTAGACGAAAAGAGGTGTTGTAAAAGAGAAACTTGTAGCGGGATGAACGGGCTAAACTTTCTGTTCAGCAAGTGCGCACGGAGGCGGACCACATCGACCGAAAACCGCAGAAGAACATAGGTGCGCACGGGGGTTGTTGTTACTGACATGCAGCTGCAGGCGTGCATCGTACAGCGCGATCGGCGGTGCACGGAGGCTGCTCGATGGAGCGCGGCGGCGTCACGGCGAGCTAGAGAGGGAAGGGAGATGTCGAGAAGCTAGAGGTGCTCACCAGCGACCATCAGGTGCAGACAAGACGGCTCGAGGTCGACGTGATCCTTAGCGAGGCTCACGGCCGGCTTCATCGGCTTCCTCGCGGACATGGTGGCGACGGCGATGATCCGGCGAGGTCCAGGCACGGCTGCAGGTCCAGAGCGACGATGAGGTAGCAGGGGAATGTCCTGGTACTATGGGTTCGCCTTGGGGGTCGCCAGGTCGACAGGGACAGCATGTAGACATCTAGGATTAGAGGGTATGGTTCCATGGCAATGGCTTGGGAAAAGGAGGAAGGAAGAGAGGATGGCGATGGTTCTGGGGTGTCCAGATCTCGATCTGAGGCTGCTCTAGGTGGCTGGTTAGGTGAGGAGAGGGAGGGAGGAAGCACATGGGGGTTGTCCACTTTTTCAAGGTAGAGGAGGAGGGTGGACTCCGGAGGGGCATGAGGTGGGGGCCCTGTCGCACGTGCTCGTGAGGCAAGAAGAGAAACAGGGACAAGCCTCGTTCGCTGTCCACTCAGCTGGGTCGCACTAGACCAAGGAAAAGAGCAGGTTCGGTGCAAGCGAGAGAAATAAAGGGAGAGGCGCGCGAGTGCAGGCTGCTGAGTCCGGCTTGGCGCGGTGCAAGTTCAGGCGGCTGACGAGCCAGCTAGCAGGGGTGCTGGGTTGGGTTCAGCTGGACCAGGATGGGGGTGGTTCGATGATGAATAGGTGTAGAAGAGAGAGAGAGAGAGGAACAAAGCCAAGCTAGGTAAAAGAGAGGGTTTAAGCTAGAGATGAGAGAGAGAGATTAGGGTTTAGGGATTAGATGAAGAGAACCCATCCTAGGTTGTTTGATGCATATCCCTTTTCGATCTCGTTTAAAACAAGCCATGCAAGGAGATTCAAATATGAAAGATTTCAAAACAACACATAAAATACCACAAGGAGGAAAGGAAGGAAGAGATGCCCTATGTTGCATGTACCTGCAATAATAGGCATGCAAGAAATAAAAAGAGACAAGATGGTCTACTAGGATCCTTTTGAATTTGGCTATTTGATGGATTCCAAACCAAACAAGCTTTACACCAAATTCAAAAGAAACCCCAAAAAGAGGAGGTATGTACAAGCTTGCATGGGCCATGCATGAACCTTAGATAGGCCACATTATATTTGTGAAAACAAATACAAGCTCAAATGACCCCATTTAGCCCCATGCACTCCAATTTGAATCAAACCCAAGCAAAAGGTTGGGAGAGGTTGAATAGAAAACATCAAATAGAAGAACTAGAATAAGATGGAGATGTGGAGCTTATATTTCACGCGACATGAAATAATGGTACCACACATAGCATACATGCACAAGGAATTAACACATGGTTAGAACTAAACCCATATGTCCAAGAATTGATGAAATAAACATGAATAAATATAATGGAAATGCTAGTGTGTGTGTATGCCACTAGATAATTATATGGTCCCATTTATATTTAGATATGCCCACTCATATAGAAGTAAACCATATGAAGATGTAGAAGTATCCCCACATGTAGACCCACATCATTTATATTGTGAAAACAATAGTAAACACCATTGGGGCATGTGGTATAGAAGGAGATCCATCTTTATATATGTGAGCTAGACAAGACCCAAAAGAGAAGATGCAAAAAACCCCAAGTATTTTGGGATGGTGGAATTATAAGGTGGTGACAAAGAAAGGTGGTGGAGATAAAGGAAGGTGACAAAGGTGGTGGAATAGATAAAAGATATGCCCCCAACTCAACTTGGGCATCAAACATTTTATCAAAAAGCAAATACAATAAATCAAGAGGCAAATACAAGTGAGACAAATGCATATGAGAGAAGAACCAAAAAGAAAAGGGGTTTTATATGATGCTCAAATGCAATGTGGCATGATGACATGAGCATGATATAATGATGATGCAACTAATTATATGTAGGAAGTAGCATTATATAGACTAGGCTAGTAGCATTGCAATTGTTAGACAATTGGGATGCTACAACTCGCCCCCACTAAATAAGAATCTCGCCCCGAGATTCCTAGGAAAAAGAAAACAACACAAGAAGAGGCGGGTGTTCGGAACGAAGGTATTCCTCACGTTCCCAAGTTGATTAACAACGGAATGGTGCGACCATTACACCTTGCAAAACTTGCGAGACTTGTTGCGAGTCTTGCGTTTTGCTAGAGAACCAAGTGTTAGAAAAGTTGAAGGATTATCGTTAGACAAGAATGATAGGATGAACATATCTCTGGTTTTCTCGAGAAACATGATAAAAGAATAGAACCACTTGTGAAAGAAAAAGAAAGGACGATGTATCAGGGAGAACGAAATGACACACCATTAATATTAAAGATTTACAGATGCAAGAGCAGATAAATCTTGTCTTGCCGGAAGAAAAAGAGCTACTTTGGAGAAGTTATGCACTACTATGAGAGTAGCATTGTTTCTTCTCTCGGATTTGGGAAAAGAAGTTCGGAAACAATATTTCCTTCAAACAATAGAGTTCCTTGATATCAACGGAAAGATTTAGTTAGACATTGTCGGATTAGATCTTTCTTTTGCCGGTAAGAACCAAAGGATCACGCAATTGAGGTGCGCGGATATAACTTCAAGATAAAGAGGGAATGCTAGCTTATGGTAGAATCCTTAGAAGAAGTGGAATGTGGAATAGATTTGCGATTAATGGCATCAACCATAATTGACTTTACCGGGAGGCAAAAGGATTGACAAAAAGGAAGTCAGATATATCTTCCATCCTTCTTGATTGATGATGTGGTGCTCCAGTGGAATGAAGAGTAACTGAAAAGATAAATGCATTTGCTTCCACCAGATAATTGAAGATTTTGCTCCATCTTGAATAGACAAGACCACCAACACGAGATTATTGATTATGTTCTTCGAGAGAGCACTCCGGAAATACAAGGTCAGAAGTAAAGTATCGAGGGATAAAGGCCACTTCTAACTTTCGTGGAATGAGTGAAATTGCATTAGATCACCAATTCAATGTACAAGAGCGAATGATAAGAGTAGTGGTATGGTAGCTACTCCATCCCGCACCCAAAGCATTACTCCGTACATGAATAAGAAAATCATGCAACCCAACTACTAAATAGACTGAAGGTATTGGCAAAAACTCATGGAACTCCATAAGAAAACAAGGACTTAATGCAAACGATTCGCCGGATCCAAGATAGATAAGGATGATGATGTTGTCGTCATATCAGAAGTACCCAGCCACCGGAAAGATATGAAGGAAGATTACGGAGACAACTGCAAGATTCAATAGATAAAGAAAAAGATAGCACCAACTTGAACAGAAGGATTACAAAGATCTAGAAATTCTTCATGGCATCCGGTGGATTGAGCATAGACTATCGAACGAGATGGTTCCAAAGATTACTTGACGAGAACTAGGTGAAAAGAACTCCATGTTCTTCTTGAAATGATTGAGCGAGATTTAGCAGCCTTGAGGAAATTTTCAGCGAAACGACGATGATAACTCGCCAACAAGGAAAAACTCCGGGTTTGATTGAAGGTGGAGGATGGAATTAACAATGGACTTGCTGATTCTAGAATTGAAGTGATGTATTTAGCAAAAAGACGTGATCGAGATAGGTGACTTCAAGAAGTCAGAATTCACACTTTGAGACTTTGCACACAAGCAGTGCTCACGAAGCTTGAGAGAAAAGACACAGATGATCTTCCATTGATATAGAATAAGAAAGCATATCATGACGATATACCACCACGGATTAACAAGATATTCCAAGAATATAAAGTTCAAGAGGCGGGAGAAACATGCAAATGCTCAAAATACTTTCTGAGCTCAACGCTCTTTGAAAGATCGACGTTGCAAGCAAGGATTCATGTTGGAAAGATGCACTGGCAGAATAGATTATCTGGTCCTTCGGAAGAGAATAAGAAATGCCACCTGGTTCACATTGTCGATCGGATCACCGGTTACAAAGATAAAGAGATCTTGGATAAAGGAACGATGATAGCTCATACCTTAAGAAAAGCTATCAGAGATGAAAAGATGCAATTCCCTCGTATCAAAGAGAATTTTGCAGATATGGAGTTCCAAAAATATGTGAAGCATGATAAACAGATAATAGACCATCGTAGTGCCTTGAGAAAACTCCATATTGCCAAAGATACTTGAATATTCATAGATATGATCATGGTGTAACTCAAATCACAGGAGATAACCGCCACCATTTGGAGGATTGTGTCGATAGCATTGACCATACTCCACTCATGATAAGTGTCATATAGCTTTGCCGAGAACCAAATTACGATCACAAGCATCGGATCGACACATGTTATGTATTTAGCCCAGAAGAATTGATGATGAAGTAAAACTCCAGGATTAAGCGCCGGTGACAAAAGAATGAGTTAGCATGGACATGCCGATAGATAATGTTTCACACACGACTGAAGAGGAGTGTGGAAACACAGATGTATCAAAGAAAAAATTTCTGCATTTTTCGGCATTAAAATACAAATAAATGCGCAAAACCACTTATCAGATAGGGATTAGCAACTCCACATTCTGTGAAAGCATGCTGGAAGGAAGAACACCCTTACCAAGATTGCGCCGGTTAACAAGGAGTCGGATAGATCATGTCGGTTTACAAAAGCATGTCGGTCTGGAATGTACCAATAGTTGATAACCAAAGGTAGATTGTGACAACAAGGTTGGATGCAACAGGTAGACAAGGAATTACACACACACACTTTCTATGGTACTACGGAACCCAGAACACGTGAATCCTAGTTTGAATTTTTAGAAGAGGATTGAAAACGTTACACTTCCTTACCAGAAAAGGGTGGGTGGGTAAGAAGAAAAAGTGGAAGCAGTCCTACTCTCACGTTTTGGTTTTCCCTAGTATACATAACTACCAAAATATTTGCTAGACTGACAATGAACATTTGGCTGAGACCCTGAAGGGCAGGATGGCTCTGATACCAATTGTAACAACCTCAGACCCTACGCTCTAAGTTCAAGCCTGGATGAACCCAAAGTGGTTAAAGAAGTACAGCGGGGGCCCAGGGGCCACCCACGTTTAGGCCCGTCGGCCGCCCTAACCACTTCGAAGAACATCAGGATAAGAGCGAGCGGCGTAGGAAACAGGCGAAGAGATCAAATACATACACAAGTGAGTATGCATGCAAGCTACCTTACAACAGTTCTCAGAGCCATACCATCTAAAAGAAATAGAAATATTGCAACTCCATACGATAAGATCCAAATATCCTAGATAGTTATAATAGTGTAGGATAGCTCCTCATACATCAATCAACAGAGTATCAAGCGGAAGCGGGAAACAAGATCCGAGTACGGACAAGAAGCAAATCGGCATAAGATGCCACATAAATAAGCACATCCCGCCCATAGATCTCACGGATCCCCATCCCCGGAATCTCTACACCGAGTGATCGTTGCCAACATCATCTGTCTCCTCCACCCAGTATCCATCTTGCGAATACACATGTTCATCTGAATCAAACAATTTAGAGTGTGAGACCCTAGGGGTACTCAGCAAGTCTTTATGCCTCTAAAGGGGACATATACCTGGGGTGACGCAATTGCAGCAAAAGATAATAACTAACAAGCCTATAGATACTCGCTAACCATCCGCCTAACCAAAGATAGACGGTTGTCCGTTAATTAGTAACAACAGTTATAATAGTATAAATTAACAGATCCATCCTCCTTCTCGCTTACCAACGAGAAAGCGGACAAACAACCCATCCGTTGGCAGTTTTATTAACCATTCCATGAGTATGGCACTATTTACTAGTCAGGTATTTAGTCAAATTAAAAGCGGTACCTGCAGGGGTGCACAAATAGCAACACACACTCCATCAACCTCGGAAAAACCAACTGAAAACAAAACGAGGCATTCACGACAAAGCGATCACAGGATTCATAAAATATTTCAGGGGGCCACCCCACTAAGCTACCCGCATCGAAGTTGGCCGGCTTCGGAACGGACCCAGGGTTTGTGTGGATGGCGGTAAACGACTGGGAACCCGAAAGTGTGACTGGGCTTGTCGATATAGCGAAAACGTGTCACGATCCAAAACAGTATAGGTGCTCCACGCACAATCTTAAATAAAGCGGTAAAGCATGGCATAAGTACAGGATAGTAAATAAAACCCCAGACTAGTTTGTGGCCCCAAGAAATAGAAATGAATCAAGCTCTAGCTCAGGGGGGTTCATAAGGCCTCCCGGATCTGGATAGTGCGAATAGTCAAGGAACAGGTATCAAGTACTCGGGGTCCTAGGGGACACAAGTGAGCATGAAAAACCAAATGACAGATATTGCTCACCGGTGCCTCTTTCATTAGTTATCCCATTACTACTCAGATTAAGTTGTTTAGGTACCTCATGATCCATCATACACTCACATACCCTACACATGCTGTTCTACGACTCGGATGGCTCAAACAACTCCTGTAGTAATGGCTCATAGGATGGAGGAACAAGCTTCGGTGGGGTTTAAAAGTAAAGGCCATGCAGTACTTGGGATTCAATTAAATGCATCCGCGACTCAATGATTTAAGAATAAGATAGAAGCAATATATACTATATGTATTCAAGCATGTGGTAGTGCTTGCCTGGCAGCTCAGTTGAAGCGAGGGGTGGATCTGGGTAGTACTCCTGGGATTCCTGATAATTCCCTGCTCGGCGTCTGTTCGAAAGAAGAACCAAACAAACAAGGGCCACATAAATAAGGTGCACAAGCATATAAATAAAATGCAACAAGCAAACAAGCATGCCATGATGAATGATGCACAAATTACATGGCAATAATGTAGCATGGCAAGGGTGAGGTTTGGGGACAAGAATAAATCATTTTATTAATTATTTGGTCAAGTTTTATTGCCATAAACAGTTCTGATTTTTAATAATGACATGATGCATTCTTCAATTCAGAACATAAAATGCATAATCAGAACGGGCTCGTTGCGCTGATCGATTTAGACATATTATTTGCCAAATTTGGAGTTATAGAATTAAAGTTATTAATTAATTAAGAAAAGGCATTTTTATTGCAATTAAACAATTTCGAAAATTTAAAATTAGTCAAACATTATTTTGGATGGCATATTTGAAATCCTCACATTTTTCTGATTCAAAAACATATATTAGTTGTATTATTTGGATTTATAAATAAAAAGTTATTAATTTCTGGATATTAAAAACATATTTGCAATTTCTGGATTATTTTTATTATTTAGTAAAAGAACAGGGACTATTTGTACTCAGAGAGATTTAACTCGAGTCACAGACAGCTGGGGTCATCTGTTGAGCTGGCGGGAAAACGACGCAGTGGCTTTTCTCACCGGACGCTCAGCCAGCCACGGAGGATGACAAGCAGGACCCGCGTCTGTGCGGACCCACACGCAGGCGCACGAACAGGGCGCGGCCACGTGGGGAATCCAGGGGAGTTCGGGTGGGAAACCCTCAAAGCACGGGTATCTTTTCATAAAAGGAACATTGGGGCTGGCTGGTGGGGCTCGGGGACCACGGGTTGGAAGGGAAAAGAGCCCGGGGGTTTTCTATAAAACTGCTGCGGGCTGCTGTTCTGACGAAACTGAAACGACGGAGAACCCCCGGTGGTCCGGCGATCTTACATGGATGGTGCCGACGAAACCACTCGACGAAAAGAGGTGCCGTAAAAGAGAAACTTGCAGCGGGATGAACGGGCTACACTTTCTGTTCAACAAGTGCGCACGGAGGCGGACCACACCGGCCGGAAACCGCAGAAGAACAGAGGTGCGCGCGGGGGTTGCTGTTACTGACGCGCGGCTGCAGGCGTGCATCGGACAACGCGATCGGCGGTGCACGGAGGCTGCTCGACAGAGCGCGGCGGGGTTGCGGCGAGCTAGAGAGGGAAGGGAGATGTCGGGGAGCTAGAGGTGCTCACTAGCGACCATCAGGTGCAGAGAAGACGGCTCGAGGTGGACGTGATCCTTGGAGAGGCTCGCTGCCGGCTTCATCGGCTTCCTCGCGGACATGGTGGCGACGGCGATGATCCGGCGAGGTCCAGGCACGGCTGCAGGTCCAGGGCGACGGTGAGGTAGCAGGGGAATGTCCTGGTATTACGGGTTCGCCTTGGGGGTCGCCAGGTCGACGGGGACAGCAGGTAGACAGCTAGGGTTAGAGGGTATGGTGCCATGGCAATGGCTTGGGAAAAGGAGGAAGGAAGAGAGGATGGAGATGGTTCTTGGGCATCCAGATCTCGATCTGAGGCTGCTCTAGGTGGCTGGTTAGGTGACGAGAGGGAGGGAGGAAGCACATGGGGGTTGTCCACTTTTGCAAGGTAGAGGAGGAGGGTGGACTCGGGAGGGGCATCAGGTGAGGGCCCTGTCGCACGTGATCGTGAGGCAAGAAGAGAAACATGGACAAGCCTCGTTCGCTGTCCACTCGGCTAGGTCACACCAGACCAAGGAAAAGAGCAGGTTCGGTGCAAGCGAGAGAAAGAAAGGGAGAGGCGCGCAAGTGCAGGCTGCTGAGTCCGGCTTGGCGCGGTGCAAGTTCAGGCGGCTGACGAGCCAGCTAGCAGGGGTGCTGGGTTGGGTTTAGCTGGACCAGGATGGGGGTGGTTCGATGATGAATAGGTGTAGAAGAGAGAGAGAGGAACAAAGCCAAGCTAGGTAAAAGACAGGGTTTAAGCTAGAGATGAGAGAGAGAGAGATTAGGGTTTAGGGATTAGATGAAGAGAACCCATCCTAGGTTGTTTGATGCATATCCCTTTTCGGTCTCGTTTAAAACAAGCCATGCAAGGAGATTCAAATATGAAAGATTTCAAAACAACACATAAAATACCACAAGGAGGAAAGGAAGGAAGAGATGCCCTATGTTGCATGTACCTGCAATAATAGGCATGCAAGAAATAAAAAGAGACAAGATGGTGTACTAGGATCCTTTTGAATTTGGCTAGTTGATGAATTCCAAACCAAACAAGATTTACACCAAATTCAAAAGAAACCCCAAAAAGAGGAGGTATAGACAAGCTTGCATGGGCCATGCATGAACCTTAGATAGGACACATTATATTTGTGAAAACAAATACAAGCTCAAATGACCCCATTTAGCCCCATGCACTCAAATTTGAATCAAACCCAAGCAAAAGGTTGGGAGAGGTTGAATAGAAAATATCAAATAGAAGAACTAGAATAAGATGGAGATGTGGAGCTTATATTTCATGCGACATGAAATAATGGTACCACACATAGCATACATGCACAAGGAATTAACACATGGTTGGAAGAGTAAACCCATATGTCCAAGAATTGATGAAAAAACATGAATAAATATAATGGAAATGCTAGTGTGTGTGTGTATGCCACTAGATAATTATATGGTCCCATTTATATTTAGATATGCCCACTCATATAGAAGTAAACCATATGAAGATGTAGAAGTATCCCCACATGTAGACCCACATCATTTATATTGTGAAAACAATAGTAAACACCATTGGGGCATGTGGTATAGAAGGAGATCCATCTTTATATATGTGAGCTAGACAAGACCCAAAAGAGAAGATGCAAAAACCCCCAAGTATTTTGGGATGGTGGAATTATAAGGTGGTGACAAAGAAAGGTGGTGGAGATAAAAGAAGGTGACAAAGGTGGTGGAATAAGATATGCCCCCAACTCAACTTGGGCATCAAACATTTCATCAAGAAGCAAATACAATAAATCAAGAGGCAAATACAAGTGATACAAATGCATATGAGAGAAGAATCAAAAAGAAAAGGGGTTTTATATGATGCTCAAATGCAATGTGGCATGATGACATGAGCATGATATAATGATGATGCAACTAATTATATGTAGGAAGTAGCATTATATAGACTAGGCTAGTAGCATTGCAATTGTTAGACAATTGGGATGCTACAATGACCCACACTTATACAAAGAAGGAGTGGATGGTATTATGCGAAGATGTGTTCCAGAATATGAACAAAAGGAGATATTGCGTAAATGTCATGGTAATGCTTATGGAGGACATCATGTAGGAGATAGAACTGCACAAAAGGTGCTACAATCAGGTTTCTATTGGCCTACCCTTTTTAAATATGCAAGAAAATTTGTTTTATCTTGTGATGAATGTCAGCGTGTCGGTAATATTTCTAGACGCAATGAAATGCCTATGAACTACTCTCTAGTTATTGAACCTTTTGATTGTTGGGGATTTGACTTTATGGGTCCTTTCCCTCCTTCGAAAGGCTACACTCATATTCTCATTGGTGTTGATTATGTTACTAAGTGGGTAGAAGCCATTCCTACAAAGAGTGCTGATGGGGAGACCTCTCTAAAAATGCTTAAGGATGTTATCTTTCCTAGGTTTGGAGTGCCTAGGTATCTCAGGACTAATGGGGGTTCTCATTTCATTCATGGTGGTTTTAGAAAGACCCTTTCTAAATATGATGTTAATCATAGAATTGCTTCAGCCTATCACCCCCAAACTAGTGGGCAAGTAGAGTTATCAAATAGAGAAATTAAATCCATCTTGCAAAAGGCTGTTAATAGATCTAGAAAAAACTGGGCTAAAAAGTTGAATGATGCTTTATGGGCTTATAGAACTGCGTATAAAAATCCTATGGGGATGTCTCCTTATAAAATGGTTTATGGGAAAGCTTGTCACCTACCCTTAGAATTAGAGCACAAAGCTTACTAGGGAGTTAAAGAATTAAATAGAGATTGTAAGCTCGATGGTGAGAAAAGATTATTTGACTTAAGTTCTTTAGATGAATGGAGGAGTGAAGCCTATGAAAATGCTAGGCTCTTTAAGGAAAAAGTTAAAAGATGGCATGACAAGCGAATACTTAAGAGAGAATTTCATGTTGGTGAGAAAGTTCTATTGTATAGGTCTCGTCTCAGATTTTTTGCAGGAAAGCTAATGTCAAATTGGGAAGGACCTTTCATTATTGAAGAAGTATACCGTTCAGGAGTAACAAAAATTTCTTCTTTAAAAGATAATACTACACAAGTAGTGAATGGGCAGCGACTCAAGCACTATATTGCTGGAGATTCTTACAATGAAGATGTTGATGCCTTTCAAGTTATAACTCCGGAGAAATTCATCAAGGACCAAATTCAGAGACCTGCAGAGTCTGTTTTCAAATAGGTAATAGTTCTGGTAAGAAAAGTTCCGCAAAAATACAATCCAACTATATTTTTGCAGTTTTCAGCCAATAAGGGAAGTTATGAAGTGAAAAAGGGACGAAAACGGAGCCAGGGTGGCCCACACCACCCTGTGGCGCGGGCCCTCCCCTGGCCGTGCCACCAGGTGGTGAGTCCACCTCAGACTCCGCCTCCGACCCGTTTTCACCTAGTACCTTCCTCTTGTTGAAACTTCGTAATATATAACCCATCGGATCTTTCGAGGTTCGTATATCGTGTTTTCGTCGTGTTTTTTTTTCGATCTGTTTCTGCCAGGACATACTCTTTAAAGGTTTAGAAGCACAATGGTGTCTGCCAAGGATAAAGGGAAGGAGCCTGTGGAGGAAGACCTCCAAGACCCCGGGAAGGAGAAGGAGATCAAGAGTGAAGATGAAGAGGAGGCAAAGCACACCGACACCACCATTGCAAGAATTGGAGTGGTGGCAAACCCTACCAGGACTATGTCAATTGGAGGGAAGCCTCCTCATTACCATTTAGATCCCTGGGCACTTCCACCACGCACCAAGAATCCCTTCCATACCCTTATCCATGAGCATCAATACCAGAATATGCCCAAGGAGAAATTACCCTCCAATTGGGATTTGACTCGTTCTAGCCATGCAGGAAAAGAAGGCTTCAAGGAGGAAGAGTGGGGAAAGAATAGCAATAGCTGGAATTCTTAACCTGACATGATCATGAGCCGTATTGAGCACGACTCGGAGTTGATTCATACTCTCACCTTCGAGATTGAGGACTTTGGGAAATTGATCAGAGAGCTCATCGAGAGTATACCACCACCACCGAAGGAGTAATTCGTCATCAGGTTTGGCATCCCCTTGGTTTATTCCAAGCTTGGGGGAGTGCCGCGATATCACATCACTATATTCTATCTTTTTACCTTTTTAGTAGAGTCATATCATGAATAGAGGAGTTATTATGTAGTATGGTTTGCATTATGGAAGTGTCCCCTCTCTCGTTAGATATGTATCCCTTGGTGTGAGTTGCCGTTATCGATTATTAATGAGAATTTCTATCATTCACTCTTTTGCATAGCTTATATTAGTTTTCAATTCATGGTTGTTGATCTTGTTGTTATTATTGGTATCACTTTGGGATCATTGAGTTAATTTAGTTGGTTTTGGCAAACCTGGCTCGGTCAGTAGCACACTATTTTTGAGAGTTGAAAGAAAAGATAAAAGTACCTTTAAAGAAAAATAATTTCATCATCTTTCTTTCTTGATTTTCTCATAAGTTTAGTATTCTATAGTTAAGATCTTTTGTGCTTCCGAGGAAGATTGCATGTTTGTCTTTATCGCTTGTATGTTTGTTTGTTTCCTTCAACTCTTATACTTGCTACCCAGCCTTGCTAGCCAAAAACATGTACTGAGAGGGATTTCTTCTCGTGCATCCACCTCCTTTAAACCAAAACCTTTGCCATTTGTGTCCACCATACCTACCTAGTAGCATTATTGATATTCCAAGTAAATTCTTGTTTTATCTAACTCCCAAATTAAACTTGTTATGTGAGAATTAGTGATTAAAGCTCTCACGAACTTGATGGCACACCTTACCTTCTTGCATTTAATAAACGTGAACCATTGGGTCCTTCTTTGTTGCGTATATGCTTGCGCTTTATGAGTTGGAGTTAGCAGAACCATGTATCATGGGGACCGCTTTCAACACTTCATTGGTACTTGTACCTAGTTGATATCATGTTCTTTTTCTTATGGATCCTGACGGTGTAAAATAAAACTGGAACTTGTAAGATCATGGAGTTTATATGTGTGTTAGAGAAATGCCTTGGCCGCTAGCCTAAGCCATGCTTAATCATGGTGGAAACTTGCAACATAACTATAGTGATCATTCTATGAAGCATCCTCAATAAAAACCTATGCAAATAGCAAATAAAAAGATTGATGAGATGCTCACTGTCTGCTTGCCTTGTCATTTTGATTATGGGATAGCTCCTGTGTCATGTGCAAGGGGTACCCCGTTGGCGGTTCTCAATGATACTCATGTATTTACAATGACAAGAGCTTGCTCGTGACCGAAGTTGAGTAGCATGAGGTTCGATACTCATAAGTAAGGGGCATGGGAATTCAATTTGTAACTTGCCAAGCATATCCTCTTAGTTGTGTCACTTTAACCTTAATCACCAAAAGATGCCTATGATAGGGGCAATGAGAGCTAAAAGCTAGTAAGTATCATAATTTTTGGGAGCTCTTTATGAGACTTGCAATCCCTGCTTCCCTCTGTGAAGGGCCTTTCTTTTACTTTGTAGTTGAGTCAGTAAACCTACTTGCCTTCCATCTTAGCAAGTATTTTGAGTTGTTGTGTTTCATTCATTCATATGATGATTTATTCAATCATGTTGCTTATGTTCCTTGTTTTGCACATTGCTCTTATCTTGATGTTTACTACTTTGAAAGCTATCATTGAAAACCAGATCTTTGTGAACTCCAGCAAATTATCAACTCTTCTTCGACAAAGAGCTAAGTTTGCCATTACAAATTATGATTCACTTTATGTATCTTTATTGTGTTTCCTTTACTCATTGCAAGTTGAGTTATATAATAGTAATTTGTCTTCTATTATGATCTGTGTATTTGATGATTGTGATGCTTCTTGTCCGTATTCTTTGATCGACTCTTCACTCCATAAACCTGAGGCCATGTTTATTGAGCTCAGTTTCGCTTGGCGACAAGCGAAGTCTAAGCTTGGGGGGAGTTGATACGTCCATTTTGCATCACTATCTATGTCTTAATTCACTATTATTCATTGATATATTTCGTATTGAGAGGTGATACTTATGTTATTTCATCTTTTTTTGCATGGTTGATGACTTTTGGAGCATGGACCGCTACAGTCAGGATTCTGATGGAAAATGTGCTGTTTGGAGGCAAAATTCACGAAGATCAGAAAATTCGGGAAAATATACGGAAAATCCTATTTTTCCAGAAGACTAAGGATGCCAGAAGACGGAGTGGAGATGGGCCACAGGGGGCCCAGACTACCCCCTGGCGTGGGCAGCCCTAGGCCGCGCCAGCAGGTGGTGTGGCCACCCTGGCCCAGTCCAGCCTCTCCCCTATAGCGTATATCATCCTCCCGAAACCCTAAGACTCGGAGGGCGACCACAGAAAGATTCCGCCGCCTCTGCGGGGCGGAAAACACCGAGAGAGAAAGATCTCTCCCGCAGACAGATTTCTGCCTGGGGAATTCCTTCCCGGAGAGGGAAGATCGTCACCATCAACACCATCATCAAGCTGTACTTCATCGGCATCATCATCATTATCATCACCACCATCATCACCATCAGCACCCTCATCACCATCTCCATATTGATATAACAATTGAGTTGAATCTTGCATTAGTTCATAGGGGAAACTTTCCCGGTGTTGATTACTCTTTTTATTTGATGCTATTGAGTGAACTGTTGAATTATTGTTTATGTTCAGATTGTTATACATCATTATTCCATCTCTGATCATGATCCATATGATGTCTTATGAGTAGTTCGTTTTTTTTTTGAGGACATGGGAGAAGTCATGTTGTTAGTAGTGGAGTTGTGTTGAGAAAGATTCAATAGTTTGTTATTTAAGTTGTGGTGTACTTCTTCTAGTGGTGTCATGTGAACATCGACTACATGACACTTCACCTATATGGGCCTAGGGGAATGCATTGTGTATTTGGCTACTAATCGTAGGGGTTGCCCGAGTGACAGAAACCTGAACCCCCGTTAGGAAACCATTGCACAAGGGACGTAAGGGTCTTAGAGTTTAAAGTTGTGGTTAGGTTTCTACCTTAATTACTTTCTTGTACTTACGGATGTTTGCAAGGGGTATACCACAAGTATGTATTAATCCTACGAAGGTCGGTACATTAGCACAGGTTCACCCACACAACACTTACCAAGCTAAAGAAGATTAATCAACTATATGAAGCAAAAGCACTTGATAGTCTTCCCATGTGTCCTCGAAAACGTTTGGTCATCTTAAGTAATACAACTGGCTTGTCCTTTGCTGCATAAAGGATTGGGCCACTTGGTGGATTTATTCTTACTATCTTTTATTTACTCGTACTTTGTTTACTTGCTTTATCAAAAACCCCTAAAAATCCGTTTGCTAAGTATTTGCAGAGAATTTCTGATCCATACCACTAGCCAGTACCTTCTGCTCCTCGTTAGGTTCGACACTCTTACTTATCGAAAATACTGCGATACACCCCCTATACTTGTGGGTCATCAAACATCTCGATTGCAGAACATCCTCGAAGCCGGAAGAAACGAACTGATCCGAGACCTCAATCTATCGTTTATGTCAGTAGATCAAGTAGGGAACATCAAAGAAAAAATGGCCCATGCAGCAATCGTGGCCGCACAAACGTATCTAATCACAACTCAACCTGCACCCGATGATCCTTTGCGGCTCTTCATCGCTCAGCTTTAATGAACCTCGACATGGTAGGAGCATCTCTTGCACAAAAAGAACAGGGAATCACGCACCAACCTGGCAGATCGCCACACCGTCGTAGCAGCCCTCGGCATGTGGGGCACACTCGAAGGTCGTGGTCACCACATGAGCTGCACTTCTTAGGGTCCGAACCACGAAAGAGCACAAGAGACGATAACACGCAGCACAAGAACGACAGATCAAGGGATGAGAGCTGTAGCTAAAGATACCACAACGACGATAGTAAATATGACCACGAGTTATGCGGAGCCAGCTGTTTTACCCAACGAATTCATAAAACTTCAGCACCCAAGGACTACAAACTGCCGCATGACCGCCAAAAGTACGATGGAATACATGAACCCGAAGCATGGCTAGCAGATTACTTGGCCACCATCAAGCTATAGGGCGGCTCCACAACCACCGCAATGCAAAGCTTGCAGCTGCACTCAACCGGCATTGCATGGTCATGGCTCAAAAAACTACCCGGAGATTCAATATGTAGCTGGAATGATCTTGAATAAATTCATCCGACACTTTCACTCCACATTTAAACAACCCACATCTCTAGAGAAATTACGGGCATGCAAACAGAAACATGGAGAATCAATAAGATCCTGCATTTAGTGATGGAACATTATCAAGAACTTAGCCGAAGCCATATCCGAAGAAAGGGCCATTGAAGCCTTCAGTGACGCCCTGCACCACCAAGAGTTCATAGAAGAACTAGGACGGGTCAAAGCCAAAACAATTTCACAACTAATGGACATTTCAAATCGTTGGGCTGATGGAGTTGACGCGCTGCATAACAAACGAACACGTTTACCTGAAGAATACAGGGACAAATGCAGCGATGATAGAACACAAAGGAACAACGACGGACACGCGGGACCAAGTTATGTCGCATCTAGTTTCTTGGGAGAGGGAAATTGATACGTCCAAAACGTATCTACTTTCCCGAACACTTTTGCTATTGTTTCTCCTCTAAACTTGTGTGATCTGAATGCAACTAACGCGGACTGATGTTGTTTTCAGCAGAATTGCCTTGGTGCCTACTTTTTGTGCAGAAAACCAACTATCAGGAAAAATCCCGGAAAATATGCCAAAAATCCTATTTCACCTGAAGACTCCAGGAGCCAGAATACGAGACGGAGAAGAGCCAGGGGTGGCCACACCACCTAGTGGCGCGAGCCAGGCCGCGCTAGGGGGTGGTGTGGGCCCCCCAGGCACCCTCTTGGCCTCTCTCTTCACCTATAAGGAGCCTTCTGACCTAAAATTTGAGGGGGGGGTCGACGTTTTTCTAGAAGGAGTTCCTCTCCGCCGCCACCACCAAATTCCACGAAACAGCACCAGAAACTCCGTTCTGGAACCCTGCCAGGATGGGGAATTGGAGGAGATCATCGCCATCATCATCACCATCGCTTCTCCATCGACCATCCATGTTTCCCCCATCTATGAGTGAGTAATCCCTCGTTGTAGGCTATGGGGATGGTAGGGATTGGATGATATTGTTCATGTAATGGCATCAGATTGTTAGGGCATGGTGCCTAGTATCTTTTATTAGTGCTTTATGACTTTGTTGCGACTTGTTGTGCTTAATGCTTGTCACTAGGGCCCGAGTGCCATGATTTCAGATCTGAACATGTTATTGATTCATTATGATAGTATTGTTTTTGGTCTTATCTACAAGTTGTATACACATGTTGTTGTCAGGTACATATGGCCCCGAAGTAACAGAAATCGGGATAACCGGAAGGGAATGGCTTTGATGTGAGGATCACATGTGTTCATGGAGTGTTAATGCTTTGCTCCGGTGCTCTATTAAAAGGAGCACCTTAATTGCCAGTAGTTCCCTAGAGGCCCCGCTGCAAACGGGCTGGCAGGACAAAAGATGTTGTGCAAGTTCTCATTGCGAGCACGTATGACTATATATGGAACACATGCCTAGGATTGTCTAGTACTTGGATGCTTTATCTTATTTATCTGCAATTGCCCTATGTTCTGATTGCTATGTGAATTGTCTTGTCCATGCAACGCCCGTCCATCCATGCCTATGCCTACCACACTCCAATCCCACTGTTTACTGCTTTTGTTACTACTGTCTTTGCTTTACTACTGCTATTACTTTACTATTCCTACTACAAAACTGTTGCTACTGATAAACTACTGTGAGCAAGATTGTTTCCAGGTGCAGCTGAACTGACAACTCAGTTGTTAAGGCTTATAAATATTCTTTGGCTCCCCTTGTGTCGAATCAATAAATTGGGTTTCACTTCCCTCGAAAATACTGCGATACCCCCCTATACTTGTGGGTCATCAGAAATCACAGGAACAACGATTACAACAGCGGGCACCGCAATAGGAGGGACAACGTCGGAAGAGGCTAATCAATGCAGTGGTATAAGCCAAGAGTTCGGGACCCACCTATGTCCGTAATACAAATGCTAGAAGGACCCTGTAATATGCACTTTTATGTTGACTCAGTGGGCGAAAGACGATCCAACCATCTCATGAAAGACTGCCGGACGTTTTTGAAGATGCAAGAGCTATGCAATGCAAAGGCAACCGAAGCAGCAAACCGAGGTTAGACCACTATACCTGGCATGTTAGTCATCAGTGCACCACCACCGCCGATACACCAGCCAGCAGGACAACCGCAAAACACAACAGATCAAGGTAGTGAATACCCTAGGTCAAAGGGAGCAATGGCAATGATTCAAAAAGGGTGCCAATTCAATAGGATCTGGAAGATAATTACAAGACAAGTCAACATGGCCGAGATGGATCCACCAGCCACACCCGAGTATCTTCACTGGTTAGAACAGGAAATCACATTCAATAGAGATGATCACCCACTTTGAGTACCACAACTAGGTCATTTGGCCTTGATAGTTAAAGCGCAAGTAGGAGAAGTTTTCATGGATGTAGGAAGCAACATAAATTTTATTTACACCAAAAAATCGAGAGCAATGAACTACTCTTTAGTAAATCTAGCACCAACAGAAACATCCTTCCACAACATAGTACTAGGTAAAGCCGAAATTCCCTTAGGTAAAATATATCTTGACATTGTTTTTGGATCCAAAGAAAATTTTAGGTGAGAAAAGCTCAATTTCGAAGTCATGGACTGGCCATTACAATATCATGCAATCCTGGGATGCGTAGCTTTTGCACGATTCATGGCAGTCCTGCATTATGCATATCTAGTTATGAAAATGCCAGCACCGAAGGGAATCATAATAGTAAAGGGAAGATTCACATGATCCAACAATTGCAATCGGGAGTTAAAACAATTCTAAATCTTTCTGGATGGCAACTGAGTTTGAGAAGCTAAAATGTTAGCAACCGCAGAACCTAGCAATAGCGCGTGTCAACCATGATCAGGCTTTTGACACTCCGAAAGATACAAAGGAAGTACAAATCCACCCTACCGACCCGAAGAAGACAACATTTGTGGCCTCCAATCTTGATCCCGCATAGGAAAGTGCGCTGGTCGAGTTCCTCCATGAGCACTAGGAGATCTTCGCATGGCTACCCTCTAACATGCCGGGAATTCCCAGGGAACTCGCTGAGCACGCATTAAACTTGGATCCAAAGGCGAAGCCAGAAAAACAGTCGCTTCATCGCTTCGCAGAGCCAAAACATAAGGCCATTGGAAAGGAGCTTCATCACCTTACTGATGCCAAATTTATCAAAGAATTAAAGAAAGCAGAGTGGGTTTTGATACCTTCGATCCTTATTAGATGTAGTATAGGTCTTTTTCCCTAGTAGACCTAGGTTATCGAATCCTCAGGAAGCAGAAAGCATGTTGAAGTTACTTTAACGGACCTTCGAGAGTTTTATAATTCTTTTTTTGTTTTACTGGACCAAGAGTTTGCTGTCTTTTGTTGTTGTCAATGATGAGAGAGAGGGCCTAGGGCTTTCAGTTTCACCTGTAGCTGCGCAAAACATCTGATGGGAATAAAAGATAATAATAAAGTATGCATGTAATTGTTAGAGCAAGATAAATTATATGTGGGCAGTGCATCCATAATTTCTATTGCCTCCACAACCGCTTATAGCAATAACCTACTAGTCTCATCCATAGAAGAAAGAGAACTAGTGATATGCATAGTGACGTCACCGTTAATCCGAAGTAAATCCCTCACATACAGCCGTACTACCCCTTCTGTCACTAGGGTTTCCAACCTGCAGATTAGTCATTACTCATACTTCCTATACCTGGCTCAATCCTCGGGGTCTTGGGTACCTGACAAGTCCTTAGATTGAGACAAGCGAGGATACAATAATCATCATGTCATACAAACTAATACATGATCCCATCTATGATAAATAACATGCACAAAAGCTACATGGCTAGGCCGAAGCCCTTAGCCCAAGGAGAATTACTCACGCATAGAGATGAAATCAACAATCATAAACATTGTAATGGGAATCATGAGATTGATAGCAAATCGTCTTACAATGTCGCCAATCGAAGATGAGATCTACTATTACAAGTGATGGAATATGGCTATGGTGATGGAGAAGGGTTTGGAGATTAGATTTAAGTCTATTCCTCCGGTGGCTCTTCGGTGTTGTGGATGGAGATCTAGGGGGTGGCTGGTCATCAAAAAGAGCTCTCTTTTCCCGTCGCCCGAGGCCTCTTTATATAGGGGTCCCTTCAAGAAAGTTGTTTTGTTTGACCTAACGGCGGCGGTGGCGACAAATATACGATCGCAACTATACAGCCGGAATTTTATTCCCACCGTATAGTTGGTCATTAAAGCATCTGTCTCCACTTCACGACTCCTGCTTTCTTCGGGCTGTTGGAAATCTCGTATCTTTGACTTTAATGTAGTGATTCCCATCATGAAACGTCATTATCTACGCAGGGAAAAGTAGCAAGCACTACAAGAATCTAGACGATTCATGACGTTTTATTCAAGACACGCCGTAAAACCGTCATAGATGCCCAATGTTCTGGGCCAGTTCGTCGCGACGCACTCGAAGGGCCTCCAGGCTGCGTATCCATGACATTCAAGGTTTTCATCGACAAAAATTCGTCACGGATTTCGTCTGAGGCCCTGAAGCCCAATTCGGCATTTCGGCCCGCATAAAATCATCACGAAATTCATCAAGGGCCTTTGGTTGACTGTTTGTTTTTTCGATGACCGGGCCATCCGTGCCTGCACCCCACCTGTCAGCTCAGTTTGAACAGCAGGGTTTAACGTGTTGTTCTCAGAGTGTTAGCCGGGCCCAGCTGTCGATCCATCTGGTATAAATTAAAGATGGCATAAGAAAAAGAGTACCCTGACCAGGGTTCGAACTCACGAGCACACTCGTTGGTCGAGGGTTCATAACCATGGACCAGCGATCTCTGTTCCGATAGATCTACTACTTTGCCATTCTTATAGGAATGTCCTAAATCAGTAGTCCTTCAATAAATAAACTGATATTTTGATTGAAAGTCGGAACATCTGGACAAGATAACTACGTTTCAAACATAGCACTACTTCATATTTCTTATACACATGTTGCCAATCACACGAAGAAGCAAAATGTGACAGTACAGGAAACTACAACAACAATGAACACAACACATAGCAACATGGAGATAGAACACAATCTTACAAATATATAGAGAACATGGTTGACATATAGTTCCAAACCAACTAGAGAACCAGAATTACAAAGAGTTCCAAACCAAGTACACGACCTGAAGGTTCACATTTAGTTCCAAATTGACTACGAGTTCACATGAAGCTAAACCGCATAACCAGGTACTATGTGCCCTCATTTCACGCGACCTACCTGACACATGAAGCCAGACATGAGCTCCTTAAAGAAGGTGAAGACGATCAAATCCCCTTTTTTGATTCGAGAAGCCTCGAGAACCTTTGACCAGTTGCTTGCCATTTGGGCAACATCATTCCTGCCTTGGATGAACTGAACATGCTTACGTCCTACATGATCTGCAACTATGACAGGAATATCCAACGACAGATACCTATTGAGGTGGGCATTGATGTACCTAGATGAAAAGTACTGGATGTGAAGAATAAAGTTAGTTGTTGAAGTATAGTTCAATGTGCATAAGTAGATTTAGGGCTCGTTTGGTTCAAAGGATTTGTAAAACACTGGGATAGGAAAAGTGCAGGAATAGAATGACCTGACAATAAGCATCCTACCGGAATGAAAAATGTAGGAATCGGTAAGATAAGCTGTTTGAAAAATGCATCGTAGGAAAAACGCAGGTAATTTTTATAGGGTTTAGGTATATGTCATAATTGTCATAAACACGTAGGAATCTTTCCAAGAGGTCTCACCTCTTGTTCAGAAATCCTCTAGGATTGTATTGTAGGAAAGTTATGCATAGGAATTTTGTAGGATTTATTCCTTTGAAACAAACACGCCCTTAAAGAGTCAAATCTCAGAAGTTTACCATCTTGGCCTTCCCAGGGATGATATTTGACTTTTTCATCTTGCATACATAGTGTGGTATAGGTGGCTTGTGTCCTGAAATTGCTCTGAGATATGCAGCTTGGTTTTAAGTCAATTGCATGTCGTTTCCAAACATGCAGTAATCGTCGAAGTCCTCCCCGCCCTTCATCGACGGACCTAGAAAGAATATATTAGAAAGTAATCTGTAGCGGCATAAGAATGACAATAACTTCAAGCCAATTTCAATGACTCTAACCTCTAGTAAGGTCCCTCGGTTTCTCAGCTTTATTGGCTACAGGTTGCTTCACCTCGTCATAAGATGGAACATTGTGCCGATGCTTGCAATTTCTCGGCGCCATCCCCATGATGTTTTGTGCAATAACTTCCAAATTTTCAGGGTTCAGCACCTTGTGGTCCATATGAAGATCATTAAGAAGTCTGAGGACGACTATTTCTATGATAGAACGGGGATGCGATGTGTACAGTTAGTGCTAGTAGGAATAATTTTAGAACCTGCGCATGTATCTCCCTAGCCTTAATGCCGCATAACCTACAATCCTCACAGTTCATCCTACCTGGGGCCTATACCTAGATCATGTGTTTACCTAGGGCCTAGACCTAGATTGAGTGCTTACTTGGGGCCTAGACCAAGATCGAGTGTTTACCTGGGGCCTAGACCCATCGCTGGTGACCTATAGCACAGACGCGGTGACCTAGATCGGAAAAAAGACGCGCAGTAGTAGAGATGCATTGACATAGTTCCAGGAGCCTTACCCGCGAGCCTACAGCCGCCGCTGCCACCGCCGTCGCCAGGGAGGGGGAGGATTTGGTGGTCGCCCGGGAGGGAGGGGATTTGGTGGTCATCGGGTAGAGCGAATGTGTGCAAAGTGGTGGGGATTAGGGAGGGTTAAGCGAGCAACAGCATAATGAGTGGGTCCCACACAGGGGATTTTATTATTTGCCAAAGTGGATTTTTCAGTTTTATTATAGATCAATGCATTTGTGTTACGTAGTCTCAAAAGCTACACCTGGAAGACCACACACACTCAAGTTAGGTGTGGTGATGCAACTGCTTCTGTCACACTACAGGTTCACACCCTCCATGTCGCAGTTGCATATTATAGGGGCTCTCTGGGATCTCTGACCAACATGGTTGTTTGACACAAATGGAGTCCCTACAGATCAATGCATCTGTGTTATGTAGTATCAAAAGCCACACCTTGATGACCCACACACACTCCAGTTGGGTGTGGTGATACAAGTGCTTCTATCACACTGTAGGTTCACCCATCTCCATATAACAGTTGCATATTCTAGGGGCTCTCTAGGCATTTTGACCACCATGGTTGTTTGACACAAATGGAGTCCCTACAGATCAATGCATATGTGTTATGTAGTCTCAAAAGCAACACCTTAATGACCCACACACACTCGAGTTTGATGTGGTGACGCAACTGCTTCTATCACACTGCAGGTTCACCATCTCCATGTGGTAGTTGCATATTCTAGGGGCTCTGTGGGATCTCTGACTACCATGGTTGTTTAACACAAATGGAGTCCCTACATATCGATCAATGCATCTATGTTATGGAGTCTCAAAAGCAACACCTTGATGACCCACACACACTCCAGCTGGGTGTTGTGATGCAACTACTACTGTCACACTGCAGGTTCACCCATCTCCATGTGGCACTTGCATATTCTAGGGGCTCACTGGGATTTTTGACCACCATGGTTGTTTGACACAAATGGAGTCCCTACAGATCAATGCATCTGGGTTATGGAGTCTCAAAATCCACACCTTGATGACCCACACACACTCCAGGTGGGTGTGGTGATGCAACTGCTTCTGTCACACTACAGGTTCACCATCTCCATGTGGCAGTTGCATATTCTAGGGGCTCTCAGGGCTCTCTGACCACCATGGTTGCTTGACGCAAATGGAGTCCCTACAGATCAATGCATCTGTGTTATGGAGTCTCAAAAGCAACTCCTTGATGACCCACACACACTCCAGTTGGGTGTGGTGATGCAACGACTTCTGTCACACTGCACGTTCACCCATCTCCATGTGGCTGTTGCATATTCTAGGGGCTCTCTGGGCTTTCTGACCACTATGGTTGTTTGACACAAATGGAGTCCCAACAGATCAATGCATCTGTGTTACGGAGACTCAAAAGAAACACCTTGATGACCCACATACACTCTAGTTGGGTGTGGTGATGCAACTGCTTTTATCACACTGTAGGATCACCATCTCCATGTGGTAGTTGCATATTCTAGCGGCTCTGTGGGATCTCTGACCACCATGGTTGTTTGACACAAATGGAGTCCCCTACAGATCGATCAATGGATCCGTGTTATGGATTCTCAAAGGAACACCTTTATGACCTACACACACTCCAGTTGGGTGTGGTGATGCAACTGCTTCTATCACACTTCAGGTTCACCCATCTCCATGTGGAGGTTGCATATTCTAGGGGCTCTCTGGGATTTCTGACCACCATGGTTATTTGACGCAAATGGAGTCCCTACAAATCAATGCATATGTGTTATGGAGTCTCAAAAGCCACACCTTGATGACCCACACACACCAGTTGGGTGTGGTGATGCAACTGCTTCCGTCACACTACAGGTTCACCATCTCCATGTGGCAGTTGCATATTCAAGGGGCTCTCTGGGATCTCTGACCACCATGGTTGTTTGACACAAATGGAGTCCCTACAGATCAATGCATCTGAGTTATGGAGCCTCAAAATACACACCTTGATGACCCACACACACTCTAGTTGGGTGTGGTGATGCAACTGCTTCTGTCACACTGCAGGTTCACCCATCTCCATGTGGCAGTTGCATATTCTAGGGGCTCTTTGGGCTCTCTGACCACCATGGTTGTTTGACACAAATGGAGTCCCTACAGATCAATGCATCTGTGTTATGGAGTCTCAAAAGCAACACCTTCATGACCCACACACACTCCAGTTGGGTGTTGTGATGCAACTGCTACTGTCACAGTGCAGGTTCACCCATCTCCATGTGGCAGTTGCATAGTCTAGGGGTCACTGGGCTTTCTGACCACCGTGGTTGTTTGACACAAATGGAGTCCCTACAGATCAATGCATCTGCGTTATGGAGTCTCAAAAGCCACACCTTGATGACCCACACACATTCCAGATGGGTGTGGTGATGCAACTGCTCCGTCACACTGCAGGTTCACCCTCTCCATGTGGCAGTTGCATATTCTAGGGGCTCTCTGGGCTCTCTGACCACCATGGTTGTTTGACGCCAATGGAGTCCCTACAGATCAATGCATCTGTGTTATGGAGTCTCAAAAGCAACGCCTTGATGACCCACACACACTCCAGTTGGGTGCGGTGATGCAACGGCTTCTGTCACACTGCAGGTTCACCCATCTCCATGTGGCTGTTGCATATTCTAGGGGCTCTCTGGGCTTTCTGACCACCATGGTTGTTTGACACAAATGGAGTCCCTACAGATCAATGCATCTGTGTTACGGAGTCTCAAAAGAAGCACCTTGATGACCCACATACAGTCTAGTTGGGTGTGGTTATGCAGCTGCTTCTGTCACACTGCAGGTTCACCATCTCCATGTGGTAGTTGCATATTCTAGGGGCTCTGTGGGATCTCTGACCACCATGGTTGTTTGACACAAATGGAGTCCCTACAGATCGATCAATGCATATGTGTTATGAATTCTACAAAGCAACACCTTGATGACCCACAAACACTCCAATTGGGTGTGGTGATGCAACTGCTTCTATCACACTTCAGGTTCACCCATCTCCATGTGGCGGTTGCATATTCTAGGGGCTATCTGGGCTTTCTGACCACCATGGTTGTTTGACAAAAATGGAGTCCCTACAGATCACTGCATCTGTGTTATGGAGTCTCAAAAGCCACACCTTGATGACCCACACACACTCCAGTTGGGTGTGGAGATGCAACTGCTTCTGTCACACTACAGGTTCACCATCTCCATGTGGCAGTTGCATATTCTAGGGGCTCTCTGGGCTCTCTGACCACCATGGTTGTTTGACACAAATGGAGTCCCTACAGATCAATGCATCTGAGTTATGCAGCCTCAAAATCCACACCTTGATGACCCACACACAATCTAGTTGCATGTGGTGAGGCAACTTCTTCTGTCACACTGCAGGTTCACCCACCACCGTGTGGCAGTTGCATATTATAGGGCCTCTCTGGGCTCTCTAACCACCATGGTTGTTTGACACAAATGGAGTCCCTACAAATCAATGCATCTGTGTTATGGAGTCTCAAAAGCAACCCCTTGATGACCCACACACACTCCAGTTAGGTGTGGTGATGCAACTGCTTCTGTCACACTGTAGGTTCACCCATCTCCATGTGGCAGTTGCATATTTTAGGGGCTCTCCGGGCTCGCTGACCACCATGGTTGTGTGACACAAATGAAGTCCCTACAGATCAATGCATCTATGTTATGGAGTCTCAAAAGCAACACCTTGATGACCCACAGACACTCCAGTTGGGTGTGGTGATGCAACTGCTTCGGTCACACTGCAGGTTCACCATCTCCATGTGGTAGTTGCATATTCTAGGGGCTCTCTGGGCTTTTTGACCACCCTGGTTGTTTGACACAAATGGAGTCCCTACAGATCAATGCATCTGTGTTATGGAGTCTCAAAAGCCACACCTTGATGACCCACACACATTCCAGCTGGGTGTGGTGATGCAACTGCTTCTGTCACACTGCAGGTTCACCCATCCCCATGTGGAAGTTGCATATTCTAGGGGCTCTCTGGGCTTTCTGACCACCATGGTGGTTTGACACAAATGGAGTCCCTACATATCAATGCATCTTTGTTATGGAGTCTCAAAATCCACACCTTTATGACCCACACACACTCCAGTTGGGTGTGGTGATGCAACTGATTCTGTCACAATGCAGGTTCACCATATCCATGTGGGAGTTGCATATTCTAGGGGCTCTCTAGGCTCTCTGACCACCATGGTTGTTTGACGCAAATGGGCTCCCTACATATCAATGCATATGTGTTATGGAGTCTCAAAAGCAAAGCCTTAATGACCCACAGACACTCCAGTTGGGTGTGGTGATGCAACGGCTTTTGTCACACTACAGGTTACCCATATCCATGTGGCACTTGCATATTCTAGGGGCTCTCTGGGATTTCTGACCACCATGGTTGTTTGACACAAATGCAGTCCCTACAGATCGATGCATCTGTGTTACGGAGTCTCAAAAGCAACACCTTGATGACCCACATACACTCCAGTTGGGTGTGGTGATGCAACTGCTTCTGTCACACTGCAGGTTCATCATCTTCATGTGGCAGTTGCATATTCTAGGGGCTCTATGGGATCTCTGACTACCATGGTTGTTTGACACAAATGGAGTCCCTATAGGTCAATGCATCTGCGTTATGGAGTCTCAAAAGCCACACCTTGATGACCCACACACACTCCAGTTGGCTGTGGAGATGCAACTGCTTCTGTCACACTGCAGGTTCACCATGTCCATGTGGCAGTTGCATATTCTAGGGGCTCTCTGGGCTCTCTGACCACCATGGTTGTTTGACAGAAATGGACTCCATACAGATCAATGCATCTGAGTTATGGAGCCTCAAAATCCACACCTTGATTACCCACACACAATCTAGTTGCATGCAGTGACGCAACTTCTTCTGTCGCACTACAGGTTCACCATCTCCATGTGGTAGTTGCATATTCTAGGGGCTCTGTGGGATCTCTGACCACCATGGTTGTTTAACACAAATGGAGTCCCTACATATCGATCAATGCATCTGTGTTATGGAGTCTCAAAAGCAACACCTTGATGACCCACACACACTCCAGTTGGGTGTTGTGATGCAACTGCTACTGTCACACTGTAGGTTCACCCATCTCCATGTGGCACTTGCATATTCTAGGGGCTCACTGGGCTTTTTGACCACCATGGTTGTTTGACACAAATGGAGTCCCTACACATCAATGCATCTGGGTTATGGAGTCTCAAAATCCACACCTTGATGACCCACACACACTCCAGTTGGGTGTGGTGATGCAAGTGCTTCTGTCACACTGCAGGTTCACCATCTCCATGTGGCAGTTGCATATTCTAGGGGCTCTCTGGGCTTTCTGACCACCATGGTTGCTTGATGCAAATGGAGTCCCTACAGATCAATGCATCTGTGTTATGGAGTCTCAAAAGCAACGCCTTTGATGACCCACACACACTCCAGTTGGGTGTGGTGATGCAACGACTTCTGTCACACTGCAGGTTCACCCATCTCCATGTGGCTGTTGCATATTCTAGGGGCTCTCTGGGCTTTCTGACCACCATGGTTGTTTGACACAAATGGAGTCCCTACAGATCAATGCATCTGTGTTATGGAGTCTCAAAAGCAACGCCTTGATGACCCACACACACTCCAGTTGGGTGCGGTGATGCAACGGCTTCTTTCACACTGCAGGTTCACCCATCTCCATGTGGCTGTTGCATATTCTAGGGGCTCTCTGGGCTTTCTGACCACCATGGTTGTTTGACACAAATGGAGTCCCAACAGATCAATGCATCTGTGTTACGGAGTCTCAAAAGAAACACCTTGATGACCCACATACGCTCTAGTTGGGTGTGGTTATGCAGCTGCTTCTGTCACACTGCAGGTTCACCCATCTCCATGTGGCAGTTGCATACTTTAGGGGCTCTCTGGGCTCGCTGACCACCATGGTTGTGTGACACAAATGAAGTCCCTACAGATCAATGCATCTATGTTATGGAGTCTCAAAAGCAACACCTTCATGACCCACAGACACTCCAGTTGGGTGTGGTGATGCAACTGCTTCGGTCACACTGCAGGTTCACCCATCTCCATGTGGCAGTTGCATAGTCTAGGGGTCACTGGGCTTTCTGACCACCGTGGTTGTTTGACACAAATGGAGTCCCTACAGATCAATGTATCTGTGTTAGGGAGTCTCAAAAGCCACACCTTGATGACCCACACACATTCCAGCTGGGTGTGGTGATGCAAGTGCTTCTGTCATACTGCAGGTTCACCCATCTCCATGTGGAAGTTGCATATTCTAGGGGCTCTCTGGGCTTTCCGACCACCATGGTGGTTTGACACAAATGGAGTCCCTACATATCAATGCATCTGTGTTATCGAGTCTCAAAATCCACACCTTTATGACCCACACCCACTCCAGTTGGGTGTGGTGATGCAACTGCTTCTGTCACAATGCAGGTTCACCATATCCATGTGGGAGTTGCATATTCTAGGGGCTCTCTAGGCTCTCTGACCACCATGGTTGTTTGACGCAAATGGACTCCCTACATATCAATGCATATGTGTTATGGAGTCTCAAAAGCAATGCCTTAATGACCCACAGACACTCCAGTTGGGTGTGGTGATGCAACGGCTTTTGTCACACTGCATGTTACCCATCTCCATGTGGAAGTTGCATATTCTAGGGGCTCTCTGGGATTTCTGACCACCATGGTTCTTTGACACAAATGGAGTCCCTACAGATCAATGCATCTATGTTACGGAGTCTCAAAAGCAACACCTTGATGACCCACATACACTCCAGTTGGGTGTGGTGATGCAACTGCTTCTGTCACACTACAGGTTCATCATCTTCATGTGGTAGTTGCATATTCTAGGGGCTCTATGGGACCTCTGACTACCATGGTTGTTTGACACAAATGGAGTCCCTATAGGTCAATGCATCTGTGTTATGGAGTCTCAAAAGCCACACCTTGATGACCCACACACACTCCAGTTGAGTGTGGAGATGCAACTGCTTCTGTCACACTGCAGGTTCACCATGTCCATGTGGCAGTTGCATATTCTAGGGGCTCTCTGGGCTCTCTGACCACCATGGTTGTTTGACACAACTGGAGTCCCTACAGATCAATGCATCTGAGTTATGGAGCCTCAAAATCCACACCTTGATGACCCACACACAATCTAGTTGCATGCGGTGACGCAACTGCTTCTGTCACACTGCAGGTTCACCATCTCCATGTGGTAGTTGCATATTCTAGGGGCTCTGTGGGATCTCTGACCACCATGGTTGTTTAACACAAATGGAGTCCCTACATATCGATCAATGCATCTGTGTTATGGAGTCTCAAAAGCAACACCTTGATGACCCACACACACTCTAGTTGGGTGTTGTGATGCAACTGCTACTGTCACACTGTAGGTTCACCCATCTCAATGTGGCACTTGCATATTCTAGGGGCTCACTGGGCTTTTTGACGACCATGGTTGTTTGACACAAATGGAGTCCCTATAGATCAATGCATCTGGGTTATGGAGTCTCAAAATCCACACCTTGATGACCCACACACACTCCAGTTGGGTGTGGTGATGCAAGTGCTTCTGTCACACTACAGGTTCACCATCTCCATGTGGCAGTTGCATATTCTAGGGGCTCTCTGGGCTTTCTGACCACCATGGTTGCTTGATGCAAATGGAGTCCCTACAGATCAATGCATCTGTGTTATGGAGTCTCAAAAGCAACGCCTTTGATGACCCACACACACTCCAGTTGGGTGTGGTGATGCAACGACTTCTGTCACACTGCAGGTTCACCCATCTCCATGTGGCTGTTGCATATTCTAGGGGCTCTCTGGGCTTTCTGACCACCATGGTTGTTTGACACAAATGGAGTCCCTACAGATCAATGCATATGTGTTATGGAGTCTCAAAAGCAATGCCTTAATGACCCATAGACACTCCAGTTGGGTGTGGTGATGCAACGGCTTTTGTCACACTGCATGTTACCCATCTCCATGTGGAAGTTGCATATTCTAGGGGCTCTCTGGGATTTCTGACCACCATGGTTCTTTGACACAAATGGAGTCCCTACAGATCAATGCATCTGTGTTACGGAGTCTCAAAAGCAACACCTTGATGACCCACATACACTCTAGTTGGGTGTCGTGATGCAACTGCTTCTGTCACACTGCAGGTTCATCATCTTCATGTGGTAGTTGCATATTCTAGGGGCTCTATGGGACCTCTGACTACCATGGTTGTTTGACACAAATGGAGTCCCTATAGGTCAATGCATCTGTGTTATGGAGTCTCAAAAGCCACACCTTGATGACCCACACACACTCCAGTTTGGTGTGGAGATGTAACTGCTTCTGTCACACTGCAGGTTCACCATGTCCATGTGGCAGTTGCATATTCTAGGGGCTCTCTGGGCTCTTTGACCACCATGGTTGTTTGACACAACTGGAGTCCCTACAGATCAATGCATCTGAGTTATGGAGCCTCAAAATCCACACCTTGATGACCCACACACAATCTAGTTGCATGCGGTGACGCAACTGCTTCTGTCACACTGCAGGTTCACCATCTCCATGTGGTAGTTGCATATTCTAGGGGCTCTGTGGGATCTCTGACCACCATGGTTGTTTAACACAAATGAAGTCCCTACATATTGATCAATGCATCTGTTATGGAGTCTCAAAAGCAATACCTTGATGACCCACACACACTCCAGTTGGGTGTTGTGATGCAACTGCTACTGTCACACTGTAGGTTCACCCATCTCCATGTGGCAGTTGCATATTCTAGGGGCTCTCTGGGCTTTTTGACCACCATGGTTGTTTGACACAAATGGAGTCCCTACAGATCAATGCATCTGGGTTATGGAGTCTCAAAATCCACACCTTGATGACCCACACACACTCCAGTTGGGTGTGGTGATGCAAGTGCTTCTGTCACACTACAGGTTCACCATCTCCATGTGGCAGTTGCATATTCTAGGGGCTCTCTAGGGTCTCTGACCACCATGGTTGTTTGACGCAAATGGACTCCCTACATATCAATGCATCTGTGTTATGGAGTCTCAAAATCCACACCTTTATGACCCACACCCACTCCAGTTGGGTGTGGTGATGCAACTGCTTCTGTCACAATGCAGGTTCACCATATCCATGTGGGAGTTGCATATTCTAGGGGCTCTCTAGGGTCTCTGACCACCATGGTTGTTTGACGCAAATGGACTCCCTACATATCAATGCATATGTGTTATGGAGTCTCAAAAGCAATGCCTTAATGACCCACAGACACTCCAGTTGGGTGTGGTGATGCAACGGCTTTTGTCACACTGCATGTTACCCATCTCCATGTGGAAGTTGCATATTCTAGGGGCTCTCTGGGATTTCTGACCACCATGGTTCTTTGACACAAATGGAGTCCCTACAGATCAATGCATCTTTGTTACGGAGTCTCAAAAGCAACACCTTGATGACCCACATACACTCCAGTTGGGTGTGGTGATGCAACTGCTTCTGTCACACTACAGGTTCATCATCTTCATGTGGTAGTTGCATATTCTAGGGGCTCTATGGGACCTCTGACTACCATGGTTGTTTGACACAAATGGAGTCCCTATAGGTCAATGCATCTGTGTTATGGAGTCTCAAAAGCCACACCTTGATGACCCACACACACTCCAGTTGGGTGTGGAGATGTAACTGCTTCTGTCACACTGCAGGTTCACCATGTCCATGTGGCAGTTGCATATTCTAGGGGCTCTCTGGGCTCTGTGACCACCATGGTTGTTTGACACAACTGGAGTCCCTACAGATCAATGCCTCTGAGTTATGGAGCCTCAAAATCCACACCTTGATGACCCACACACAATCTAGTTGCATGCGGTGACGCAACTGCTTCTGTCACACTACAGGTTCACCATCTCCATGTGGTAGTTGCATATTCTAGGGGCTCTGTGGGATCTCTGACCACCATGGTTGTTTAACACAAATGGAGTCCCTACATATTGATCAATGCATCTGTTATGGAGTCTCAAAAGCAATACCTTGATGACCCACACACACTCCAGTTGGGTGTTGTGATGCAACTGCTACTGTCACACTATAGGTTCACCCATCTCCATGTGGCACTTGCATATTCTAGGGGCTCACTGGGCTTTTTGACCACCATGGTTGTTTGACACAAATGGAGTCCCTACAGATCAATGCATCTGGGTTATGGAGTCTCAAAATCCACACCTTGATGACCCACACACAGTCTAGTTGGGTGTGGTGATGCAAGTGCTTCTGTCACACTACAGGTTCACCATCTCCATGTGGCAGTTGCATATTCTAGGGGCTCTCTGGGCTTTCTGACCACCATGGTTTCTTGATGCAAATGGAGTCCCTACAGATCAATGCATCTGTGTTATGGAGTCTCAAAAGCAACGCCTTTGATGACCCACACACACTCAAGTTGGGTGTGGTGATGCAACGACTTTTGTCACACTGCAGGTTCACCCATCTCCATGTGGCTGTTGCATATTCTAGAGGCTCTCTGGGCTTTCTGACCACCATGGTTGTTTGACACAAATGGAGTCCCTACAGATCAATGCATCTGTGTTATGGAGTCTCAAAAGCAACGCCTTGATGACCCACACACACTCCAGTTGGGTGCGGTGATGCAACGGCTTCTGTCACACTACAGCTTCACCCATCTCCATGTGGCTGTTGCATATTCTAGGGGCTCTCTGGGCTTTCTGACCACCATGGTTGTTTGACACAAATGGAGTCCCAACAGATCAATGCATCTGTGTTACGAAGTCTCAAAAGAAACACCTTGATGACCCTAATACACTCTAGTTGGGTGTGGTTATGCAGCTGCTTCTATCACACTGTAGGTTCACCCATCTCCATGTGGCAGTTGCATATTTTAGGGGCTCTCTGGGCTCGCTGACCACCATGGTTGTGTGACACAAATGAAGTCCCTACAGATCAATGCATCTATGTTATGGAGTCTCAAAAGAAACACCTTCATGACCCACAGACACTCCAGTTGGGTGTGGTGATGCAACTGCTTCGGTCACACTGCAGGTTCACCATCTCCATGTGGCAGTTGCATATTCTAGGGGCTCTCTGGGCTTTCTGACCACCATGGTTGCTTGATGCAAATGGAGTCCCTACAGATCAATGCATCTGTGTTATGGAGTCTCAAAAGCAACGCTTTTGATGACCCACACACACTCCAGTTGGTTGTGGTGATGCAACGACTTCTGTCACACTGCAGGTTCACCCATCTCCATGTGGCTGTTGCATATTCTAGGGGCTCTCTGGGCTTTCTGACCACCATGGTTGTTTGACACAAATGGAGTCCCTACAGATCAATGCATATGTGTTATGGAGTGTCAAAAGCAATGCCTTAATGACCCACAGAAACTCCAGTTGGGTGTGGTGATGCAACGACTTTTGTCACACTGCATGTTACCCATCTCCATGTGGAAGTTGCATATTCTAGGGGCTCTCTGGGCTCTGTGACCACCATGGTTCTTTGACACAACTGGAGTCCCTACAGATCAATGCATCTGTGTTACGGAGTCTCAAAAGCAACACCTTGGTGACCCACATACACTCCAGTTGGGTGTGGTGATGCAACTGCTTCTGTCACACTACAGGTTCATCATCTTCATGTGGTAGTTGCATATTCTAGGGGCTCTATGGGACCTCTGACTACCATGGTTGTTTGACACAAATGGAGTCCCTATAGGTCAATGCATCTGTGTTATGGAGTCTCAAAAGCCACACCTTGATGACCCACACACAGTCTAGTTGGGTGTGGTGATGCAAGTGCTTCTGTCACACTACAGGTTCACCATCTCCATGTGGCAGTTGCATATTCTAGGGGCTCTCTGGGCTTTCTGACCACCATGGTTGCTTGATGCAAATGGAGTCCCTACAGATCAATGCATCTGTGTTATGGAGTCTCAAAAGCAACGCCTTTGATGACCCACACACACTCCAGTTGGGTGTGGTGATGCAACTGCTTCTGTCACACTGCAGGTTCACCCATCTCCATGTGGCTGTTGCATATTCTAGGGGCTCTCTGGGCTTTCTGACCACCATGGTGGTTTGACACAAATGGAGTCCCTACATATCAATGCATCTGTGTTATGGAGTCTCAAAATCCACACGTTTATGACCCACACACACTCCAGTTGGGTGTGGTGATGCAACTGCTTCTGTCACAATGCAGGTTCACCATATCCATGTGGGAGTTGCATATTCTAGGGGCTCTCTAGGCTCTCTGACCACCATGGTTGTTTGACGCAAATGGACTCCCTACATATCAATGCATATGTGTTATGGAGTCTCAAAAGCAATGCCTTAATGACCCACAGACACTCGAGTTGGGTGTGGTGATGCAACGGCTTTTGTCACACTACAGGTTACCCATCTCCATGTGGAAGTTGCATATTCTAGGGGCTCTCTGGGATTTCTGACCACCATGGTTCTTTGACACAAATGGAGTCCCTACAGATCAATGCATCTGTGTTACAGAGTCTCAAAAGCAACACCTTGATGACCCACATACACTCCAGTTGGGTGTGGTGATGCAACTGCTTCTGTCACACTGCAGGTTCATCATCTCCATGTGGTAGTTGCATATTCTAGGGGCTCTATGGGATCTCTGACTACCATGGTTGTTTGACACAAATGGAGTCCCTATAGATCGATCAATGCATCTGTGTTATGGAGTCTTGAAAGCAACACCTTGATGACCAACACACACTCCAGTTGGGTGTGGTGATGCAATTGCTTCTGTCACACTTCAGGTTCACCCATCTCCGTGTGGTGATTGCATATTCTAGGGGCTCTCTGGGTTTTCTGACCATCATGGTGTTTGACACAAATGGAGTCCCTACAGATCAATGCATCTGTGTTATGGAGTCTCAACAGCCACACCTTGATGACCCACACACACTCCAGTCAGGTGTGGTGATGCAACTGCTTCTGTCACACTGCAGGTTCACCCACCTCCATGTGGCAGTTGCATATTCTAGGGGCTCTCTGGGCTCTCTGACCACCATGGTTGTTTGACACAAATGGAGTCCCTATAGATCAATGCATCTGAGTTATGGAGTCTCAAAATCCACACCTTGATGACCCACGCACACTCCAGTTGGGTGTGGTGATGCAACTGCTTCTATCACACTGCAGGTTCACCCATCTCCATGTGGCAGTTGCATATTCTAGCGGCACTCTGGGTTCTCTGACCACCATGGTTGTTTGACACAAATGGAGTCCCTACAGATCAATGCATATGTGTTATGGAGTCGCAAAAGCAACACCTTGATGACCCCCACACACACTCCAGTTGGGTGTGGTGATGCAACTGCTTCTGTCACACTATAGGTTCACCCATCTCCATGTGGCAGTTGCATATTCTAGGGGCTCTCTGGGCTCTCTAACCACCATGGTTGTTTGACACAAATGGAGTCCCTATAGATCAATGCATCTGTGTTATGGAGTCTCAAAAGCAACCCCTTGATGACCCACACACACTCCAGTTGGGTGTGGTGATGCAACTGCTTCTGTCACACTGTAGGTTCACCCATCTCCATGTGGCAGTTGCATATTTTAGGGGCTCTCTGGGCTCGCTGACCACCATGGTTGTGTGACACAAATGAAGTCCCTACAGATCAATGCATCTATGTTATGGAGTCTCAAAAGCAACACCTTGATGACCCACAGACACTCCAGTTGGGTGTGGTGATGCAACTGCTTTGGTCACACTGCAGGTTCACCATCTCCATGTGGTAGTTGCATATTCTAGGGGCTCTCTGGTCTTTCTGACCACCATGGTTGTTTGACACAAATGGAGTCCCTACAGATCAATGCATCTGTGTTATGGAGTCTCAAAAGCCACACCTTGATGACCCACACACACTCTGAAGGAAATATGCCTAGAGAGGCAATAATGAAGTTGTTATTATGTATTCCTTGTATATGATAGATGTTTATTTTGCATGCTATAATTGTACTAATAGGAAACGTCAACACATGTGTGTTTAATAAACACAAAGGTTCCTAGTTATGCCTCTCATATAGACAAGCTCGTAGATTAACAAGATGATCAAAGTTTCCTGATCATGGACATTGGATGTTGTTAATAACGAGGTCACATCATTTGTGAAATGAAGTGATGAACATTCATCCGAAGTATAGCATTACGATCAAAGTCATTATGTTTATATTGCTATAACATCATACGAAGTAATCTTAGTCCTTAGACCATGAGATCATGTTAATTGCTAACACCGGAAGAGTATCTTTATAACATCAAACGTCACACCGTAATAGGGTGACTATAAAGGTGGGTTCAGTGCTATGAAGGTGTTATGTTGAGGCTCATGGATCAAGAGTGGAATTTGTCAATCCCGGTGACGGATAGATATACTCTAGGCCCTCTCGGTGATATAACATTAAGATAGCTTGCAAGCAAGTGATGTGATCACTAGAATGTTGTATCACGGGAACGAGAAAAGAGTGCATGTCGGTAACGAGATCAAACTAAGTAGTTGGATACCGATGATCGAATCTCGGACATGTATTATATCTTGAGGCAAAGGGATTAAGTTACTAGCGTTGAAGGTTCTCACGATCATAGAAGTCATCGTTCAATGTGCAGGAGTTAGTATGGATCTCTAGGTCCTGCTTCTGATTATTGATCTGAGAGGAGTCTCAATCATGTCTGCATTATTCGCGAACCATAGGTTGAAGCATTTAAGGGTTACCGAACACCATTTTGGAGCACATATGTTTCAGACGAAAGAATTGCAAAGCGCTGGAATTATTTCGATGGAAACAAGAATTGTTTTGAGTGAAATTGCAGAAACTGGTTCTGCATGTGATATTGAAATGTTGCAAGGGGTTTTATGTGATTGTTTGTTAATTAAAGTAATTAACAAAATTCTGAATAAAATAAATATAAGAGTTTTATTAAATGAGAGATGCACTAAATTTGGTGGAAATTTAATGCATGTGAGTAGAACTTTGGGTGGAGCTTGAATTGATGTGAGTGGAGCTTCCACCACATGAATGAGGAAGAGGTGGGGGCACCCCCCCTTGGCTGCCGACCATGGGAGGGGAGGATCCCCCCTCTCCTATAAAAGGCCCCCCTCTCCTCCCTCACAAAGCACACCTCCTCGTGAAGGATCTCTCTCCCCCTCTAGATATATTTCCCCATGGTCTCGGATTAGCGAGATACATGTTCCTGGTGGCCTTGCGTCTGGAAGGAGTTGCTGCTTCCGCTGATTCGCTGGAGCGAGGAGGTGGAGGTTGTCTGGTGGCTTGAACGTGTGTGCGAGGACAGATGCGCTGCTGATTTGCAGCGCTAGGACTTCCACAGGATCTTGAGATTGGCAAGCGTACGACTACATCATCCACAAGTTCCAACTCGTTAACAAAACTCTGTTGTCTTCGAGGGTAAGTTCTCTATGGATGTATATCCACCCGTTGCTTGTATCTAGTAGATAGATCTTGGCGTATAGTTCTCATCGTAGGAATTTTTTTTGTTTTCTATGCTGCGAATCCAACACACTCCAGTTGGGTGTGGTGATGCAACTGCTTCTTTCACACTGTAGGTTCACTATCTCCGTGTGGCAGTTGCATATTCTAGGGGCTCTCTAGACTCTTTGACCAACATGGTTGTTTGCCACAAATGGAGTCCCTACAGATCAATGCATCTGTGTTATGGAGTCTCCAAAGCAAAACCTTGATGACCCACACACACTCCAGTTGGGTGTGGCGATGCAACTGCTTCTGGAACACTTCAGGTTCACCATCTCCATGTGGCAGTTGCATATTCTAGGGGCTGTTTGGGCTCTCTGACCACCATGGTTGTTTGACACAAATGGATTCCCTATATATTAATGCATCTGTGTTATGGAGTCTCAAAAGCAACACCTTGATGACCCACACACACTCCAGTTGGGTGTGGTGATGCTACTACTTCTGTCAAACTGCAGGCTCACCATCTCCATGTGGGAGTTGCATATTCTAAGGGCTCCCTGGGCTCTCTGACCACCATGGTTGTTTGACACAAATGGAGTCCCTATAGATCAGTGCATATGTGTTATGGAGTCTCAAAAGGAACACCTTCATGACCCACACACACTCTAGTTGGGTGTGGTGATCCAACTCCTTCGGTCACACTGCAGGTTCACACATCTCCACGTGGCAGTTGCATATTCTAGGGGATCTCTAGGCTTTCTGACCACCATGGTTGTTTGACAAAAATGGAGTTCCTATAGATCAATTCATCTGCGTTATGGAGTCTCAAAAGCCACGCCTTGATGACCCACACATACTCCAGTTGGATATGGTGATGCAACTGCTTCTGTCACACTGCAGGTTCACCATCTCCATGTGGCAGTTGCATATTCTAGGGGCTCTGTGGGATCTCAACCCACCATGGTTGTTTGACACAAATGGTGTCCCTACAGATCGATCAATGCATCTATGTTATGGAGTCTCCAAAGCAACACCTTGATGACCCACACACACTCTAGTTGGGTGTGGTGACGCAACTGCTTCTGTCACGCTATAGGTTCACACATCCCCTGTGGCAGTTGCATATTTTAGGGGCTCTCTGGGCTTTCTGACCACCATGGTTGTTTGACACAAATGGAGTCCCTACAGATCAATGCATCTGTATTATGGAGTCTCAAAATCCACACCTTGATGACCCACACACACACTCCAGTTGGGTGTGGTGATGCAACTGCTTCTGTCACACTTCAGGTTCACCATCTACATGTGGCAGTTCATATTCTAGGGTATCTCTAGGCTCTCTCACCACCATGGTTGTTTGACACAAATGGAGTCCCTACAGATCAATGCATCTGTGTTATGGAGTCTCAAAAGCAATGCCTTGATGACCCACACACACTCCAGTTGGGTGTGGTGATGCAACTGCTTCTGTCACACTGTAGGTTCACCCATCTCCATGTGGCAGTTGCATATTCTCGGGGCTCTCTGGGCTCTCTGACCACCATAGTTGTTTGACACAAAGGGAGTCCCTACAGATCAATGCATTTGTGTTACAGAGTCTCAAGAGAAACACCTTGATGACCCACATACACTCCACTTGGGTGTGGTGACGCAATTGCTTCTGTCACACTGCAGGTTCACCGATGTCAATGTGGCAGTTGCATATTCTAGGGGCTCTCTGGGCTTTTTGACCACCATGGTTGTTTGAAACAATTGGAGTCCCTACAAATCAATGCATCTGTGTTATGGAGTCTCAAAAGCCACACCTTGATGACCCACACACAATCCAGTTGGGTGTAGTGATGCAACTGCTTTTGTCACACTGCAGGTTCACAATCTGCATGTGGCAGTTGCATATTCTAGGTGCTCTCTGGGCTTTCTGACCACCATGGTTGTTTAACACAAATGGAGTCCCAACAGGTCAATGCATCTATGTTATGGAGTCTCCAAAGCAACACCTTGATGACCCACACACACTCCAGTTGGGTGTGGTGATGCAACTGCTTCTGTCACATTGTAGGTTCACCATCTCCATGTGGCAGTTGCATATTCTAGGGGCTCTCTGGCTCTCTGACCACCATGGTTGTTTGACACAAATGGATTCCCTACAGATTAGTGCATCTGTGTGATGGAGTCTCAAAAGCAACACCTTGATGACCCACACACACTCCAGTTGGGTGTGGTGATGCAACTACTTCTGTCAAACTGCAGGCTCACCATCTCCATGTGGGAATTGCATATTCTAGGGGCTCTCTGGGCTCTCTGACCACCATGGTTGTTTGACACAAATGGATTCCCTACAGATCAATGCATATGTGTTATGGAGTCTCAAAAGCAACACCTTCATGACCCACACACAATCTAGTTGGGTGTGGTGATGCAACTGCTTTTGTCACACTGCAGGTTCACACATCTCCATGTGGCAGTTGCATATTCTAGGGGCTCTCTGGGCTTTCTGACCACTATGGTTGTTTGACAAAAATGGAGTCCCTACAGATCAATGCATCTGCGTTATGGAGTCTCAAAAGCCATGCCTTGATGAACCACACACACTCCAGTTGGGTATGGTGATGCAACTGCTTCTGTCACACTGCAGGTTCACCATCTCCATGTGGCAGTTGCATATTCTAGGGGTTCTGTGGGATCTCTAACCACCATGGTTGTTTGACACAAATGGAGTCCCTATAGATCGATCAATGCATCTGTGTTATGGAGTCTCAAAAGCAACACCTTGATGACCCACACACACTCTAGTTGGGTGTGGTGATGCAACTGTTTCTGTCACACTGTAGGTTCACACATCCCCTGTGGCAGTTTCATATTTTAGCGGCTCTCTGGGCTTTCTGACAACCATGGTTTTTTGACACAAATGGAGTCCCTACAGATCAATGCATCTGTGTTATGGAGTCTCAAAATCCACACCTTGATGACCCACACACACACTCTAGTTGGGTGTGGTGATGCAACTGCTTCTGTCACACAGTAGGTTCACCATCTCCACGTGGCACGTGCATATTCTAGGGGCTCTCTAGGCTCTCTGGCCACCATGGTTGTTTGACACAAATGGAGTCCTACAGATCAATGCATCTCAGTTATGTAGTCTCAAAAGCCACACCTTGATGATCCACACACACTCTAGTTGGGTGTGGTCATGCAATTGCTTCTGTCACACTTCAGGTTCATCGATCTCCATGTGGCAGTTGCATATTCTAGGGGCTCTGTGGGATCTCTACCCACCATGGTTGTTTGACACAAATGGTGTCCCTACAGATCGATCAATGCATCTGTGTTATGGAGTCTCCAAAGCAACACCTTGATGACCCACACACACTCTAGTTCGGCGTGGTGACGCAACTGCTTCTGTCACGCTATAGGTTCACACATCCCCCTGTGGCAGTTGCATATTTTAGGGGCTCTCTGGGCTTTCTGACCACCATGGTTGTTTGACACAAATGGAGTCCCTACAGATCAATGCATCTGTATTATGGAGTCTCAAAATCCACACCTTGATGACCCACACACACACTCCAGTTGGGTGTGGTGATGCAATTGCTTCTGTCACACTTCAGGTTCACCATCTACATGTGGCAGTTCATATTCTAGGGGATCTCTAGGCTCTCTCACCACCATGGTTGTTTGACACAAATGGAGTCCCTACAGATCAATGCATCTGTGTTATGGAGTCTCAAAAGCAATGCCTTGATGACCCACACACACTCCAGTTGGGTGTGGTGATGCAACGACTTCTGCCACAGTGCTGGTTCATCCATCTCTATGTGGAAGTTGCTTATTCTAGGGGCTCTCTGGGCTTTATGACCACCATGGTTGTTTGACACAAATGTAGTCCCTGCAGATCAATGCATTTGTGATATATAGTCTCAAAAGCCACACCTTGATGTCCCACACACCCTCCAGTTGGGTGTGGTGATGCAACTGCTTCTGTCATACTACAAGTGCACCATCTCCATGTGGCAGTTCCATATTCTAGGGGCTCTCTAGGCTCTCTGACCACCATGGTTGTTTGACACAAATGGTGTTCCTACAGATCAATGCATATGTGTTATGTAGTCTCAAAAGCCACATCTTGATGACCCACACACACTCCAGTTGGGTGTGGTGATGCAACTGCTTCTGTCACACTGCAGGTTCACCCATCTCCATGTGGCAGTTGCATATTCTAGGGGCTCTCTGGGCTTTCTGACCACCATAGTTGTTTGACACAAATGGAGTCCCTACAGATCAATGCATCTGTGTTACAGAGTCTCAAGAGAAACACCTTGATGACCCACATACACTCCAGTTGGGTGTGGTGACGCAATTGCTTCTGTCACACTGCAGGTTCACCGATCTCAATGTGGCAGTTGCATATTCTAGGGGCTCTCTGGGCTTTTTGACCACCATGGTTGTTTGAAACAATTGGAGTCCCTACAAATCAATGCATCTGTGTTATGGAGTCTCAAAAGCCACACCTTGATGACCCACACACAATCCAGTTGGGTGTAGTGATGCAACTGCTTTTGTCACACTGCAGGTTCACAATCTCCATGTGGCAGTTGCATATTCTAGGTGCTCTCTGGGCTTTCTGACCACCATGGTTGTTTGACACAAATGGAGTCCCAACAGGTCAATGCATCTGTGTTATGGAGTCTCTAAAGCAACACCTTGATGACCCACACACACTCCAATTGGGTGTGGTGATGCAACTGCTTCTGTCACATTGTAGGTTCACCATCTCCATGTGGCAGTTGCATATTCTAGGGGCTCTCTGGGCTCTCTGACCACCATGGTTGTTTGACACAAATGGATTCCCTACAGATTAGTGCATCTGTGTGATAGAGTCTCAAAAGCAACACCTTGATTACCCACACACACTTCAGTTGGGTGTGGTGATGCAACTACTTCTGTCAAACTGCAGGCTCACCATCTCCATGTGGGAATTGCATATTCTAGGGGCTCTCTGGGCTCTTTGACCACCATGGTTTTTTGACACAAATGGAGTCCCTACAGATCAATGCATATGTGTTATGGAGTCTCAAAAGCAACACCTTCATGACCCACACACAATCTAGTTGGGTGTGGTGATGCAACTGCTTTTGTCACACTGCAGGTTCACACATCTCCATGTGGCAGTTGCATATTCTAGGGGCTCTCTGGGCTTTCTGACCACTATGGTTGTTTGACAAAAATGGAGTCCCTACAGATCAATGCATCTGCGTTATGGAGTCTCAAAAGCCATGCCTTGATGAACCACACACACTCCAGTTGGGTATGGTGATGCAACTGCTTCTGTCACACTGCAGGTTCACCATCTCCATGTGGCAGTTGCATATTCTAGGGGTTCTGTGGGATCTCTAACCACCATGGTTGTTTGACATAAATGGAGTCCCTATAGATCGATCAATGCATCTGTGTTATGGAGTCTCAAAAGCAACACCTTGATGACCCACACACACTCCAGTTGGGTGTGGTGATGCAACTGCTTCTGTCACACTGTAGGTTCACACATCCCCTGTGGCAGTTTCATATTTTAGCGGCTCTCTGGGCTTTCTGACAACCATCGTTTTTTGACACAAATGGAGTCCCTACAGATCAATGCATCTGTGTTATGGAGTCTCAAAATCCACACCTTGATGACCCACACACACACTCTAGTTGGGTGTGGTGATGCAACTGCTTCTGTCACACAGTAGGTTCACCATCTCCACGTGGCAGTTGCATATTCTAGGGGCTCTCTAGGCTCTCTGGCCACCATGGTTGGTTGACACAAATGGAGTCCTACAGATCAATGCATCTCAGTTATGTAGTCTCAAAAGCCACACCTTGATGATCCACACACACTCTAGTTGGGTGTGGTCATGCAATTGCTTCTGTCACACTTCAGGTTCATCGATCTCCATGTGGAAGTTGCTTATTCTAGGGGATCTCTGGGTTTTCTGACCACCATGGTTGTTTGACACAAATGGAGTCCATACAGATCAATGCATTTGTGATATATAGTCTCCAAAGCCACACCTTGATGACCCACACACACTCCACTTGGGTGTGGTGATGCAACTGCTTCTGTCACACTGCAAGTGCACCATCTCCATGTGGCAGTTGCATATTCTAGGGGCTCTCTGGGCTCTCTGACCACCATGGTTGTTTGACACAAATGGAGTCCCTACAGATCAATGCATATGTGTTATGTGGTCTCAAAAGCCACACCTTGATGACCCACACACACTCCAGTTGGGTGTGGTGATGCAACTGCTTCTGTCACACTGTAGGTTCATCCATCTCCATGTGGAAGTTTCATATTCTAGGGGCTCTCTGGTCTTTCTGACAACCATGGTTGTTTGACACAAATGGAGTCCCTATAGATCAATGCATTTATGATATATAGTCTCTAAAACCGGTCAGAGATCCAGTAAGAGATTGTCAAGACCGGTCACCTAGCGTAAGAACCCTAATGTTTGAAACCTAATGTTGATTTATTTCGGCCATACACCACTCATTCAACAACCAATAATCTGTGGTTCCATCATCCCGCCAATCAAAAATTTCGGGTTCGGTCCTCCCGTCGATCCAAAATTTCGTGCACCCAAATTCTAGTGCGTTGAAACTATCGCGTGCTGATATTACGGTTCAGCCCATCCACAAAGCGTAACCAATGCGTTGGCGCAAAGGTCATTTACATAATCTACTGGAAACCCTGCTTTATCCCCTCACCGAAAGGATACAGATCCAAATCTCCTAACCGCCGCCCGCCCATCGCAGTACGGCCATTGTCGTACCCTCGCCCGCTGCCGTCCGCCCTAGTAATCATCTAACCGTCGACCTAGCCCAAACCCTAGCCCATCCTCAGCTTCCTGGTTTCCGACCAAGCCATCGAGCTCGCGGATCTGCCACCTCACCGTCGAGCACTGCCATCTGGCCGTCCTTCCCACCTGCCACCTCGCTAACAAGGTCCTCCTCATCTCCGTGAACCTCGGCGTCAAGGTCTGCTACCTCGCCGTCCACCCCACCAACAATGCATGTCTCCTCACCGTCCACCATGCCATCAAGGCATGCTAGATCGTCGTCCTCCTCGCCGACAAGGAAGTCCAGCAAGGTTCTCGGCAAGAAGCGCACAAAGAAAAAGGCCGTAGCGCCTACAGGCAAGTAAACAACCTCCTTGCATGTGAATTCTCTGCTCTTTTAAGGCTGCTTGATGTTCATGTGTTTCATTTTCCATGCCTATGAAATTGCTTGTTTGAGAGAGGCAGTATGTTCATTTTCCTCCTCATGTTTGCTATCAGGCAATCAACACCATACGTTATATTTTGTTTAATTGCTTGTTTAATCTGTAGCTGACTTGGATTTCTTTATTAATGTTAGATACTCAAATGCATCACATGGAAGAAAGTCGGCTGAAAAACATCATGAGAAACAATGAGCGCTTGCAACAACTGGGTGTTAGGCCCTTTGCAAGTCGTTTCGCATCTCCAACTGTATTCTCTCCTAAAAAGACAAGAAATGAATGCTCTGGATCTGACTATGATCCTAAAGAGGAGGAAGGTATCATTGAAGGAGACCTAGATGATGTTAGTTAGGACAATGAGTCGCAGGTCGACCCCTCACCTTACTCATCTTGTGTTGAATTATTTGCGTACTGATTTTCACATATATCTGTTCCTTCTTTATTATCCCCAATTGACCGGTACACATGGAATTTCTAGCCACAGAAGAGGAAATGCAACAAGATAGCTGCCGTCAGGACATCGTTGGCTCTTGCTGGTCTAGCATCTGCTCAGAAGCGCATCTTGGCAGGCCAAGGTGCAGGCACAGAAACTTCCAGAAAAACCAGGTCCAAGGGTAAGCAACCAGTTGACCAAGGCGGCTGGGAAGCTCCCCAAGCCGAGCACACACCTCCCCAAGGCCAGCAGCAAGATCCCTGGTGTCCGCGGGCACCTCCCCTAGGCCAGCTGCCCGCTGCCTACCATCCGCGGGCACCTCCCCAAGGCAAGCAGCAGCCCCTGCCCGGCCATGCACGCGCGCCTCTCCAAAGCGATTGTGCACGTCCCCAAGGCAAGCATCATCCCCCGCCTTGCCATGCACGGGCGCCTCTCCAATCCGATTGTGCACCTCTCCAAAGTAATTGTGCATCTGAGGGTTTAGCTACCAAAGGCGAGGGGCCTGAGGTGAAACGTGATGTATGGTTATTTGACCGTTTTGACTGGGATCAGGAAGGTATCATGTTGAACAAATTGCTTGCTCTACTACAACCGATTAACATTATATTGTTTGAATCATACTCATTGCATTTACTGTTGTAGAACACTAACTCATAACCATTATATTCTTGTAGATGAATTTGGGCATAATCATTCTGGAGACACTATTACGCATGATGATCCTCTCTTGGTGGTTGACAACATGCCCACAAAAAGACTTCAACTTGTCGTACCTCCAGGAAGAACTAGACCAGTTTCACCAGTGATTGCTTCCAAGTTTGCCACTGAGTGTGCAGTAACAGTCAGGACTCAGATTCCTATCTTCCCCCAGTGGAAAGAGTACAGGGAGAGGCCGAATGTCAGAGCAGACTTCTATGGCAAAGTTTTTGTATGTTCCGTAACACTCAGTTGTCCCTTTCTTCCTTTTGCGGTTAATGCGAAATCTGATAATCTTTGTTTTATTTAAGCAAAAGTTTGTCATGGACCCCTCTCTACCTGATGTGCAGTTTGCTTGTAACAAGAAGTTAATGAGACACACAAGAAATCAACAGCATACTCTGAAGAAACAGTTTTTTGACAATTTTCCCAGTGAATGAAGTTACAAGGATATCTCATGTGGAACACATGAGCAGTGAGGAGTGGTGCGGGCTTGTCGATTTTTGGTCCGACCCGAGAAACAAGGTCATGTCTTGTTTACTAAACTTCTCCTGTTTGAATTCTTTAAGCTGGACTTAACTGTATGCTCCATGTTTATTTAGGCCCTGTCTAAAAAACAAGATCAACAGACAGCTCGTCAAGTACCCTCATGCCACTAGTGCTCGCAGCTACGAGGTTTTGTGCGACATGGAGGAAGGCTCCATTGAACTGCTCAAAAATGGCTTGACTAACAATATGCAAGAAGCAACTGTATGTCCTCCATAATACTTTCCATCTTCCTCAAATTCAATACGCTTTTGTAACCTCACATATACGATGCGCTTATTATTTGCTCTCTAGGTTTCTCATATTCTATTCTATTCCTAAGACTTGTAGGCAGTCGTGGAAAGCAAGTTGGTGTCATATCCTCCAGAAGATGGCACAGAGGATGAAGCAATTCCTTCCACCGACGATGTGCACTTTGTGCTGTCTCAGAACAAAAGAAAGCCAACTGTCCTGAAGAACATCAGCATATTTGCAAGTACTTCGAAACCAACCAAGTCTCAGCTAGAAACTCAACTCGAGGCTCATAAAGCAGGCAATGTGGAACTGTGTTGTGCCATTGAGGAGTTGCAGCAGGTGAACAAATCCGGCGATGAAGAGAGGCTGAAGTATTTGGAAGACCTACAAGTAATGTGGAAGAAACAATAAGACCTGAGGAAGAAACAAGAAGAGGCAAATGCATTAATACAACAAGTGTTAGCTCAGCTGTCCGAACCACAACATGCAATATGGTGAATCTGTGGAAATGTGTCTGGCATGAGTTGAACCTTATGAGTCTGGTATTCATTTCTCGAGAGTGAAACATTTGTCCTGTAATTTTCAGTCAAATTATGTATAGTAATCTTATAAACGTCCTTAGTGTTTCTTTACGAAATATTTCCGTTATGGTTAGTAACATCACGAGACTGATAACATCATCATTTCTTCTAGATGATATGTGTCTGGCGCTGATTGGTCCTCGTCTTGTCTGCAATTGACCCATGTGTTATCATTTGAATGGATCAGGTGTCGACCTGTCGGCGGCCGGCAGCGATAAAACGAAATTCGTCAGGGCTGGCATGACGTCATAACGATGTGATGCCGTAAGGAAGCGGCGGTTACGGAATCAAGTCATGACGAAAAATAAACTTCCCAATAGGGATGACATCAGGCACGACAACAATGACGTCAGCAAACATTGGTGATGGCAGTTCGCGGTGTCGTCCCCCACGTGGCATCATTCATGACGAAGTAAAAACGTCATGACAGACCGGGCCTGGGCTGGGCCAGTCCAGTTTTCCGCGACAAAATTGGAGGAACGTCATGGATGGGCTGTGCCGTTTTGAGCTAGAGAAAACGTCACAAATTGAATTATGACGTGAGGTTCGTGACCTATTTTTTCGTCGTAGAATTTGTCGTGGATGGCCATCTACGATGTTTTGGCCCTCATCCACGACCATACCAGATCGTCATGAACCGCCCAGATTCTTGTAGTGAAGAAAGGATAGCAGACCCCTTTAATCATTATGCATTAGTGGTAGGGTTTAGAGAGATATTTCATCAAAAATATGAATAATATCTAGTTTAAATGTGGACGTAGATGGCTGTATTTCAGAGCCATCAGATTGCAAACCCAGTATGCATCCCAAAGAAAAATACAAAAGAGTTACGGATGTGCATTGACTTCACTACGCTTTCTGGGCTCTCTGGGCTTTCTGACCACCATGATTGTTTGACACAAATGGAGTCCCTATAGATCAATGCATCTGTGTTATGGAGTCCCTCAAAAGGTTACTCCCATTAGGAGATTCTATAAATTATTAAAACAATAGTTTGGTAAAATTCAGAAATTCCAGCAGCCAAACAAGGTAGTATATAAAAATTATACAAATATCTCGGATCACACCCGACGCGACAAAATTCCGAATGTCCTGTCCAAGACATGAAGGTAAGACCCCGGGATTCCTCCTGTGTGACCTAGTATCGCATAAGAATATGCCGTATCAATGATCCGACAAAAAATCCCGACGGACATGTTGGGTACCCGATAAAATAGAACTGGAATTCATTATTCAATAAGACCTTAGCGGCTTGAAATGAATTATGCCAGTTATAATTCTGAGTTCAGGCCTAGGGACTTGAATTTGCTTTTGCCCAGGAGCAATTAACTAATCCTCGATTCGTCGGATGCATCAGGGTTGTTGGACCAAATCCCTATAAACTGAAAACAATAGAAACAATGCAAAGAAAAGAAAAACTGAAAATATCTTTGAGACTCAACCAGAATCTATAGTTCGAGTACAGTCTCGGGGGCTACTGACATAGGTATGATTACCTAGGTGCTTATGATTTGTTACCCTGGCGGCATAAAGGCTAAATGCCCATGAAGATTCAAGATGATGGCCCAAAGAAGCAACCAATAAAAGACTTAATTTTATTAGGAAAGGAAATATGAATTGACATTATGTTTGTGTTGTAATCATACCTATGTAACCTATCTGTATACGACTTTTAGACCCGGCCTATTATATATAGGATAGGAGAAGCCTATGAGGAGGGACCGAAAAAAACCCCAAGCGATCTGTAATAGTGTTGTTCATCATGTAATCAGGTGACTTCGACTCCCTTGTTTGCCTGACATCTGACAAAATCCATAGGGTTATATTTTCCACAAAACCCTTAGTCCATAACCATGGGCATTGCCGAGGTTAGCCCTCGTCAGCCGGTCTCCCATTGCCATCCCAGGCGAATGATTTTGCACATTTTGCTGAATCGGCGGCGGCGGCAGTGGCGGTGTCTGCAGCGGTTGTGGCAAGCAGGGCCAAGCGAGCGCTATGGAGAAAGCACGCGATGGCATGACCGCGTTCTCTACGCAGGAGGAACAAGGTGTTGGGGATATACTTTCCGGGTATAACCACCATGACTCACTGACTAGGGTGGCCCACTTCGGGTTAGAGCTTTGCTTCACGGGCGGCCCAGTCAAGGAGAGAACAAGGAGTTCCATCTGGCTACGGGAAGGCCTAGAAGACTTACCAACTTAGGCATGTTTAGTTACTTGTAGTCCAAGATGTACTCTATAACCAAATCTTAGTCGTAGCTGGATAGGTCTCTCCTGTAACCCTTGGCCTGATATCTATATAAGCCGTCCTAGGGACCAACCTTTAGGGCACCCACAATATACAATCTCAACTTGCACAGGTGAACCTCTCTTGTAATATGTACTTCTAGCTCTGCCGTATTACTGGATTGCTAACAGGAATACGATCCGTCCAAAGCCGACAGATTCGAACCTGGGTAAAGCTTGTGTGTTCACCGACCCAGAATACCATTGCCTCACACCCCCTTTCACCATACGCCTCGAGGACCCCCTCTTAGCGTACATGTCTTCAATCCGACGATAGTTGGCACCCACTGCAGGGCTGGTGAGTTTCAGATCTTTGTTCCAGGTGGAATCTACGCGAATCAGAATTGGCGAGACAATCACCATCGGTTAGGTCCTCTAGACAACGGCATCCCTCTTGTCCTTCTCGATGAGACTTGGATTCCGGCTAGGGAACCTGTGACAACCTACACCATCATGTCTTTTTGGTGAGATCGACATTTACCTCAGTTTCGCTGAACCCACCCAACCCACCCTAGCGGTGATGATAGAGGCGGAAGAATTTTCTGGATCCACTTTGTCTGTGGAAGCAGCAGAGTTCTAGGTCTTAGAAAACCATAATCCCACCCAGCCCGCACCTGAACCGGAGATAGTGGAGAAGATTGGATCTGAAGAAGATCTCCCAAAGGAGTTTAACCTGAAGTGAATCTCCCTAGGGAGGTCGAATCTCAGGAGGCTCTCCCCAAAGAGTTTGAATCTTAGGAAGAGCAAAGCAGAACCAACTATGGATCTAGCTATGCCGATGCCAGAGCGCGAAAGTCACTATGAGGCACACGTTGAGGCAGATAATGTTGCGAGGAAGAGCCAACATGGTAGATGTCCTTGAGACCATCAGGTGTTTCAAGGACGCCAACAAAGAGAGCCGCAACTATCTCAAGACACATACATCGCACTTTGTCGGATACGTTGGATCTGGATCCGGCTCTGCCGATGCTAGAGACGACAACGACTTGGTGTTGGAGGCAATCAGAACAAACGTCGACTTACCGGCATCCTCGGATGACTCCATGACATCGGTAGATTTCCGGAAGTTCTCCACGGAATATGAAGAGGAATTCAACTTCAAGACTGTGGAAGAAGGAGAAGCTATGGACCAAAGCCCTCACAACAACATGGATGAAGGATCCATAGAAAACTCACATGAACCACATGATCATATGGATCTCGGAGATAATCCTGACGTCTAGATGTCCGAGAGTACTGATAGAAGCCTGACTCTAGGACTCAAACCCAAAGCTGTCTTTTCTACCGGTGTAGCCAAGAAGGTAAAGAAGAAGAAGAAGACTCCAACTAAGGACCTTCCGACTGATGAGGTAATAGCCAAAGAATACGAGGAGGACTCAGATGGATCATTGATCCCAAATGAGCCAAAAGATACTCCATTTGATGGACATGTGGTTACCCCTGGTGCCCGTAAACTCTTGGAGAAGCAATTACCACACCTATACTGACAGCTACAGAACTTACACCTGTAGAGTGGAAGACATGGCTCAGGCTCTAGAAGCGCATCGTCAAGCACTCCTTGAGGAAATTAAAAATATCGTCGAAGAGAAAAGGCACATTGCGCCTGTGGGTGGCCTAGCACCTGGCAGCATCAGAAGACCTAGAACGGCCCTGAGTTGGCTAACAAAAATATGTGTGTTCACAAAACCCTTCTCTAAGGAGACACAACCCTAGGGAAACCTCAAATCGACAGTAAGGGCAACCATGTGTATGGCACGCTGATAGAAAATGCTGTTGTGGCTCAAGATCTCTTGGCAAACAACCCAAGCCTAGACCAGATTCGGCTGAGCATGAAGCTTCTCACAAAGGGCCTGGAACAATAGAAGGTCGCCATGTCCGGTAGCGGAAAGTTGGTCTCCAAGTCAGATCAATGCCGCACGGACACAGGTCGACACCAAGATACAAGGCCCCGATAGGAAACGGAACAACAATACCATTCCGACCCTCGAGAGGACAACTATTCAAGAACCAGATTTTCAAGAGATCGGCATAGACCCACACGAAGCTGGAGCAATGTTGCTCTAGCCACAGAGCGAGACACCGTTGCAGCAATGGTCCAACCTCCCCGGTGACAGTCGAATACTCACAAGGAAGCTGAAGAAGCTCAACGTCAATAGTAGGACTAGAAAAGGATGCCCCTCCTAGACATAAAAGCCGTTCCACTGAGCCACGTCACAATGACGACAATGACGGATGAAGGAACGATGAAAATCGCGCTAGAACAAGCCAGCATAGTGGCCGTCATCATGAAGCCCTGGCAGGGGGTGACAATCCACCACCACCTTCTCCACCAAGGAGTCACCATAGTAGCTCACATGGAGGCCAGGGAGGGCACCGAAGCAGAGGTAGTGGCAGAAGAAGTAGAAGTCCGGCTCATGGGCACCATAGCCGCAGTGAACAACAACCAAGACAGCGTGCCCTATCACCAAGTGATGTCAGGCACTAGATCAACTCAAACATTGAGGCGCGGTGCTACGAGTCGGATAAAACTACGTGGGTCAAAAGTGCTTTGGACCACGCGTACGATAGAAAAATTTCCCGTAAGGGTTTGCCATCTCACGACACATCCAAACCTACGACGTTGTGGCCTGGCCAGACACCTGGCTCCGGGACTTCTTCTAGGCCTGCTGCATCGCCAAAGAAGGAAATAGCTTGGTCACAACCCGGTATCTCCCACTTATGATGAGGAAGACAACTCGATCATGGCTCAATGAACTCCCAGAAAACACCATCCATGACTAGTATGATATGCTTCTTTTGGAACTTCGAGGGACCATACAGGAGGCCCTACACGGTCGGAGATCTGCAGCGGTGCACACAGAAACCTAGAGAAACATGCCGAATTACCTCGGATCATGGATCGACACAAAGAACTCCTGCGAAGGGGTAAGTGACCAGACCACGATTGAAGCATTCATCATGGGACTCCCAATTGGTTTACTGTGTCATCTCTTAAAGTGTGACAAAGTGACTGATTTGAGGGAGTTGATAGAGATGGAAATAAAATATGCTGACATCGACGATGATGTAGAAGGACTGCTCAATGTGCTAGCCGCACCACAGTCAGAAAAACAGCCAAAGCAGCAGGCCACAAAATGCAAAAACACCTCGGAGGAAAAGCCCAATCTAGAAACCACAACATCCAATGCAACTTTCGGGTCTGGAGGACGAGGAGGCCGCACAGGCAGATGGAGATGAGGCTATGGAACTTCTAGATTCCAAGGTAGAGGATACCAGCAACCTAGCAAAACCTACTCTTGGGCCAACATTGCCAACAATCCGTGTGTGCATCACCCGGATGGAAACAGGTTCTTGTGCCACATCGATGTTGAGTGTCGTTTCAACGACGACATCAAGAAAGACGAATACGCTGGCTACATGGCAAAGCGATGAAAAGGAAAGAAGAATGTCGACAAAGAAAAAGAGTCCAAGGAAGATTTCGACAAGGAGGAGGCAGAAGCTTCAAATCCCAAGTTGGATGGAAAGAAGAACTTCCCAACCAAGAAATACATTTATGTCTGCTTCCTCGGATCTCAACCAGCCAAGGTCTAAAAGGTAGTGATGCAGGAGCTCAACACAACTGTTCTGGCTATCCCCGAGTTTCTAGATTCGTCGGAAGTGACAATCACCTTTGACTGAGGTGATCATCCACCTAAGCTAGACAAGCGAGGAAAGTACGCTCTCGTCGTCAATCCACCTATTGACGGCTATGGTTTCTCCAAGACCCTCATGGACGGTGGCAGCACCATCAACATCATATACATCAAAACGCTGTGCTGGATGAGGATATCGGAGACACAGCTGAACCACAGCTTCGTGACTTTTCATGGAGTTGTCCTCAGAAGACAAGCACATTCTCTAGGATAGATCACTTTGGATTTTACCTTCGGAACTCCAAAGAACTACCGGACGAAAGCACTTTCCTTCGAAGTGGTCCCGTTCAAGAGTGCATACCACACTATCTTTTAGCATCTGGCTTACTGGGTATTCATGGCTCGCCCTTGTTACATTTACAATATGATGGAAATTCCAGGTCCCAGCGGCGTCATCATAATCCGGGGAGACCCATAGAAGTCACGAGCATGCGAGGATGGAAACACCACCTTTGCAGAAGTTGTACTGCATGTTGAGGAGTACTAGGAGATCAAGAAGAACATCGACCCATCCGAGATGCCCATGACAAAGAAGGAGGTGAAAAAGCCGACTCCGGAGTTCAAGACATCGTAAGAGACGAAGATGACGCCGTTGAAGGATGATGATCCCTCCAAGGTGACCCAGATAGGCGTAGGTTTAGACCGCGCATAGGAAAGCGTGCTCGTTGAGTTCCTCAAAGCTAATAAAGATATCTTCACATGGCAGCCATATGACATGACCAGAGTACCTAGGGAACTTGCCGAGCACAGTCTAAATGTATACCCAAATGCTAAACCCGTCAAATAGTACTTACAATGTTTTAGCGATGAAAAGTGCAAATCAATAGCTAAGGAACTAGCCTGACTCGAGTTAGCCGCATTCATAGAAGAGGACATCCATACTGATTGGCCGGCCAATCCTGTAATGGTCCCTAAAAAGGACACCACTGATTTAAGGATGCGTGTTGATTATACTTCCATGAACAAGGCTTGTCCCAAAGATCCATTCACTCTGCCTAGAATTGATCAAGTCATCGATTCGACAGCAGGCTCGGAACTCCTATGTTTTCTCAACGCATATTCCGGATATCATAAAATTCGGATGAAGGAGTCATACAAAACAAAGACTTCATTCTTCACACCCTTCGGAACCTTCTACTATGTAACAATGCCTTTTGGGCTGAAAATGCAGGAGCTACCTACCAACAAACTATCCAGCGTTGCCTCCACGATCAAATCGGACGCAATGTACATGTGTATGTGCACGGCATAGTTGTGATGTCCAAAAAGAAGGAAACACTAATTTCTGACTTGGAGGAAACATTGAGCAATCTACAAAAAATACAACATAATGCTTAACCCGAAGAAGTGTTTCTTTGGAATACCAACCAGAAAATTGTTAGGTTTCAGTGTGTCTCAAAGAGGCATAGAAGTGAACCGCGACAAGATAAAGGCTATACTCAACATTTCTAGGCCAACTCACCTGAAGGACGTACAACGACTAACTGGCTACATTGCTGCAGTCAGTCGGTTTGTAAGCCAGCTCAACGAAAGAGCCGCACCATTATACAAGATCTTGAAAAAGACCAATAAGTTCGTATGGACTAATGAAGTTGAAGCTGCACTTCAGGATCTAAAAGCCATACTCTTGTCCGCCCCTATTCTTCCAGCACCGAATCCACATGAACCAATGTTGCTATATCTAGCTACGACAAATAGAGTCATCAGTGTTGTTATGGTGGTGGAATGCCTGAAAGAAAAACAGGAACACATGGTGCAACGTCCGACTTATTATCTCAGCGAGGTCTTGACTGAATCGAAGCAAAGGTATCCTCATTATCAAAAGTTAGCCTACGGTGTATTCTTCGCATCCATAAAGCTACGACACTATTTTCAAGAGCACAAGATTACCGTGGTGAGAACACCTCCCATGAGAGACATAATCAACAACAGTGATGCCACATGATGCATCTCTAAGTGGGGCATAGAGCTAGCATCTTTCGACATCAAGTATAAACCCCACACAACAATTAAATCCCAGATCCTTGCTGACGTTGTCGCTGATTGGACAGAGATAGTCAAAAACACAGGTCTCCTAGAGACAGAACTTAGGACCTTGCACTTCGACGGGTCTAAAGCGCTCGGGGGCTCAGGGCTAGCGTGGTGCTCAAGTCACCCCAAGGTGATAAACTATTCTATGTACTACAGATTCACTTCACAGCAACAAACAACATTGCCGAGTATGAAGCCCTTCTGCATGGAATCTGAATCGCAAAATACATCGGCATTCGTCGATTGATGTGTTACGGAGACTCAGATTTAGTTGGTCAACAAGTTTCCTATATCTGCAATGCAAACAAGCACATGGCCGCTTATAGATCCATCGTGGATGAACTATCTAAATCGTACGAAGGGTTTTAAGTGCCACACATTCCCCAAACGGTGCTTTTTGGAGCACTTGAGAGTTCCCTCTATCACAAGAGTTGATGAGGAGTATCCGACCAAATCCGACTCACCACTCATAGCAGTTCTGGCTGTAATTCCCAGCTAGACACAACCCTACCTTGATTATTTGGTAGATAGAAAGATACCCGAAGATGAAGTGCTGAGCCGACAGATCGTCCAACGAGCAAAAGCCTACACACTGGTGGGAGGTGAGATCTACAAGCAGAGTGCATCTGGGGTCTTTCAGTGCTGTGTTTCTTCGGAAGAAGGCGTGTAAATCCTAAGGGAAATCCACAAAGGCGAACACGGACACCATAACGCAGCCAGAGCTTTAGTGGCAAAGGCCATCAGACACGGATTTTTCTGGCTTACCGCTAAGGTAGATGCTGAACGACTAGTCAAGATGTGCAAAGGTTGCCAAAAGTACGCCAAACAAGCCCATGTTCTGGCTGATCAGCTGTGAACAATTCCGATTACATGGCATTTTGCGGTCTAGGGGCTTGACATGGTAGGACCGTTTAGACAGGCTGAAAGTGGATACACTCACCTTCTTTTGATGGTGGATAAATTCACGAAATGGATAGAGGCAAAACCTGTCATAAGTTGTGATGGAGAAACTGCCAAAAAGTTCGTCGAGGACGTGATCATCCGGTTCGGGTATCCGCACAGTATTATTACAGACAACGGGAGCAACTTTTCCATGGGAGAACTAGTCGAATTTTGCAATGAACAAGAGATCCAACTTGATATTGCATCAGTCGCACATCCACAAGTCGGAAGGGCAAATGGCCTAATTCTTCAAGGCCTGTGACCAAGGCTCGAAGCACCACTACATCGTGCTCCGGGGGCTTGGGTAGATGAACTACCATCCATAATATGGAGTTTATGAACAACTCCTAATAGGTCAACCAGATATACACCTTTCTTCTTGGTTCACGGTGCAGAAGCTGTCCTTCCGAGCGATCTTATTCATAACTCTCCCCGAGTCGCTGTGTATGTGGAAGAGGATGCCGAAGTTGCTCGACAAGATGAACTTAGTATGCTCGAGGAAGTTCGTAGGGTCAGAAATCAGTCTTTCAGGAAGGGCGATCTAGTTCTTCGGCTAGTGCAAAAAAGAGAGCACAAACTTGCCCCTATAGGGAAGGTCCCTTCATGGTTAGTCGAGTTTTGCACAACGGTTCTTACTACCTAACTAACACGAGGCCAGAAAAAGAAAGACCTGCTACTAAAAAGATAAAGAGAGCTAGAGGCAATACAAATCAAGATGAGATAGAGCGTCCATGGAATATTGCTCAGCTACGTCCCTTTTATTCTTAAAAAATTCTTTCTTTGTAATCATATATATATATGTACATGTTCAAAGTGGAATAAAGTATTGGTCTCCTCAATAATTTTCTGAGATGTTTTTTGTGTACCATCTTATTTCCGAATGATCATGGCATTGTCGAAAATCCCAGAATACATGAAAGTACTATATGCTCTTGTTTGTTCTGGTTAGATTTCCGATTCTAAAAATGTTACCTTCGGGTAAAAGTATAAATTTTCTAGTTTATACCTCGGTGTCTGATTGCTGGATGCGGGTATTTTCCGAGTAGTGCTTTGATTCTGGGTTTAAACTGGTTTAGCAATTGCGTTCCGTTGCTTGGCAAAGTTTCCATGCTGAAGGTTTACCGGCTAACGAAAGGGATGAGGCGGGAAGCCAGATAAATGATAAGTGTAAACAAAACAAGTGCTTAAGTAATTTTCATGCATAGCAAATAAAAAGGCGAAAGTGCTAAAAGGAATAAATCATAAGTTCTTAGAATCTTAGCAATAGCAAAATAATAATCTACTTATTACAATCAGATTGTTGTTAGAATAACACATTGTTTTTATGGCACATTCTATGATGCAGGTGAAGACGCAGGATTTGCCGGCTCACTGGACACATCACCCGTGTCACTAGGACTAGGAATTCGGTTACACCGAACCGATCAGTGCGGTTCCTCGATCTATTAAAAATTTCGGTTTTGGCAAAAAGATGACCGATCAAGCATGTGAAAAATTGCAAACCGAGGATTTGGTACACCGAAGATTCGGTTCATTCCCCGGTTAATCACCGAACTACTGAGCAATCTGTGTGGCGAGGAAAGGAAGCAGAGACAATGGTCGCCGTGTAGTCGGCATATGCTAGTCGCTGACTCGTTGTGCAACATCTAGTCGTTGGACGGAGAAGTCTTGTCAGAGCAGCTGATCCACGGCTTGAGGGTGTGCAAGGAAAGACGAGAAGAGAGAGATCTGGAAGGCGAAGCCACAGAGGAGATGGTCTACCGTCTCGTCGAGGAGGATAGGCGGCACATGGGGTGGCGGCCGGTGGCAGGTAAGTCGAGTAGTTGACTAGCAGAAATTGGTGAAATAGAAGATAAGGAATTTGGTGCTAAGATCCAAAATCCAGATGGTCTTTCATACATGGTTATTTGGTGATGGATGCACGATAGGCAGTGGGCTAATGGGTTGGCCTGTTGGGCGGGGCTACTTTGTGCTTTCAACTTGTAATTCTCTGTTATCTTGGCTAGTTTGGGTAATGAATGCCTTAAACCTCCGATATAATTTCGTTTTTTCAAAAATTCTGACTGAATTAGGAACAGGAAAAATTGGTTTCAGTTGGTTCGATGTCGGTCTAGGTATTTTCGGTTTGGTACATCGGTTTTCGGTTAATATTCCCACCCCTACGTGTCACCCCGATATCTATCGGACACAAGTAAGTCAGACTCAGTCTGCAACTACTTCCTTGGGGGGTCGTGGCACTTCAACGTGCGTGAAGAACGGCTCATCATAGCTGGTCAACTTGGCCACGCAAAAAGAGTATTCGGCACAAGAATCCCAGATCTCCTTGATGTTCTGCTGATTGCCGTCTTCATCGACAGTCGAATAACCCTTGGTTACTTGCCATATTTCCATGCTTCCATGGTGGCCCATTACCATTTTCTGGGCATTCTGTGCCGCTGTGCATGCATAGGATATGTTCCAATCCTCGACGAGCTTGGGCATATCCTTTGCCTTTTCTCGTAGCTCAAAGGCTGACACTGAGTCTAAGATAGAAAGCCGTACGGATTCACCAATTTCTTCCAGGGACTGGCAGAAATCATAAATCAGGTCCCCAACGGCGACAAGCCGGATGGTACGAGGGTCGGATGAAGAGGCATCAAGAAGGTTGAGAGGACCTATAAGACAGAAAACAACGTCAACAATATATCCAAGTCTAACAATTCGGAAAAACAATAACTCAAGGACATGAAAACTTACCGAAGATAGCATCATCTACTTTGGTATTCTCCTTTCGAAGGCTTTGGAGTTCATTCCGGAGATCTTCGGAGGTGTCCTTCTTGCTGTCCAAGTCATCTTGCAAGTCCGAGATTGTTTTCTCTTGTATGGCGATGGTGCGGTCACGTGCTTTAGTTGCATGATTGCTGGATTCAAGAACACTGGCAGTGCTGGTCTCATGATCTACTTTGAGTTTACTCAGCTCTTCATGCAAGTCAGCATTCTCCACCTCCAAGACCTTATAATCATCGGCTTGTTCAATCATTTACATGACTGCTTTACAAGTTCTGGCAAAAGCAATAAAAGCTGGATAAATATTCATCTAATAGATCAAATGACAGACTATGAAAATGAGGTCTGGAATGTTTACCTTCAGCTTCATCCTTTGCATTTCTCAGTTGCGCATTTTCAAGTCGGAGAGCTCTGATCTCTCTCTTCTTGTTGCAAATATTCTTCAAAATTCCTGGTTATAAGCATTAACTTTTTGTAAGTCAGAATGGTAACCAGAGTCAGAAGTCTACAAAGACTCGGGCTAATATTTTAACTAAGTTAAATATCAGCAGGAGCCTTGGGGGGCTATACTAGTTCATTCTTTAGCATCCTATAAAAGCATAAACTGGATTCCTATCCAACTTCATGCTTCAGGGCTAAAGGATATGATATGAAATACAATAAAAATAAGAGTCGGATTATGACTTACATAATGCTCATGAGTCAATTTGTTGAGGCTCATGTGCACCTCAGTGGAAACCTTCTCGGCGAGAGTCAGAGGAATCACTGGTTGTGGCGGGGCCACACCAGCCTTCAACTTCTCGTCGTGAAGATGAACTTGGTCAAGAAGGTCGACGAGTTTGACGTCTGCAGCGTCTTGCACCTCCTCCTCCGCTGTGATATTATGGGTCTCCAGATAATGGAGAGCCAGCTTCTGGATTTCTTCTGCGCTCTTCCGAGTAAGGCCAAGTTTGACAATACCCGGATTCTGTAGAAGGTTTTCCTTGAAGGTCTCATCTAAGGGATCATTACCCTTTGAAGGTTCACCCTTATCAAGTCCCGAGTCACCTACGGTGATGTTGGTTTGTGATGCAAGGTTCACTGGCTCTAGATAATGAGCCGAAACATCTTCAACGCATGGAGAGGAAGTACCCTCTAGTGCTGATGATGGATTTAGGGTAGGAGTCAGAGGTGGGGTAGGAGGCCGGAGTCAACTTCTGCTGGCATAGAGTCTTCCCCGGCTTTCCTTTTGTCTTACCCTTGGAAATCGTTTTAGCCCTGTTGGTAACAGAGTAAGATCATTGCACTTCAGAGAGAATACAAGTTGATACTCGAAACCTTGTGAAGAAGTTTACCTCTTTACAACGGGCACTGTTGAGTGCCTACGGAAGAAACCAGAGCTTTTCGCTTCTGGATAAGCACCTCTGGTAGAACTTCAAGATCTTCATCCTCCCGAGGAACTAGATCCTCAGGCAGATATCTGTCGAGAGGAGCTAGCTCTGACTTGGGGAGGTCAACAAGCTAAAAGAGACATTATCTCAGTATTGCAAAACAACAACAAAGTATAGATATCAAGACCTGAACCTATTAAGGTACAGATCCCTATGTTTATAGTGCTAGTCCCTAGATCGAATAGCTAGCACCCACAGTTTAAGATGTAATATCAAGAAACAATGGTCATATTACATCGCATATCCAGGAATAAAAATAGTTCATTACAACTTACATAGCTCATATGACTATCTTATTACAAAGTGTAGCATCCCATATTCCTAACATCTGTAATGCTACATGGTCTAATAATAATATGCTACATTCCTACATATAATTGTTGCATCATAATTATATCATGCTCATGTCATCATGCCACATTCCATTTGAGCATCATATAAAACTCTTTTCATTTGGTTTTTGTCTCATATGAATTTATCAATTGTATTTGGTTCTTAATAAAATGTATTTGCTTCTTGATGAATTGCTCATGCCCAAGTTGAGTTGGGGGCATCTCTCTTTTAACTCCACCACCTTTCTTTGTCACCACCCCATAATTCCACCATCCAAACTATAGGTGGGCTTTTGCACTTCTTTTGGCTCTTGTCTAGCTCACATATATTTAAGATGGATCCACTTCTACTTCCACATGCTCCCATATATGCATCATGTTGTTTTCACATTATTGATATGTGGAGATCCATATAGCCACCTTTGCATGCTATGTGAGTGGAATCCTTGGCAAGCTTACATATGGTTTGAATTTGAATAAATGCTCGTGTAAGAATATAACTTTGGCGATATTATGCCTAGTGGCTCACACCCACCAGCTTGGCCACCTTATATTCATGCATGATCTTTTATTTAGACCATGTGGTAAACAAGCTCTCTTTCCTTTTGTTGGTCCTTATTCCAAAATTTGGGAAACTTGCTTATATAAATGCCATGAGATATTCTAGTGGGTTTTCACTACTAGAGGGGGCATTTACTATTTATTCATGGGCCATGCAAGATCATCATCCACTCTCTCGTTTTGGCTTTTTATTTGATTTTTGAGTGGAGCATGGTTCCTTTGGAATCAAGTCAAGTTGGCTCAAGTTTGTTTGAACTCCACCATCCTAGGGGCATCCTCTCTTGGTTTTATGGGCATATGTGACATGCATATGGTACATGGAATATATGTTTTCCCTCATAACCAAGGTCTTTTCTCTCTTAACCCAAACCCTAAACCCTACACATCTCTAAACCCTAGCTACACTCACCACCCCCTCCCCTTCTACCCTAGGCGCCACCACCACACGGTCCATGCCGAGCCACCTAACTCGACCCAACCCTCCCCAACCTAGCTACCCTTGGCTAGACCTAACCCCTCCCGAGCCTCCCATGCTCGACACACCCTTGCCGAGCCCCTTCTCCCCTTCCCCTTTTCCTCTTTCCCTCGCTGCAGCCCCTCCCCTGGCCTCCCGAGCCTCGCAGAACACGTGAGGCAAGGAGGAGAAAAAGGTGGCTACCACCACCTTTTCCACCCGACCACCCCATGTGCACCTCCCCCTCCCAGGCCTTATCTACTCCCTCCTCTCGTACCTAGGTCGCTTCTTAGAACCCCAGGGCTCTGCCCATCACCCCAGACCCCCACCTGCCTGCTGCATCTTCCTCCCTCTCCCATCTACACCCCAACCTTGTCATCTATGGCCACCACCATAACCAGGAGGCGGGCGATGCGTTTGGAGTTGGGGGAAGGCCGAGCCGCGTACCTACATCACCCCTGTACACGGAGACGAGGAGGAGATGGGCCCAGTGCAGCTGCAGATCCCCATGCCGACGAGGAAACCCTACCTGCAGTACGCTAGCGCCGCCGCAGATCCCCTGCGCCCCGTCCCGATCTAACCCCACCAACCTCCCCACGGTGAGACGCTGATCCTCCCAGACATCTCCTCTCGCTTTGTTGCTTCCTAGACGCGCCGTTCCATACGACGAGCACCCTCTGTGCACGGTGTTCGCTGGCCGTTTTCCTGCGTTGCGCCGCAGTAGCTTATCCCCGCCGCGTAGCAGATCCCAGCAACCAGCCCGAGCCAGCCGCCGCGGTAGCCGCCGCCTGCGCGCGCACACCGCATCGCGAGATCGTACCCCCGCCGTGCTGGAGTCCGCGTCTTCAGTTTCGTGAGACAACCAGGTGGAAGAGAAACAGTACCGGGGGCAATTTTCGGATACCCTCCTAACCTTTTGTTTTTGCAACCCGCACTCCACCCGGGCCCGCCTGTCTGCCTCTATGGCCTTTTTATAAAAAGGCTCATGTAGTTCTTGACCTCAACCCGCGCTCCCCATCTGTGCCACGTGGCCGCGCCCTGTTCGCGCGCCCGTGTGTGGGCCCACGAGACCACCAACCCCACCTGTCTGTCCCCCGGCTAGCTAACCCCGCGGTAAGAAAAGCTCTACCACGCGCGTTTTCCGCTAGCTCAGCGCAGGCCCCACATGTCAGCTGCAACGACTAGTTCTGCCTGTGTGCAAAAAGTATCTGCCTTTTATCTGTTTAATAAAATTGATTTCAGAAATGTTTAATATGATTTTAAATCCAGTTTTTAATAACTTTTAATTGGTAACTCCCAATTTGATAAATAATATGTCTAAAATGATCAGCTCAACGAGCCCGTTCTATTTATGCATTCTATGACATGAATTGAAGCATGCATGATATAAATATTAAATAATTAGAACTGTTTATGATAATAAAACTTGGCCAAATAATTAATAAAATGATTTATTCTTGTCCCCACACCTCACCCTTGCCATGTTACATTATTGCCATGTAAATTGTGCATCATTCATCATGGCATGCTTGGTTGCTTGTCACATTCTATTTAGATGCTTGTGCACTTTATTTATGTTGGCCCTTATTTGTTTGGTTCTTTTTTCGAATAGACGCCGAGCAGGGGAATTATCAGGAATCCCAGGAGTACTACCCAGATCCATCTCTCGCTTCAACTGAGCTACCAGGCAAGGACTACCACATGCTTGCATACATATAGTACCTAATGCCTCTATCTTATTCTTGCATCATTGAGTCGTGATTGCATTAAACTAAATCCCAAGTATTGCATAGCCCTTACTTTTAAACCCCACCGAAGCTTGTTCCTCCATCCTATGAGCCATTACTACAGGTGTTGCTTGAGCCATGCGAGTCGTAGAATTGCATGTGTAGGGTTTGTGAGCGTCTGTTGGTTAACGAGGTACCTAAACAACTTAACCTGAGTAGTAATGGGATAACTAATGAAAGAGGCACCGGTGGGCAATATCTGTTATTTGGTTTTCATGCTCACTTGGGTGTTCGTAGGACCTTGAGAGCTTGATTCCTATTCCTTGACTATTCGCACTATCCATATACGGGAGACTCTATGGATCCCCTTTTGCCGGAGCTTGATTCGCACTTTATTTCTTGGGGCCACAAACTAGTTTGGGGCTTTATTACTATCCTGTACCTATGCCATGCTTTACTGTTTTATTTACGATTGTGCGTGGAGCACCTGTACTGTTTTGGATTGTGACACGTTTTCGCTGTATCGACAAGCCCAGTCACACTTTCGGGTTCCCAGTCGTTTACCGCCGTCCACACAAACCCTGGGTCCATCTCGGAGCCGGCCAACTTCGTCGCGGGTAGCTTAGTGGGGTGGCCCCCTGAAATATTTTATGAATTCTGTGATTGCTTTGTCGTGAAGGCCTCGTTGGGTTTTGATTTGGTTTTTCCGAGGTTGATCATGTGTGTGTTGCTATTTGTGCACCCCTGCAGATTAAATCTTTCTGAAAGCCATGTCCGTGGTTATGGATGACTTGGAGCACAGTGTCTTGATCATAGATAAGCATAACTAAGATACCATGTTTAATTCGACTAAATATCTGACTAGTAAGTAGTGCAATAATCATGGAATGGTTAATAAAACTGCCAACGGATGGGTTGTTCATCCGCCAACTCGTTGGTAAGCGCGAGGGCAGATGGATCTGTTACTTTATACTGTTATAACTGTTGTTTCTAATTTACGGACATCCGTCTATCATTGGTTAGGCGGATGGTTAGCGAGTATCTGTAGACTTATTAGTTATTATGTTTTGCTACAATTGCGTCACCCCAGGTATATGTCCCCTTTAGAGGCATAAAGACTTGCTGAGTACCCCTAGGGTCTCACACGATAAATTGTTTGATTCAGATGAACAGGTGTATTCGCAAGATGGATACTGGATGGAGGAAACAGATGATGTTGGCAACGATCACTCGGTGTAGAGATTCCGGGGATGGGAATCAGTGAGATCTGTGGGCGGGATGTGCTTATTTATGTGGCGTCTTATGCCGATTTGCTTCTTATCCGTACTCGGATCTTGTTTCCCGCCTCCGCTTGATACTTTGTTGATTGATGTATGAGGAGCTATCCTAAACTATTATCTCTATCTAGGATATTTGGATCTTGCCGTATGGCGTTGCAATATTTCTATTTCTTTTAGATGGTATGGCTCTGAGAACTGTTGTAAGGTAGCTTGCATAGATGCTCACTTGTGTATGTATTTGATCTCTTCGCCTATCGCCTAGGCCGCTCGCTCTTGTCCCGATGTTCTTGGAAGTGGTTAGGGCGGTTGACGGGCCTACATGTGGGTGGCCCTGGGCCCCCGCTATAAAATCCTTTATCCACTTTTGGTTCATCCAGGCTTGAACTTAGAGCGTAGGGTCCAAGGTTGTTACAATTGGTATCAGAGCCATTCCTCCCTTCAGGGTCTCAGCCAAAATGGTCGTTGTCAGTCTAGCAAATATTTTGGTAGCTATGTATACTAGGGAAAAACAAAACGCGAGAGTAAGACTGCTTCCATTTTTCTTCTTACCCACCCACCCACCCTTTTCTGGTAAGGAAGTGTAACGTTTTCAATCCTCTTCTAAAAATTCAAACTAGGATTCACGTGTTCTGGGTTTCGTAATACCATAGGTTGTGTGAGTGTGTGTGTGTGTGGGTAATTCTTTGTCTATCTGTTGCATCCAACTTGTTGTCGCTATCTGCCTTTTGGTTATCAACTGTTGGTACATTCCATACCGACAGGATTTTCTAAACTGACGTGATCTATTTGATTCATTGTAAACCAATGCGATCTGTCTTACTCTTTCTTATCCGACGCTATCTTGTTAGGGGTGTTTGTTTTCCGTAGTTGCTAATCTTTAGGTTCATCTTAAGAAGGAAGAGAGTCGGGATATGTGTTTTACTTATTCATGTGCGGAGTAATGCTTTGAGTGCGGGATGGAGTCGCGACCATACCACTACTTTTATCATTCGCTCTCGTATATTGAATTGGTAGAGTTACTAATCTTGATTTGTTAAGTGGTTTTGCGCATATAGTGGTATTTTAATGCCGAAATTTGCGGAAATTTTTTCTTTGATAGCTTTGTGTACCACACTCCTTGTCCAGTCATGTGCGATATGCTTACTATCTTCTAGGTGCTTTGAACTTTGTTGATATTTTAATATCATCTTAGTAATTTGTATCCTTTAATCTTGGTTAATTCCATTTTGGTACTATTTTGGATTATTATTATTCTCCATTATGGTACTGACTTGAGTTTTATATCAATCCCAGGATGGCACCACCACGCCGCACTGAGGATGAAACCACCTGAACTGGGAGCTGCATTGGCAAGTATTGCTAATGCCTTGGGAACAATGCAACAGAACCAGCAACGCTTTGAAGAAAGTGTCAGGAGGAATGAGTTTACCCCGCTACCTCCACCCCCCAAGCGAGGAGACATCAAGGACTTTCTGAAGTTTAACCCGCGCCACTTTGAGGTGTCTGATCAGCCACTGGATGCTGATGATTGGCTTCGTGAGATGTCAAGGTTGCTGATGACTGCTGATGTTCCTGAACAAGAATGGGTAAAATGCGCCACTCACCTTTTGAAAGGAGACACGGCTCTATGGTGGGAGAATTACCTGAACGCAAACCACTCTGGTTTTCAGCCTACTTGGGAGCAGTTCGCTGGGGCTTTCAAAGAGCAATACCTGTCAGAAATTGACATGGAAAGGATGAAGGAGGTGTTTCTCAACCTCAAGCGGGGCAATGACAATGTTGACACCTATATCAGAAACTTCATGAATCTTTCTCGGTATGGTGGCGATGAGATCTTTGATGACAAGAAGAAACAAAAGAGGTTCAAGCAAGGGCTCAATGCATCTATAAAATATGCAATCACTCATGCAAGGCCGGGGTCTTTTCTAGAACTCCAACATACAGCTCTATAGGAAGAAGCCAGTAGGCAAGTGTTCGAGGAGTCCAAGAAACACAGTCGTGACGCAGCAAGCTCTTCAGCTATGACAACTCCTTCTAAGCGCCGCGTGTGGGTTCCTAATACCGCACCGCCCCTCCCGGCTCCACCAAGACCTCCAAGCTATGCAGCAAGGCCACCAAACTCCTTTAGTGCTGCTCCTAGGGGCTACAACCACAACTACCCTAGAGCGCCTGGCGGAGTCCCTGGCTACGCTGCTCCACATCCACCTGGTGCTTGTTACACTTGTGGGAACACTAGGCATCAACACTGGAGTTGTCCCATGAACAATAAGGCTCTTCCTCCACCACCTCCAGGACCTACAGCAAGTTCTTCTATGGTTCGTGCACCTCCACCTCGGGCTCTCAACATCAACACCAAGCCCGGGTCGACTATTGCTCGTGCCAACTGTGTCAACATTGCTCAAGCTGAACATGCAACTGGAGTTGTGATGGGTACGCTCCCCATTAACTCAGTCCCTGCATGAGTTTTGTTTGATTCTGGTGCATCGCATTCTTTTGTTTCTCACAAGTTTACACATGAGCATGATCTGACTATGGGTCCTCTATTGCATCGTCTCGTGGTACAATCTCCTGGATCAAACATGAGGGCTTCTCATATCAGCCATGGCAATCAAATTGAGATTGGTGGCTCTTTGTTCCCGGCTTCCTTAATCACTCTGGGCAATTCTGACATTGATGTTATCTTGGGCATGGATTGGTTAACAACAAATGCAGCTGTGATTGATTCTGCTGAACGCTCGATTTCTCTGAAAATTCCTGAAGGCCACATAGTCTATTCTCCAAAGAAAACTCCTTCTATTCAGCTCTACTCTTTGGGTGTCCAAGACATTGATGTTATGGAAGCCTTGCAAAATGTTCCGGTGGTGCGTGAGTTCCCAGATGTTTTTCCTGAAGATCTACCAGGTATGCCTCCTGACCGAGAGGTCGAGTTTGTGATTGAGCTTGAACTGGGTACCGCTCCTATCTCCAAGCGGCCTTATAAAATGGGTCCTGCTGAGTTGGCCGAACTCAAACGTCAGCTTGATGAAAAAGAGAAGTTGGGTTTCATTCAGCATAGCACTTCCTCTTGGGGCAGCCCAACAATCTTTGTGAAGAAGCGAGACCAGACTGATAGACTTTGTGTTGACTATCGGGCTCTCAATGCTAAAACCATCAAGAATAAATATCCCCTTCCGCGGATTAATGATCTCTTCGATCAGCTAGCTGGAGCTGTGGTATTCTCTAAGCTTGAATTGAGAAGTGGATATCATCAAATCAAGATTCGCAAGGAAGATGTTCCCAAAATAGCTTTCACCACCCGCTATGGCCTGTACGAGTACATGGTCATGTCATTTGGTCTCACCAACGCACCTGCCACCTTCTCAAGACTTATGAACTCGGTTTTCATGGAGTATCTTGATAAGTTCGTCGTGGTCTATCTGGATGACATTCTAGTCTATTCTAAGTCAAAGGAAGAACATGAAGAACACCTTCGGTGTGTCCTAAACAAGCTTCGTGAGAACCGCCTATATGCAAAGTTCTCCAAGTGTGAATTTTGGCTTCCCGAAGTCACCTATCTTGGTCATGTCATCTCTGCTAAGGGCATTGCCATCAACCCAGAAACTGTGCGGACAATTGTTGAGTGGCTTCCACCCAAAAATGTCAAAGAAGTCCGGAGTTTCCTTGGTTTGGCTAGTTATTGCCGTCGCTTCATTCAGAACTTCTCGAAGATTGCGAAGCCTCTTATCGATCTCCTCAAGAAAGGCAAAAAATACCTTTGGTCTCCTGCATGTTAAGATAGCTTTGAGACACTCAAAGAGAAGCTCACTTCCACACCAGTATTGATTCCTCCAGATACATCAAAGCCTTTCTAGATCTTTTGTGACGCATCATTGCAAGGATTGGGTGTGGTCCTCATGCAAGAAAAGCAAGTCGTTGCTTATGCTTCTCGTCAGTTGAAAACTCATGAGCTCAACTATCCAACACATGATCTTGAACTTGTAGCGGTTGTCTTCGCTCTAAAAGTATGGAGGTACTACTTGCTCGGAAACCATTGTGAGATCTTTTCTGACCACAAAAGCCTGAAGTATATCTTCACTCAGCCGGACCTCAACCTTTGCCAAAGGAGATGGATTGAAACCATCAAAGACTTTGATCTTTCGATCAACTACACTCCGGGCAAAGAAAATGTGATGGCCGATGCCCTCAGTCGTAAGGAATATGTGAACAACCTCATGGTGGAAGAACAACAACCTCTCTTGTGCGAGGAATTACGTCGACTCAACCTCGAGCTTGTACCTCAGGGCTATCTTCATAACTTGATAGCTACCCCTCTCTTGGAAGAAAAAGTTCGCTCCATTCAACTTGGTGATCCTTACACTAAAAACATCATCTCCAAGATTCAGCTTCCGAAGTATGAACCTTTCCACCTTGACGACCAAGGCACTCTATTCTTTAAGCACCGGATGTTTGTTCCGAAGTATCCGGGTTTGAGAGAGAGCAAGTTCTTAAAGAAGATCATAATTCTGTTCTTTCTATCCACCCTGGTAGCACTAAGATGTACATGGACCTGAAAACAATATTGGTGGCCTGGATTGAAATGATATTGTGCCAAGTATGTCTCGGAGTGTGATGTCTGCCGCGGAGTAAAAGCTGTCCATCAGAAACCTTCTGGTCTTCTACAGCCATTGAAGCATCCGGAATGGAAATGGGAGAAAGTAGAGATGGACTTCATAACTGGGTTTCCAAGGTCGCAGAAAGGCAACAATGCAATATTTGTTGTCATCGACAGACTTTCTAAAGTGGCTCACTTCTTTCCAGTCAAGGAAACAATTACTGGTAGTCAGCTGGTCGAGCTCTATATCAACAGAATTGTCTCTTTGTATGGGGTTCCTCTCGTAATTAGCTCAGACCGTGGGAGTATCTTTACCTCCAAGTACTGGGAGAGTTTCCAACAAGGCTTGGGAACAAAGTTGAACTTCAGCACAGCTTACCACCCTCAGTCACAAGGGCAAGTTGAAAGGATCAATCAGATTCTAGAAGATATGCTCCGTGCTTGCGTCATCTCTTTCGGCATGAAGTGGGAAGAATGCCTTCCTTATGCTGAATTCTCTTACAACAACAGCTAGCAGAAGAGTCTCCAGATGGCACCCTTTGAGGTCCTCTGTGGTCGCAAATGCCAAACTCCGATTGGTTGGTCAGGGGCAGGTGAAAGAAAATTTTGTGGCCCTGACATTGTCACTCAAGCAGAAGAGAAGATTCTTATCATTCTTGAGAACCTGAAGGTTGCTCAAAGTTGCCAGAAGAGCAACTATGACAGAAAACACACGGACATGGAGTATGTCCCTGGTGATATCGTTTACCTTCATGTCACTCCCATGAGAGGCACGCACCGGTTTGGTATCAAAGGGAAGCTGGCTCCTAGATACATCGGTCCTTTCAAAGTTCGTGGAAGAAGAGGAGAAGTCGCTTATGCTCTTGAGCTCCCTGAAAAACTCAAGGTTCATGATGTTTTCCATATCTATCAAATCAAGAAGTGCTTCAAGGATCCCGGCAGGACTGTGGACCATGAGCTCATCAATCTCCAAGAAGATCTGTCTTATCAAGAACACCCCACAAAAATCCTAGAAGTCGCAGAAAGAAAGACTCGCAACAACTCTATCAAGTTCTGCAAGGTGCAGTGGTCGCACCATTCCGTTGACGAAGCCACTTGGGAACACGAGGATGAGCTCCGTGCCAAGTATCCTACCCTCTTCGTGTCTTCTTCTTCTTCCTAGAATCTCGGGGCGAGATTCCTGTTTAGTGGGGGAGAGTTGTAGCATCCCATCTGTCTAACATCTGTAATGCTACATGGTCTAATAATAATATGCTACATTCCTACATATAATTGTTGCATCATAATTATATCATGCTCATGTCATCATGCCATATTGCATTTGAGCATCATATAAAACTCTTTTCATTTGGTTTTTTTCTCATATGCATTTATCAATTGTATTTGGTTCTTAATAAAATGTATTTGCTTCTTGATGAATTGCTCATGCCCAAGTTGAGTTGGGGGCATCTCTCTTTTAACTCCACCACCTTTCTTTATCACCACCCCATAATTCCACCATCCAAACTATAGGTGGGCTTTTGCACTTCTTTTGGCTCTTGTCTAGCTCACATATATTTAAGATGGATCCACTTCTACTTCCACATGCTCCCATATATGCATCATGTTGTTTTCACATTATTCATATGTGGAGAGCCATATAGCCACCTTTGCATGCTATGTGAGTGGAATCCTTGGCAAGCTTACATATGGTTTGAATTTGAATAAATGCTTGTGTAAGAATATAACTTTGGCCATATTATGCCTAGTGGCTCAAACCCACCAGCTTGGCCACCTTATATTAATGCATGATCTTTTATTTAGACCATGTGGTAAACAAGCTCTCTTTCCTTTTGTTGGTCCTTATTCCAAAATTTGGGAAACTTGCTTATATAAATGCCATGAGATATTCTAGTGGGTTTTCACTACTAGAGGGGGAATTTACTATTTATGCATGGGCCATGCAAGATCATCATCCACTCTCTCGTTTTGGCTTTTTATTTGATTTTTGAGTGGAGCATGGTTCCTTTGGAATCAAGTCAAGTTGGCTCAAGTTTGTTTGAACTCCACCATCCTAGGGGCATCCTCTCTTGGTTTTATGGGCATATGTGACATGCATATGGTACATGGAATATATGTTTTCCCTCTTAACCAAGGTCTTTTCTCTCTTAACCCAAACCCTAAACCCTACACATCTCTAAACCCTAGCTACACTCACCACCCCTCCCCTTCTACCCTAGGTGCCACCACCCCCGGGTCCATGCCGAGCCACCTGACTCGACCCAACCCTCCCCAACCTAGCTACCCTTGGATAGACCTAACCCCTCCCGAGCCTCCCTTGCTCGACACACCCTAGCCGGGCCCTTCTCCCCTTCCCCTTTTCCTCTTTCCCTCGCTGTAGCCCCTCCCCTGGCCTCCCGAGCCTCGCAGAACACATGAGGCAAGGAGGAGAAAAAGGTGGCTACCACCACCTTTTCCACCCGACCACCCCATGTGCACCTACCCCTCCCAAGCCTTATCTACTCCCTCCTCTCGTACCTGGGTCTCTTCTCAGAACCCCAGGGCTCTGCCCATCACCCCAGACCCCCACCTGCCTGCTTCATCTTCCTTCCTCTCCCATCTACACCCCAACCTCGGCATCTACCACCACCACCGCAACCAGGAGGCGGGCGAGGCGTTTGGAGTTGGGGGAAGGCCGAGCCGCGTACCTACATCACCCCTGCACACGGAGACGAGGAGGAGACAGGCCCAATGCAGCTACAGATCCCCACGCCGACGAGGAAACCCTACCTCTAGTACGCCATCGCCGCCGCAGATCCCCTGCTCCCCGGCCCGAACTAACCCTACCAACCCCCCCCCACGGTGAGACGCTGATCCTCCTAGACATCTCCTCTTGGTTTGTTGCTTCCTAGATGCGTTGTTCCATCCAACGAGCACCCTCTGTGCACGGTGTTCGCTGGCCGTTTTCCCGCGTTGCACCGCAGTAGCTTATCCTCGCCGCGTAGCAGATCCCAGCAACCAGCCCGAGCCAGCCGCCACCTGCGCGCGCACACCGCGTCGTGAGATCGAACCCCCGCCGCGCTGGAGTCCGCATCTTCAGTTTTGTCAGACAACCGGGTGGAAGAAAAACAGTACCGGGGGGCAATTTTCGGATACCGGGGGGCATCTTCAGCCCGCCTATCTGCCTCTGTGGCATTTTTACAAAAAGGTTCCTGCAGTTCTTGACCTCAACCCGCGCTCCCCATCTGCACCACGTTGCCGCGCCCTGTTCGCGCGCCCGTGTGTGGGCTGGTGAGACCACCGACCCCACCTCTCTGTCCCCCGGCTAGCTAATCCCGCGGTAAGAAAAGCTCTGCCACGCGCGTTTTCCGCCAGCTCAGCGCAGGCCCCACATGTCAGCTGCAGCGACTAGTTCTGCCTGTGTCCAAAAAGTATCTGCCTTTTATCTGTTTAATAAAATTGATTTTAGAAATGTTTAATATGATTTTAAATCCAGTTTTTAATAACTTTTAATTGGTAACTCCCAATTTGACAAATAATATGTCTAAAACGATCAGCTCAACGAGCCCGTTCTATTTATGCATTCTATGACATGAATTGAAGCATGCATGATATAAATATTAAATAATCAGAACTGTTTATGGTAATAAAACTTGGCCAAATAATTAATAAAATGATTTATTCTTGTCCCCACACCTCACCCTTGCCATGTTACATTATTGCCATGTAAATTGTGCATCATTCATCATGGCATGCTTGGTTGCTTGTCGCATTTTATTTAGATGCTTGTGCACTTTATTTATGTTGGCCCTTATTTGTTTGGTTCTTTTTTCGAATAGACGCCGAGCAGGGGAATTATCAGGAATCCCAGGTGTACTACCCAGATCCATCTCTCGCTTCAACTGAGCTACCAGGCAAGCACTACCACATGCTTGCGTACATATATTACCTAATGCCTCTATCTTATTCTTGCATCATTGAGTCGCGATTGCATTAAACTAAATCCCATGTATTGCATAGCCCTTACTTTTAAACCCCACCAAAGCTTGTTCCTCCATTCTATGAGCCATTACTACAGGAGTTGCTTGAGCCATGCGAGTCGTAGAATTGCATGTGTAGGGTTTGTGAGCGTCTGTTGGTTAACGAGGTACCTAAACAACTTAACCTGAGTAGTAATGGGATAACTAATGAAAGAGGCACCGGTGGGCAATATCTGTTATTTGGTTTTCATGCTCACTTGTGTCCCGTAGGACCCCGAGTGCTTGATTCTTGTTCCTTGACTATTCGCACTATCCACGTACGGGAGACTCTATGGATCCTCTTTTGCCTGAGCTTGATTCGCTCTTTATTTCTTGGAGCCACAAACTAGGTTGGGGATTTATTACTATCCTGTACCTATGCCATGCTTTACTGTCTTATTTACGGTTGTGCGTGGAGCACATGTACTGTTTTGGATCTTCATGCGTTTTCGTTGTATCGACAAGCCCAATCACACTTTCAGGTTCCCAGTCGTTTACCGCCGTCCACACAAACCCTGGGTCCGTCTCGGAGCCGGCCAACTTCGTCACGGGTAGCTTAGAGGGGTGGCCCCCTGAAATATTTTATGAATCCTGTGATTGCTTTGTCGTGAAGGCCTCGTTGGGTTTTGATTTCTATTTTCTGAGGTTGATTCTGTGTGTGTTGCTATTTGTGCACCCCTGCAGGTTAAATCTTTCTGAAAGCCATGTCCGTAGTTATGGACGACTTGGAGCACAGTTTCTCGATCATAGACAAGCATAACTAAGATACCATGTTTAATTCGACTAAATATCTGACTAGTAAGTAGTGCAATACTTATGGAATGGTTAATAAAACTACCAACAGATGGGTTGTTCGTCCACCTACTCGTTGGTAAGCGAGAGGGCGGATGGATCTGTTACTTTATACTGTTATAACTGTTGTTTCTAATTAACGGACATTCGTCTATCATTGGTTAGACGGATGGTTAGTGAGTATCTGTAGACTTGTTAGTTATTATCTTTTGCTGCAATTGCGTCACCCCAGGTATATGTCCCCTTTAGAGATATAAAGACTTGCTGAGTACCCCTAGGGAGGTCGACGGGCCTACACGTGGGTGGCCCTGGGCCCCCGTTGTAAAATCCCTTATCCACTTTTGGTTCATCCAGGCTTGAACTTAGAGCGTAGGGTCCGAGGTTGTTACACAAAGCAGCGGATATAACTATAAAGCATGGAGTCCTTCATCTTCATGTGCCACAGGCAAACATGTTGGGTGCAGACTCGTAATCCCTACTCATCGAACTTCACTATCATCAAGTAATCCTGCAACATGATAAGTACCAATGCAAGGGGTCTTCCACTACATAATTGACTAAGTCAGAGCCCATTTAGCATGTGGTTGTACATGGAAGCCACTGTACACGAAACATGTTCAATCTCTAAGTCCCTCGGTGGTATTCTTCTAGTGCACACATGAAAGAGATAGCCATAGATATGGTTTCCTTCATTGCCACCTTATTCACAACAGAGTATCCATATTCCACCCAGGTGATTCATTGAGTACTTGTTTTATTATAGAAAACATATATTTTCTAATACTCCATATAATCATAATATGATATTCCATCCCGAAATCTATAGCAGGGCTAAGCATTTCTAACCTTACGATGTTTCACCTACCAAGTAGAAACTACCATTCCCTATTCTACATAGGAGATATAGCATAGCATAATAATATAGTCTATCATACATATATATTACAAAAATTCACTAAGTATAATGAAAACAGTAGGACTTGATGATAGTGTCACTTGCCTTTTTTGATAGAAACCCAATATAAATTTATCACCAATTTAACCTCGATAATTTATCCTTAATTTTATATATACCCTCGTCACTCTTCGTGGAATCTATCGCAAATAATATCATACTGTAAATATACACACACAAGCACAACATTCAAAATGAAAATATTTAACAAATATGAAATCATGTAGACGCATGAGACTCCAAATAAAATCCAATTATTTCTTAAAGCATTCGGGTAAATCCGAAATTTATTTGGGTATTTTCCAATTTAACGTTATGTGAAGTTTGAGACCAAAAGTCTAATATAGGCTTCACAAGGTATGGATTGGAAAAATTATCGAATGGTTATGATGGATAGATATGGTCATAAGTTTTAACTTTGCAGAAGGAATCATATTAAAAAGATTTATAGAATTTCAAGTTATGACAAACTACTCGATATATCTTTCACATAATTTTATTTCTTGTCAAAACTTAAACTAATGGTTACATTGTTTGAGTTGTAAAACTAGAAGCTGTGGATATTTGTGTACTAAGATTCGATCACGTGTATGATGGTAAGTATGTAGACATGATGCTAGTGAGTTTACTTAGGATAACTCGTTGTATATGCATGTTAGCCGCGAGGATTAAGCATGCATGTATGGTGTGATCGAATTAGTCAAGTGCATGTATGAACTCGTGGGGTTTCATCATATGTAGCTTCATGCAACTGGAGACGTGCACTGAGTGGTCGAGGTCGTGTGGCCGCATAACTTAGAAATACAACATGTGTGTTAGTGCGTATGTAAGATTATTCAAGGCAGGGAAATTAAGTTGTTAGTTTGTCAAGTGGAACAAGATGAAATGCAGAAGTGTTTTTGCCGCAAAAGCTATCTGTTTGTTCTTTTTCCATGGTGTATATGTGTGCCTTGATTTTTGGGAAAACCAATCATGAACGACCTGGAGACGATGATCATACCTGCAGTGGCGTACGGAGGTGGTCTATGGTGATGTCGGGGATGGTGTCGCATGAACGGCAGTAGACAGAGATGTTGAAGTTGATGGAGATATAGAAGAAAGGGCTTCTAGAGTTCAGGAAGTAGAAGTAGAAATAGCACGCATCTTGGAGGAGATGATGGGCTTCATTGAGGTTGGTCTGTGTCCTATCGTATGAATGGACGTACAGACGTAGAGGAAGCTGCCTCCTGTTGTCGTCGCTAAGGGTCTCCGGCTGCACAATCGTATGATCTTCAGATCAGATAGGATGCGCACAGTAAGGAGAATTTTAAAGGAAGAAGAAGTAGGGCCCGAGTCTCTCTGTACCCGACGAAATTGAAGACGACGATCGCCATGGCCGTCGGAATTTTAGTGAATAAATTTATCCTGGAGATGGGCAGAGCTAGGGCGTGGTTCGGTGGAATGGCGAAGTGAGATGAGGGGAGAATCTGGGTATCCTTTTATAGCCTGGGAGAGGGTGGGTCGTTGGGATAGGAAGAGAATTGGACAGCTCGGTAATAGCCATTACTTCCACTCGGTGGTGATTAGAAGGCAATGGAGTGGGGTTTTAATCCCTTGAATGGAACCTCCACTAAAATACGAACAAGTTTTGTGTTGACGTCTAAGGAAGAAAGTCACCAGAATTAGTGTAATTGGAAGGGAAAACGTTGTCATGGCATGTTTGTAATGTGTTCGTGCTCCAGGAGGAAGACGACCAGTCGCTAGGTCTACATGGGCCTAGTCAGGCTCTTTGGTTTTGTTCGGTCCTTTCTTTTTATTTTCCTCTATATCCTTTCATTTATTCCTGTCTACTCCTATATTCTTGTTTATAAGTAGGATTTAACATAGTGTCAAATCTATATTCAGTAAGTTCCCAAAATACATAATTAGAAATTTTAGGAACTATACTTTCTCACCCATATATTTTTGGAAATTCATTTTAGTTTTAAAATAGGTAATATAAATTTCCTAAATTAGTTTTAGGGTTTTATAAATTACTATGAAATCTCTTTAACTCTGAAATTTTATATCTTATATATTTCACTTCCAATACAATAGTTTGAGGAAGTCATTTTATCTTCTTCTCCTTTATTTTATTTCATATATGGAAATAAACTTAAATATATTAAAAACCGAAAATGCAACAAGACTCGTTAAATCCCAAATTAGAATATTTTCCCAACTTGTTTATTGGGAAAGTCACACTATTCCCTCTCTTAAGTATTTGAACATAGCCTGGACAAATATTCAATGGAAAAAACATCAAATACCCAAGTTGGATTTGTTTAAAATCTTTCAAACCAAATTTTATAATTTGGATAGTCATATTTATCCGCTCTTGAATTTTTGAATCAAGGTTTGAGAAAACTTTAAACTACTCCACAAAGGTTTTAAATCCTTCAGAAATTCATCCAAATCAATGTGAAACATACGACATTTATTCCATAATTTCTTTTTATTTAACATTCCAAAATTTGGAAATTTTTGGGATGTTACAGACTACCACCCTTAAAAAGAATCTCGTCCCGAGATTCGGGGAGGTTAGAAGGAATAAGTTGGATTTCAGGCTAACTAGGGTACTACCACCCTTAAAATAAATTTGACTAGGTTGTCTTTTGAGAATTTACTTTGACTATAGTCTTTGGCTATCATTGGGAGATTGAAAAATTCTGTCCTTGACATGTTTTATCTTTTGAACTCTAAGATAGATGTGGCATTAGATAGGGACATGATTACTGACTTCACATAGGAAACACGTAACTTGAGATATGGAGCATTATCACAATTAGAGAATTGTTCAGTATGCTCCTTATAAGTGTCCTATGTATCCATAGATTTTTCAGGATCGTTGTCTTTCCACAAGTTTATCCTTGGATTCATTGTTGTCATGGTATCTCTATAAAGGGTTGTTGATCATGTTGATCATCTGATTGGTCATCCTTTGCAAAAATTGGAGTTGGGATCCCAAGAACTTTCACATTTCTGGATCTAACTTTGTGTTGTTGCAGTTGTTTAGTAAAAACTGGGTTGTCAATTGATTCAACTTAATTTGAATTGCTAGTAGTTGCATTGTCATGGGCATCTCGATATTGTTGTTGTCACCATCATTGATGTTGGAGTTGTGGTCTCTTGGATAAGCAATTTGCTTGGGTTAGGTTGGTATTAGAATAGACAAATGATTTCTAGGGAAAGAATTCTACTCATACACAACAGATCACACTGTAAGCAATTTCAATCATACATAGACATCAAAGTTCAAACATTACTTAGGAAAACAAAATATTATTGCCTTACCATATATGTTGGTACGATCAATAAACGATCACGAAGTTGATTTAAACGAAACACTAGTATGGTGGTCAAACTACAAGGTTTCACTTGGGGCTAGTCCATCCAACTCCATATCTACTACATCAGGAATGAGAATATGGCATCCTTGGAAGAAATTATATCATCTTGTCAAAAAGTTCTAAGGCATTTCTATAATGTTCCTCCTAAGTTGAGTTGCCTTAGTCTCTAGGTCTTGAGTATTCTTCTTATCTTACTTGAAGTCCTTCCAAGTGTTGTGCAGTCTATGCCTAAGTCTTTCTCCAAGTTCTTCAATAGCTTTCCATGTAGTACTCCTTGTAGATTCAAAGAATGACATACGCGGTTCTGAGTTGGTGAACATCCGAAGTCCCATTGTCTCGCGTCATCTTCCTTGATATATTCGTTGATGAGAGACAATTGAATCAAAATATCTCCACGAGAAACTATAACCTAGTAAAACCATAACAGATAAGTTTTTCATCCTAAGATATTTCCTAATTTCTCTCTCATCGTATACTAAACTTGAACTTCCCTTCTTGTCCTTATTTATTGAGCTTGAACTTCTCTTCTTAATCCTGGAATTCCTTGTCCTTCTTGTTGAGTTGGGCATGTAGCTCATCATTTCCTAAGTAGTTGGTTTCTCTTATTATCAACAAAATCCTATATAAAATTTCTAAGTCCTAGAACTACTGAAGAGAAAACCTTCCTTCTCAAACTTCACTTGACTTCCTTTTGTGAGGGGGATAGGTAGATCTAGCGTGTTGACGATGTCGAGAATTCCAAATCCAAGGTAGGTGGTCTTGAAGTCCTCATTGATCCTGAAGAGGAAGTCCTTTGAGTTGTTGAGCCTAAGTTCTTAGTGATGTCGAAGCTGAAGTCCTTAGCGATGATGAGGCTGAAGTCCTTTTTGATGTTGATGTTGAAGTCCTTGGAGATGTCGAAGTCCTTTGTGATGTCAGAGTCCTTTGCAACATTGAAGATGAAGTCCTTGACCATCAAGTTGAAAAAGGGAGAGATGTAGAAACAAAACAGAATACTAAGGAGAGAGTTTACCAGATTGTTTGTAAATAACTTCGAGTAAAATCAACTCCTATTTTTCTAAAGGGTCTTTGTCCAAATCCTAGAGTTACGAACCTACAGCAACACAGTGCTCTGATACCATCTATGAAGACCCGAACCTGTTAAGGTACAGATCCCTGTGTTTATAGTGCTAGTCCCTGGATCGAATAGCTAGCACCCATAGTTTAAGATGTAATATCAAGAAACAATGGTCATATTACATCGCATATCCAGGAATACAAATAGTTCATTACAACTTACATAGCTCATATCACTATCTTATTACAAAGCAGCGAATATAACTATAAAGCATGGAGTCCTTCATCTTCATGTGCCACAGGCAAACATGTTGGGTGCAGACTCGTAATCCCTACTCATCGAACTTCACTATCATCAAGTAATCCTACAACATGATAAGTTACAACCACAAAGGGTCAATACATTTTGAATTGTATTGGCAAGTGTCACTAGTATGTCGATATAAAGTGGAACCTATTACTACATGCATATCTGGCCAGGTAGAGCTTTGGTTAGTTTGCAGCAAGAAAGTTTTTCCCTGTCTTTTTATAAATGGTTTGCAATACTTATTATCAACTAAGTTACACTAGAAACCCTCCAGGTAATATTTCCAATCACAACATAGTGGTACCACTGATAGAAATCAGTGAACCTAGGTTCCATTGATAGAAATCAATGAACCAACAACCCTTGTTCACCCTTCAAGTTTTACTCTGAGAAATTGGAATGTCGAGATCTTCCATAGCTTCAGGCCTTAGTTGCTCAGAGTTGTCCCTAACCGGGGACACAGCTAAGTACTTAGAATCTAATCTTCTGCAGAAGTTGTACACTTTACCCACATGACACAATCTCGTCTTGACGCCACCAGTGGTCGCTAGATTAGTACACACCAAGATGGAGTATCGACAGATCGAGAATGTGACAAAGTCTTTCCATAGAAGTCCTCCCAATACATAATGCTAGCACGTCTACCATGCACCAATGCAAGGATATACTTCCAATACATAATTGACTAAGCCAGAGCCCATTTAGCATGTGGTTGTACACGGAAGCCACTGTACAAGAAACATGTCCAATCTCTAAGTCCCTCGGTGGTATTCTTCTAGTGCACACACGAAAGAGATAGCCATAGATATGGTTTCCTTCGTTGCCACCTTATTCACAACAGAGTATCCACATTCCACCCAGGTGATTCATTGAGTACTTGTTTTATTATAGAAAACATATATTTTCCAATACTCCATATAATCATAATATGATATTCCATCCCGAAATCTATAGCAGGGCTAAGCATTTCTAACCTTACGATGTTTCACCTACCAAGTAGAAACTACCATTTCCTATTCTACATAGGAGATATAGCATATCATAATAATATAGTCTATCATACATATATATTACAAAAACTGACTAAGTATAATGCAAACAGTAGACTTGATGATAGTGCCACTTGCCTTTTTGGATAGAAACCCAATATAAATTTATCAGTAATTTAAACTCGATAATTTATCCTTCATTTTATATATACCCTCGTCACTCTTCGTGGAATCTATCGCAAATAATATCATACTGTAAATATACACAGACAAGCACAACATTCAAAATGAAAATATTTAACAAATATGAAATCATATAGACGCATGAGACTCCAAATAAAATCCAATTATTTCTTAAAGCATTCGGGTAAATCCGAAATTTATTTGAGTATTTTCCAATTTAACGTTATGTGAAGTTTAAGACCAAAAGTCTAATATAGGCTTCACAAGGTATGGATCGGAAAAATTATCGAATGGTTATGATGGATAGGTATGGTCATAAATTTTAACTTTGCAGAAGGAATCATATTAAAAAGATTGATAGAATTTCAAGTTATGACAAACTACTCGATATATATTTCACATAATTTTATTACTTGTCAAAACTTAAACTAATGGTTACATTGTTTGAGTTGTAAAACTAGAAGCTATGGATATTTGTGTACTAAGATTCGATCACGTGTATGATGGTAAGTATGTAGACATGATGCTAGTGAGTTTAATTAGGATAACTCCTTGTATATGCATATTAGCCGCGTGGATTAAGCATGCATGTATGGTGTGATCAAATTAGTCAAGTGCATGTATGAACTCGTGTGGTTTCATCATATGTAGCTTCATGCAACTGGACACGTGCACTGAGTGGTCGAGGTCGTGTGGCCGCATAACTTAGAAATACAACATGTGTGTTAGTGCGTATGTAAGATTATTCAAGGCCGGAAAATTAAGTTGTTAGTTTGTCAAGTTGAACAAGATGAAATGCGTAAAAGCTATCTGTGTGTTCTTTTTCCATGATGTATATGTGTGCCTTGATTTTTGGGAAAACCAATCATGAACGACCTGGAGACGATGATCATACCTGCAGTGGCGTACGGAGGTGGTCTATGGTGATGCCGGGGATGGTGTCGCATGAACGGCAGTAGACAGAGATGTTGCAGTTGATGGAGATATAGAAGAAAGGGCTTCTAGAGTTCAGGAAGTAGGAGTAGAAATAGCACGCATCTTGGAGGAGATGATGGGCTTCATGGAGGTTGGTCTGTGTCCTGTCGTATGAATGGACGTACGGACGTAGAGGAAGCTGGCTCCTGTTGTCGTCGCTAAGGGTCTCCGGCTACACAATCGGATGGTCTTCAGATCAGATAGGATGCGTAGAGTAAGGAGAATTTTAAAGGAAGAAGAAGTAGGGCCCGAGTCTCTCTGTACCCGACGAAATTGAAGACGACGATCGCCGTGGCCGTCGGAATTTTAGTGAATAAATTTATCCTGAAGATGGGCAGAGTTAGGGCGTGGTTCGGTGGAACGGCGAAGTGAGATGAGGGGAGAATCTGGGTATCCTTTTATAGACTGGGGAGAGGGTGGGTCGTTGGGATAGGAAGAGAATTGGACAGCTCGGTAATAGCCATTACATCCACTCGGTGGTGATTAGAAGGCAATGGAGTGGGGTTTTAATCCCCTAAATGGAACCTCCACTAAAATATGAACAAGTTTTGTGTTGACATCCAAGGAAGAAAGTCACCAGAATTAGTGTAATTGGAAGGAGAAAGGTTGTCATGGCATGTTTGTAATGTGTTCGTGCTCCAGGAGGAAGACAACCAGTCGCTAGGTCTACATGGGCATGGCTGGGCTCTTTGGTCTGATCCGGTCCTTTCTTTTTCTTTTCCTCTATATCCTTTCATTTACTCCTGTCTACTCCTATATTCTTGTTTATAAGTAGGATTTAACATAGTGTCAAATCTATATTCAGTAAGTTCCCGAAATACATAATTAGAAATTTTAGGAACTTTACTTTCTCACCCATATATTTTTGGAAATTCATTTTAGTTTTACAATAGGTAATATAAATTTCCTAAATTAGTATTAGGGTTTTATAAATTACTATGAAATCTCTTTAACTCCGAAATTTTATATCTTATATATTTCATTTCCAATACAATAGTTTGAGGAAGTCATTTTATCTTCTTCTCTTTTCTTTTATTTCATATATGGAAATAAACTTAAATATATAAAAAACCGAAAATGCAACAAGACTCGTCAAATCCCAAAGTAGAATATTTTCCCAACTTGTTTATTGGGAAAGTCACACTATTCCCTCTCTTAAGTATTTGAACATAGCCTGGACAAATATTCAATGGAAAAAACATCAAATACCCAAGTTGGATTTGTTTAAAATCTTTCAAACCAAATTTTATAATTTGGATAGTCATATTTATCCACTCTTGAATTTTTGAATCAAGCTTTGAGAAAACTTTAAACTTGTCCACAAAGGTTTTAAATCCTTCAGAAATTCATCCAAATCAATGTGAAACATACGACATTTATTCCATAATTTCTTTTTATTTAACATTCCAAAATTTGGAAAATTTTGGGATGTTACAGACTACCACCCTTAAAAGGAATCTCGTCCCGAGATTCGGGGAGGTTAGAAGAAATAAGTTGGATTTCAGGCTAACTAGGGTACTACCACCCTTAAAATAAATTTGACTAGGTTGTCTTTTGAGAATTTACTTTGACTTTAGTCTTTGGCTATCATTGGGAGATTGAAAAATTCCGTCCTTGACATGTTTTATCTTTTGAACTCTAAGATAGATGTGGCATTAGATAGGGACATGATTAGTCACTTCACATAGGAAACACGTAACTTGAGATATGGAGCATCCTCACAATTAGAGAATTGTTCAGTATGCTCCTTATAAGTGTCCTATGTATCCATAGATTTTTCAGGATCGTGGTCTTTCCACAAGTTTATCCTTGGATTCATTGTTGTCATGGTATCTCTGGAAAGGGTTGTTGATCATGTTGATCATCTGATTGGTCATCCTTTGCAAAAATTGGAGTTGGGATCCCAAGAACTTTCACATTTCCGGGTCTAACTTAGTGTTGTTGCAGTTGTTTACTAAAAACTGGGTTGTCAATTGATTCAACTTAATTTGAGTTGCTAGTAGTTGCATTGTCATGGGCATCTCGATATTGTTGTTGTCACCATCATTGATGTTGGAGTTGTGGTCTCTTGGATAAGCAATTTGCTTGGGTTAGGTTGGTATTAGAATAGACAAATGATTTCTAGGGAAAGAATTCTACTCATACACAACAGATCACACTGTAAGCAATTTCAATCATACATAGACATCAAAGTTCAAACATTACTTAGGAAAACAAAATATTATTGCCTTACCATATATGTTGGTACGATCAATAAACGATCACGAAGTTGATTTAAACGAAACACTAGTATGGTGGTCAAACTACAAGGTTTCACTTGGGGCTAGTCCATCCAACTCCATATCTACTACATCAGGAATGAGAATATGGCATCCTTGGAAGAAATTATATCATCTTGTCAAAAAGTTCTAAGGCATTTCTATAATGTTCCTCCTAAGTTGAGTTGCCTTAGTCTCTAGGTCTTGAGTATTCTTCTTATCTTACTTGAAGTCCTTCCAAGTGTTGTGCAGTCTATGCCTAAGTCTTTCTCCAAGTTCTTCAATAGCTTTCCATGTAGTACTCCTTGTAGATTCAAAGAATGACATACGAGGTTCTGAGTTGGTGAACATCCGAAGTCCCATTGTCTCGCGTCATCTTCCTTGATATATTCGTTGATGAGAGACAATTGAATCAAAATATCTCCACGAGAAACTATAACCTAGTAAAACCATAACAGATAAGTTTTTCATCCTAAGATATTTCCTAATTTCTCTCTCATCGTATACTAAACTTGAACTTCCCTTCTTGTCCTTATTTATTGAGCTTGAACTTCTCTTCTTAATCCTGGAATTCCTTGTCCTTCTTGTTGAGTTGGGCATGTAGCTCATCATTTCCTAAGTAGTTGGTTTCTCTTATTATCAACAAAATCCTATAAAAATTTCTAAGTCCTAGAACTACTGAAGAGAAAACCTTCCTTCTCAAACTTCACTTGACTTCCTTTTGTGAGGGGGATAGGTAGATCTAGCGTGTTGACGATGTCGAGAATTCCAAATCCAAGGTAGGTGGTCTTGAAGTCCTCATTGATCCTGAAGAGGAAGTCCTTTGAGTTGTTGAGCCTAAGTTCTTAGTGATGTCGAAGCTGAAGTCCTTAGCGATGATGAGGCTGAAGTCCTTTTTGATGTTGATGTTGAAGTCCTTGGAGATGTCGAAGTCCTTTGTGATGTCAGAGTCCTTTGCAACATTGAAGATGAAGTCCTTGACCATCAAGTTGAAAAAGGGAGAGATGTAGAAACAAAACAGAATACTAAGGAGAGTGTTTACCAGATTGTTTGTAAATAACTTCGAGTAAAATCAACTCCTATTTTTCTAAAGGGTCTTTGTCCAAATCCTAGGGTTACGAACCTACAGGCAACACAGTGCTCTGATACCATCTATCAAGACCCGAACCTGTTAAGGTACAGATCCCTGTGTTTATAGTGCTAGTCCCTGGATCGAATAGCTAGCACCCATAGTTTAAGATGTAATATCAAGAAACAATGGTCATATTACATCGCATATCTAGGAATAGAAATAGTTCATTACAACTTACATAGCTCATATCACTATCTTATTACAAAGCAGCGAATATAACTATAAAGCATGGAGTCCTTCATCTTCATGTGCCACAGGCAAACATGTTGGGTGCAGACTCGTAATCCCTACTCATCGAACTTCACTATCATCAAGTAATCCTACAACATGATAAGTTACAGCCACAAAGGGTCAATACATTTTGAATTGTATTGGCAAGTGTCACTAGTATGTGGATATAAAGTGGAACCTATTACTACATGCATATCTGGCCAGGTAGAGCTTTGGTTAGTTTGCAGCAAGAAAGTTTTTCCCTGTCTTTTTATAAATGGTTTGCAACACTTATTATCAACTAAGTTACACTAGAAACCCTCCAGGTAATATTTCCAATCACAACATAGTGGTACCACTGATAGAAATCAGTGAACCTAGGTTCCATTGATAGAAATCAATAAGCCAACAACCCTTGTTCACCCTTCAAGTTTTACTCTGAGAAATTGGAATGTCGAGATCTTCCATAGCTTCAGGCCTTAGTTGCTCAGAGTTGTCCATAACCGGGGACACAGCTAAGTACTTAGAATCTAATCTTCTGCAGAAGTTATACACTTTACCCACTTGACACAATCTCGTCTCGACGCCACCAGTGGTCGCTGGATTAGTACACACCAAGATGGAGTATCTACAGATCGAGAATGTGACAAAGTCTTTTCATAGAAGTCCTCCCAATACATAATGCTAGCACGTCTACCATGCACCAATGCAAGGATATACTTCCAATACATAATTCTAGTTAACCTGAAGAGGTACCAATGCAAGGGGTCTTCCACTATGTAATTGACTAAGCCAGAGCCAATTTAGCATGTGGCTGTACACGGAAGCCACTATACAAGAAACATGTTCAATCTCTAAGTCCCTCGGTGGTATTCTTCTAGTGCACACACAAAAGAGATAGCCATAGATATGGTTCCCTTCGTTGCCACCTTATTCACAACAGAGTATCCACATTCCACCCAGGTGATTCATTGAGTACTTGTTTTATTATAGAAAATATATATTTTCCAATACTCCATATAATCATAATATGATATTCCATCCCGAAATCTATAGCAGGGCTAAGCATTTCTAATCTTACGATGTTTCACCTACTAAGTAGAAACTACCATTCCCTATTCTACATAGGAGATATAGCATAGTATAATAATATAGTCTATCATACATATATACTACACAAATTCACTAAGTATAATGAAAACAGTAGGACCTGATGATAGTGCCACTTGCCTTTTTGGATAGAAACCCAATATAAATTTCTCAGCAATTTAACCTCGATTATTTATCCTTAATTTTATATATACCCTCGTCACTCTTCGTGGAATCTATCGCAAATAATATCATACTGTAAATATACACACATAAGAACAACATTCAAAATGAAAATATTTAAAAAATATGAAATCATGTAGACGCATGAGACTCCAAATAAAATCCAATTATTTCTTAAAGCATTCGGGTATCCGAAATTTATTTGGGCATTTTCCAATTTAACATTATGTCAAGTTTTAGACCAAAAGTCTAATATAGGCTTCCCAAGGTATGGATTGGAAAAATTATCGGATAGTTATGATGGATAGGTATGGTCATCAATTTTAACTTTGCAGAAGGAATCATATTAAAAAGATTTATAGAATTTCAAGTTATGACAAACTACTCGATATATCTTTTACATAATTTTATTTCTTGTCAAAACTTAAACTAATGGTTACATTGTTTGAGTTGTAAAACTAGAAGCTGTGGATATATGTGTACTAAGATTCGATCACGTGTATGATGGGAAGTATATAGACATGATGCTAGTGAGTTTACATAGGATAACTCCTTGTATATGCATGTTAGCCGCGAGGATTAAGCGTGCATGTATGGTGTGATCGAATTATTCAAGTGCATGTATGAACTCGTGTGGTTTCATCACATGTAGCTTCATGCAACTGGACATGTGCACTAAGTGGTCGAGGTCGTGTGGCCGCATAACTTAGAAATACAACATGTGTGTTAGTGCATATGTAAGATTATTCAAGGCAGAGAAATCAAGTTGTTAGTTTGTCACGTTGAACAAGATGAAATGCAGAAGTGTGGTTGCCGCAAAAGCTATCTGTGTGTTCTTTTTCCATGGTGTATATGTGTGCCTTGATTTTTGGGAAAACCAATCATGAACGACCTGGAGACGATGATCATACCTGCAGTGGCGTACGGAGGTGGTCTATGGTGATGTCGGGGATGGTGTCCCATGAACGGCAGTAGATAGAGATGTTACAGTTGATGGAGATATAGAAGAAAGGGCTTCTAGAGTTCAGGAAGTAGCAGTAGAAATAGCACGCATCTTGGAGGAGATGATGGGCTTCATGGAGGTTGATCTGTGTCCTGTCGTATGAATGGACGTACGGCCGTAGCGGAAGCTGCCTCCTGTTGTTTTCGCTAAGGGTCTCCAGCTGCACAATCGGATGGTCTTCAGATCAGATAGGATGCGCACAGTAAGGAGAATTTTAAAGGAAGAAGAAGTAGGGCCCAAGTCTCTGTGTATCGGACGAAATTGAAGACGACAATCGCTGTGGCCGTCGGAATTTTAGTGAATAAATTTATCCTGAAGATGGGCAGAGCTAGGGCGTGGTTCGGTGGAACGGCGAAGTGAGATGAGGGGAGAATCTGGGTATCCTTTTATATAGACTGGGGAGAGGGTGGGTCGTTGGGATAGGAAGAGAATTTGACAGCTCGGTAATAGCCATTACATCCACTCGGTGGTGATTAGAAGGCAATGGAGTGGGGTTTTAATCCCCAATGGAACCTCCACTAAAATATGAACAAGTTTTGTGTTGACATCCAAGGAAGAAAGTCACCAGAATTAGTGTAATTGGAAGGAGAAAGGTTGTCATGGTATGTTTGTAATGTGTTCGTGCTCCAGGAGGAAGACGACCAGTCGCTAGGTCTACATGGGCCTGGCCGGGCTCTTTGGTCTGATCCGGTCCTTTCTTTTTCTTTTCCTCTATATCCTTTCATTTATTCCTGTCTACTCCTATATTCTTGTTTATACGTAGGATTTAACATAGTGTCAAATCTATATTCAGTAAGTTCCCGAAATACATAATTAGAAATTTTAGGAACTTTACTTTCTCACCCATATATTTTTGGAAATTCATTTTAGTTTTACAATAGGTAATATAAATTTCCTAAATTAGTATTAGGGTTTTATAAATTACCATGAAATCTCTTTAACTCCGAAATTTTATATCTTATATATTTCATTTCCAATACAATAGTTTGAGGAAGTCATTTTATCTTCTTCTCTTTTCTTTTATTTCATATATGGAAATAAACTTAAATATATAAAAAACCGAAAATGCAACAAGACTCATTAAATCTCAAAGTAGAATATTTCCCAACTTGTTTATTGGGAAAGTCACACTATTCCCTCTCTTAAGTATTTGAACATAGCCTGGACGAATATTCAATGGAAAAAACATCAAATACCCAAGTTGGATTTGTTTAAAATCTTTCAAACAAAATTTTATAATTTGGATAGTCATATTTATCCACTCTTGAATTTTTGAATCAAGCTTTGAGAAAACTTTAAACTAGTCCACAAAGGTTTTAAATCCTTCAGAAATTCATCCAAATCAATGTGAAACATACGACATTTATTCCATAATTTCTTTTCATTTAACATTCCAAAATTTGGAAAATTTTGGGATGTTACAATAGATGAGCAAATAATTGAGTATGAAAGAAACAGTCAGAAAACTTACTAGTGTTAAAGGTTCATCAACAATATACATATACATAGAGAGATCTGGAATCTTCCTCTCAACCCGCTCCTTTATCAACCATTTGATCCGGAACTCATATTCTTTGTCCGGGATTGAGAGCAAGCTGATCTTGAGGCTGTCCTATTTACTCTTGGTTGTGTGCATAAGCCGGCCACCATGGTACTAGAGGGGCTGGATCCGACGTGCCAGCCAACAGTGGATCTAGTCAGGTCCCTTCAGACCCTTATGCTTCATCATATATTCGATCCATCTCTTGGCGAAAATCATATCATCAGAAAGAGCCAGAGCATCTGCATCCTAGGACTCTTGGGGCGTGGCGGCACCATCGACAAAAGCCGGCAAAGCAGATTCTTTGCCGGGAGCTGGTTTTCCTTATGGTAAAATAACGTGGATAGCCATTTCTTCACCGACTCGCTAGCTTTAATCTTGGGGTAGACTCGGTCTCTCCTAAGAGTCTGGCTAAGAGTCCCGGTAATGTAGGGATTACCGAAAGTGATGGAATTTCTTCGGGTACCGAAGTTGTACCGGAAGAAGATATGACTATGTTTTGTTCCGAGACAACCCTCACACAAGGAAGCATAAGTGCTAAGCTCTATAATCATGTTTGGGTGGAAGTTGTGGAGTTGAACTCCATAGTAATATATGACCTTAGAGTTCAGAGAAGGGGAAAGCTCAAACCTCTGTCAAGGTGAGTGCCAAAGTGAACCCTCTTGTCGGTGCAAGGAGTGGGGACAACCTTGTCGAAGCTGCTCCGCCAATCATCGATGCAGAGGAGACCTTCCTTCTCAATGACACATAACTTCTCGTCATCGAGGACCCATGATATCCACACTCCATGGAAATTCTCCTTCTCCGTCGTTGTAGTGGTCGCCGCTGTAGTTGCCGCCGTGCTAGACGAAGACGCATCAACCATTTTGTGGTAGTGGTGACGTTGGGTGGGGGGTGGTGTGCAATTTGGGGGAAGGAAAAGGGGAGTAAGGGCGCGGTGTCATTGGGAGTAAGAAGAAGGCAAGAGCACTTGTGGCAAGATTCGTGTGAAACGAATAGTGAACGTGCCACACATCATGGAATGAGCAGGTTAACCTCCTCGAGAAGATTACGCCTCCTCAATCTCCGTGCATGCATTAAACAGTGCCTCGGTTCCATGATGAATGGACCCACCAACGGTCACACTGTCAGGAATGTCTGTCAGTGACGTGACTTGGCCTTGCCTGATGTTAGGTTACGTCAGAGACCAAGTTCTGGCTTAGCTTGAATTTCAAGTTGGAAAACCTAATGACATATTCATAGGTCTGACTCAAATTGAGACTCAGATCCTACTTTTGTTTTGAGTTTCAGGAACCCTTCAAGATTCTGCAAGCCGAAGAAAGATCAAGCAAGAGGATGAAATCCGACTCTAGATCTTGGAGGCTTCCGGGGGCTACTATTGGGGATATACTTTCCGGGTATACCCACTCACTGACTAGGGTGGCCCACTTCAGGTTAGAGCTTTGCTTCACGGGCGGCCCAGTCAGGGAGAGAATACGGAGTTCCATCCGGCTATGGGAAGGCCCATAAGACTTACCGACTTAGGCCTGTTTAGTTATTTGTAGTCCAAGATGTACTCTGTAACAGACTCTTAGTCGTAGACGGATAGGTCTCTCCTGTAAACCTAGGACGAATATCTATATAAGCCGTCCTAGGGACCAGCCTTTAGGGTACCCACAATCTACAATCTCTACTTGCACAGGCGAACCTCTCTTGTAATCTATACTTCCGGCTCTGCCATATTACTGGATTGCTAGCAGGAGTAGGATCCGTCCAAAGACGGCAGATTCGAACATGGGTAAAGCTTTTGTGCTCACCGTTTCGGAATACCATTGCCTCACACCCCCTTTCACCACATACCTCGAGGACCCCCTCTCGGCGTACATGTCTTCAATCCGACGACACAAGGTATGTCTCAAATCGTTCATGGGTGCATGCTGCCAAGGGTACAAGCCCTTGAACAGGGCAGTGCCAAGGTCTAGGAACTCTTGCGTCCATGCTTTGATGCGGGAAATCTTACCGCGGTGGGGGGCTGGGAACACGCCAGCTACGGCAAAGACGATCCATCCAATGCACCATCGGAGGCCAGACCGCACCGACGACCATCCGTCTAGACTCAGCCTATTGGATTGTTTGACAACTGGAGCCGATGGCGGGCAACAGCTCAGTACCAGAATTCAGGTTCCAATTCACACGGACCTATGATCCCTGCCATGAGACGTCGTCTTTCAAGTTCGAAGAAATCGTTGCGGCGACGCGGATGGTCATACTGAACCGGGACTGGTTCAAGCAGAGCAGACTTGCATGAATGAATACAGATCTATTGAACTTTGGTAGGAAGGAAAAAACATTAGTTGGGGTTGAATAATCACTGAACTTACATCCTGTCAAGGCAATTGGCCAGCCAACTTTTCTGGTTGATATCCACAGTTTCTTAAGTGAAGAATAGTTAAGTTCAGACTGAAGAATGACTTCTGTAGATGGAATGCTGACGCATTGTTGCGAAACTAGTAGAAAGTTTAGCCTAGTTTTGTGCATCTATCACACCCTTTTGTATACAAGTACTACTGATGTAAACAAATACTATCAAGTATCTATTTATTCAATTAATACTTGTGGTTAAATCCAGTTAACTGCCATATTTATCCCAGACAGACAAATCCAGACAACATTTATGTAATGATTTTGTGTGGTTTATTCATGTATGTTCCATACAAAAACACGGACCATTTCGAACAAACCTCGATAAATATTATAGTCAATAAATTTAGACACAATAGTTTGCATTTTCACTGGAACTGGATCAATCTGAAGACACTATCTCGTAGGCATGGCCATGTTGAACATGACCCTCCCAACAAACTAAGTCCTAGTGGCATAGTCCCAATTATGGGATTTGAACTAAGGATACAGTCATATAAAACCCCATTTTCATTTGTCTTGTGTTGTCCGCAAAATGGTCCTGCAATTCACCATGTTACAAAACCAGTAGACAATGTTATAAGGATCATCAGGAAATGTTCGTTTGAAGCAAGAATCATTTATTGTCTTCCGGATCGCTCATCACTTGCCAAAATAATCTAGCTACCTTGTACTTGAAGAGGAGATGAACTACATTTTCCTGACAACCACAAAATTGGCATTGCTCATTGCCAGTCCACCCTCTTTTCAGTAGGTTGTCCTTGGTTATTCACAGAAATTATAAATCACGGTGTTCAATACATATGCATTATATGGATATACTTCAAATTCATTAGCCACACATACTACATCAATTCAAACTATTACATATTTTATTCCAGGCTAACTACCTGCTCTGTTCGCCATACTACAAATTCATTAGCCAGTAGACACACATACTACACCAATCCACTAGAGCTCTGTCTTCACTCGAGGGAAATCAGAACCACCAACTTGTCCATGCCCAGTTCCCCCACCGAATCTATGTGCACCGTCGCGAAATGGTGGTCGTCCTATGCCATTGATCCTTCTAGGCCAACACTACAGGCGACGAGGACACTTTTTGGCCGCCTCGTCGGGGTCTTGTATGCCATGTACTGATTCCAGAACCACCTCCAGGTGGATGTTGATCAGGTGCTTCCACGTAAGCTATCGTCATGCCCTGCTTGGATTTTTGGATCTCCACCTCGTACATCTTAGGAATGGCGTCAGGATCTTTTAGCCACGCCTTTACCTCGATGATCCATCTGTCTCTTGGTGGCACATATCTACCAGCTCACCTGCTTGAGGGCCTCCGGCTCCCAAGCATCCAATGGGAGCCTATCAAATCTGAGTTTGGAGAAGAAACGAAGCTACCCTAAGCGATTGTCCCACCCATAGGCGCGATGCCAGCGCATGAAGCTCATTTTCACCCGACAGCACTCGAAAGAACGGGAAGAATGCAGAACGCACTTGGTGTCTGAGCTGTGCTCGAACCGGACGAAAAAATCGAATTGTGGTGTGCATACCTCAATCTTGACCACATTTCGTCTGATCCCAAAACGAGAGCTGAAAACCGATAGCAAGTCTAACGGCGACACGGCGGGACGGATGCCCATCACGCTGGCCATGAGAGCATGGTCGTCGAACTACTTTGCCAGGGCTACCATGCCTAGGGTGCACGATATCACGCAACCACCCAAGCCGGTAGTTGGCCAGGATCACCCGACAGGACACGCTCCATCGTGCGAGAAGGACTAGCAGAGGCGAGAGACTAGGTCGAGGATGCAAAGCTCCGATACGGCGGACGATGCGATGGCGATAGATACGAGCTTCGATTAGGGGCATGGGAGGTTGACTAGACATGGCGGATATGCAAGGGGAGGAAGTGTGAGCGCCCATCTGAGCAAAGGTTATGGGGAGGGAAACAGGAGAGAAGAGTAGAGAAGCGAAGTAGATCTGGTCCATGAATGGGCAAACTAGTCCACGGCCGCCAAGGATAACAAGGAATACTAACAGGGTGGGCCAAGAAGATTTGACCTAACGGTGGTATTTGAGTTCAGCCATTTTTCATCTTGTTCAAATGACCGTTTACCTGTTAGATTTGTATTCACTCCCATTTGGCCCCTCTGGCATTTGGCAAAGCCCCTATGCGAGATTACAAGCAACTCAGGCCCCGCTATGCACTAGCCTAACAACTTTGGGGCCGCAAACCAACAAGCCTCATCATATTGTACTTGATATCTCCTTATGAAATGGTGACCATTGTAAGAATATTTGATTTCAATCTAAATATTTTTCACAATGTTTTCTATCCTTGATCTTATTTTCATTAGTGAGTAGTCCTCACATGCTACAGGTTGGGGTGAAACCTCGTAGCAGTTATGTGCATCCAATTCATGGGATTATTGTGTGGGATTTGTATCTTTGTATTTTTGTCTACTCTCTCGATACATGGACTTATAGGTACCAAAGATCCCAAGGATTGGTAAAGACATGATGCAAGATGAGTGGTGAATATCGACCTCACGCGAAACCCAGTGACAACAAGGGGAGTATTGTTTTCATTTAGGGATCCACTTGGGAGTAATAACAACATCAGTTCTTGAGGCTTTGATCTGTATTTTACTTAATAATCATTATAGCCTGGTGCTTTGTGGTGTAACGGTTGGATCAAAAGACTATTGATATACATGTGGCTCACAGGGGTTTAGTTATTTGGATGTGCTGCCCACAACCTTATCTTTGTTAAATCATTTGACATGAATGTGTGTATTGTTATCTCTATCCCATATGATGTGCAACTGCAGGTGAATCTTCAACCCTGGCCCATTTCCATCCAATGCAACAACCAATGATTCAAAGTAAACTAGAAAGGTTTGGTAAACATAAGGTAAAACGACCAAACAAATCTTGTAAATGTGCCTCAATTATTTTCCATTTAGCATTGTTTCCCAAGGTTCGATTAAACCTAGGTCTACTAGGGAAAAATCTATTATTCTAAAAAAATAGTTACTTACTATTTGTTTCTCTTACTCCAAAAATCCAAAAAAATAGTTACTTACTTCTTTGTTTCTCTTATTCCAAAAATACCAAAAAAGAAGGAGCCATGGCTTATAAGAAACTTGGGGAGTATGTTACTCCCAATTATGATTTTATTTGTGCACCTATTACTCAGCTCGTTGTTAATGTGGAAACTTATGAAATTAAGCCTAACTTGTTGGGTTTTGTTCAATAGAATGAATTTGGAGGCTCGTTTGCTGAGGACTCAGGTTTGCACCTAAGCACATTTACTGAAATTTGTGACATGTTGTGCATTAAAGATGTTGACCCTAGTGTAGTAAAATTACGCTTATTCCATTTCTCTTTAATAGGAAAGGCTAAGGACTGGTTGCTAGCTTTGCCTAAAGGCACTATTAAAACTTGGGAGGAATACAAAAATCTTTTATGACTATTTTTTTCCCTCTAGCTAAGACTATGCAGCTAAGATCCAACATAATGATCTTTATACAAGAAGACCGCGATCCACTAGCACTTTCCTGGGAGAGAATGAAAGAAGCCATAATGAACTATCCTAGTCATGGGATGGAAGAAAGGCTTATATTACATTTATTTTATAATGCTCTTAACCCAATGTCTAAGTCTATGCTAAATACTGCAGCAGGGGGAACCTTCATGGGGAAGCAAGTGAATGATGCAAAACAACTACTTGATGATATGCAAAGAAACCATGCCCAATGGCATGTAGAGATAATCTCCTCGAAAAGGGTGAATTCAATCACCGAGGAGCATAATGAAGAGCTTACTGCAAAGGTAGATGAATTACTTAATATTGTGAAGGATAAGGAAGATACCCAAATTAATGTTATCACTACGAATGCTAATAAAGTAAGTTTTATAGCTCGTAATATGTATGATCCTGCATGGAAGAGTCAAAACTATGGCTCAAATTCTTAAAAACAATATTCTAATCCTGTAGGTTCTCCACATAATAATAATTATGACAATCATAGTGGAGCAAATCATGGAAATCTCCCTCTTGAAAATACTATTAGAACGTTTATGCAAGCTTAAACTTATCAAAATAATATGCTTATATTATCAACATTGTTAGAGTATTAGGTATATACGGTTGTTATGGTAGTTCAGACAGAGTTAGGATCTGTTTACGTGCAGTCCTATCTTGACTCGTACTCCAAGATGATCCTATGTACGCCTATATATACTCGCCCATGAGGTTCAGTAATATATCCATCATATTCTGCCAAACTCATACTCTTTCATGGTATCAGCTTAACCGGTCCAAACCCTAGCCGCACGCTTCGGCCGCCCCGCCCCCGGGGGATCGATCTCCATGATCTCCGCTGGGGGCCACGCAATCCGTCATAGGGTTCGTCCGCTGATCTTTGATCGGCTGCCTTGGTGAGTCTTTTCTGATCTCTAGATTAGTTTTTCACTCCGCCGGTCACTTGGCCGGTCTTCTTTTTTTGGTTTACCAATCTTAGATCGGATTGAGTCGCCTACCGCTGTCGTCATCGCCACGCCTCTACTCCCAACATCAGCATCGACAATCTACACCGCGCCCGTGTGCCTTCCTTCTCTGCTGCCGTGCCTGGCTCGACAGGCTGTCCCGCACCAAGGACTACTGTTATGCCTTCGTTGGAAGGCTACCGCGGCCGCCTCCCTCAGATCGTCTTTGTCGTCATCGCCCAGGACTTCACCGACAATGCCGACATCGACTCGGGGCGCATATGGCGCACCGTCGGTCTGATCAACTGATCTCGTGCCTGTCTACGTCAAGCACGTCCCCAAGCACACGCCTACCACCGATCAAGCTACGAGATTGCGCTGCGTCGCCCCTTCGGGACGCAGCGCCGCCTCCTTTGGTCCATGCTACCGGCTTCCAACAAGTCTTACTTGACGTGTAATCCACTGGTGGTCTCCCAGCCGCTGCACCGACTTGTGCCGTACATCTATGCCGCCCCAACGGGTCATATCATCGCTGCATGCAGTCTACATCGTCGTCCCTGCGCATCGATGTCCCAGGCTATCTCTGCACCACCTCCATGGTGCAGGTCGTCTACATCTACGCATGGTCTTCATCACATCCGATTCTTTTTCGCCTACATCAAGTACCGCTGCTGCACCAATCTAGGCGTCCAACATGACCACTCTAGGCCATCGTTAGTTTCGCCGCCTTCTACGTCTTTGTGCCTTCCCTTGCGTGCCTGGTATTGGCAACACCAGTGCGTGCATTCGTCCCCGACATGTCCCAGAGCATGGCAATCCCGGATTGGCGCCTCTTCTTTGTTGGCCTCGACAAATCTTCTTCAGGATCGACACCTTCCTTTATGACTGCATCGACCGCGTCACCGACAAGCTCTTCTTTGCATACTCAATTCAGGCAAAACCAGAGTGTGCATTCTTCCCCGACATACGCCCAGTTCTGGGAAAACTATGGCCGCACCTCGTCCTCGACGGCTTGGACTACATCGACTTCGACATCGACACACCTCGGCAAGATATCGTGGCCCCACGACAAGCCTCCACGGACCCTAGGCAAGCACCCCTCAGAAAGCCTCCGCGGCCCCTCTGTGGACCCTCGGCAAGCTGCCGCAGCAACACGACGACTGCCTCAATGCGTCTTTGTCATCCTCCTCGTGCACTATGTGTATGTAGCTTCATGATAGCTATGAGGTTCGACATATTTTTTATGGTTTTTATTGATGGTTTTCTCCCGGATTTGATTGTTTTCTAGCTTTACCCAATGCTAATACTTTGGTAGCAAAGAAAACTTGGTTTTTAATGTGTGTGTCAGGTTCTGAACGTCAACAAAGGGTTTTAACTAGAGAAACACCATATTTAGGCAAAAACAAACAAGTTTCTCTTTGGAAGAAATCGAGGGAAGCGTACAGAGGCTTTAACAAGCAACATACGTCAGGAATATTTTTCCAACCGTATAGTTCCCATCATATAGCTACCGTCGCCTCTGTCTTTTCAAAAGGAACAACTTCCGTGAAGGGACCAAGGACGAAAACACAACACAACAGCCGCCACACCATCAGAATGGAGAAAGAAGAGATCCAGAGAAGAAGGAGGAGACGTTCTTCATCTCGCTCCATGATCTTCGACCTCCTAGCCAACACACCCCCATAGCCATTACTTGTAGTTGAGAGAGAGAGATAGAGAGATCTTCACCTTGCAAGACTAGGGTTTGAGATTGTTTCTTCCCATCTTGAATTGTGTTGGATTACTTTTGTATTCTTATTGTGGATCTCCACGGTAATATCAAGAAGAACTCCTTTTATTTAATCATATCGATGATACTTTCTTCTCTCATGTGTGAGTAAGTTCAAGGTATTGGTGAGATGTGATGTGCCTTATATATTTTCCATTAGTTTGTGATTGATTTTAATTACTATATTATGTGTCCTTGACTATCTATGGGGTGCCTAATGCTTGTTGTCCAATTAAGGGCCCAGACAACATGATACTTTGTTCGACATGGATAGGATCTTGTTCGCTAGTAGACCGGCGACCCCCGAGTGACACGGGAATATCAATGGAAAACTAGTATAGTCGAGGATAATGAGGAACCACCGTGCTTATTGCATTAGTCCGATCCAAGGAGCCTAATCGCTAAGCGACCTGAAGGGTCTTAATCGTCTAGTGTATTATCATGGTTTTGGTAACAGACTAGTAGGATTATAGCTACCAAGAGGAGTTCCAGCTAATTATGGGTCTACACATATACTTATAATATTAAAATTGTTCCATTTATCACTCGTCCATCTAGCACAGCCACTATCACCATGAACTATATCTCCCCCCGCCTTTTTTGTCATCTGCAGAAAACAACAAACAACCAAATCGTTCTTTACTTTTATGCTTTTTATTTTCGAAGTTTACATTTTAGTTTTATTTAAATACATCCAGTTTAATCTAAATCTCATTCTCATTTTTACACATGCAGTTAATTCACTTGAAGACCTGTGACACCTCTAGGTGTGACAGATACTTCACCATAAACACTTACCTTTGGGCTCCCTATGGGATTGATATCTATACTTCGAAACTAGCTACAAATGATATGTGCACTTGTAGACATCAAGCTATTTTCTGGCGCTGTTTCCGGGGAGCTAAGCTCTAAGTGTTTGTCTCTTGACATTTCAGGTGTTACTACTACAAAAATGTTCTCCCTAGGAGACAAAGGGTCTACACGCTCTAGTAGGACCTATTTACCAGATTATATTGATCGCGTGCCTGCTCAGAGATGTGAGGAAATTATTGAAAAACTTTTAAGATCGAATAAAGTTGAAGTTGAAAACTTGAGCGATATAATGGAAATCATGTCTATTTATAGGACAACTCCTAAGAAACCTGAGAAAACTCTTAGAGAATACAGTGCTCCAAGTTCTGATTTTCTTAAGCAACCAATAGAATTCCCAAATCCTGGAGTTAGAGAATATCGATTTGATGGCGGAATTATTAAAAACATTGTAGGAAAAAGCTTTCAGTGGAAGGGAAGATGAAGACCGAGGAATACATCTTAGAGAGTTCGACGATGTGGTAACATCACTTGGACCAAAAGGTTTGCCAAGATATTTCTCTCGTCTAAAATTATTTCGTTGGTCTCTTAAAGGTAAGGCTCTAGACTGGTTATATTCTCTCCCTCGCCATTAGATTAAATGTTGGGAAAACTGCATTGTCAAATTCATAAACAAGTTTAATCCTTTTAAAAAGGTAACTGAACTAAGAAAGAATATAGGCAACTTTAGTCAGAACGTGGGGGAAAACTACCCACAAGCCTGGGATAGATTCTTTGGAATGATCAATAATGTTCCTAATCATGGCTATTCTAAATCAACTATTTGCCATTTATTTTACCATGGTATTAATACTCAATGTAGAGAGTTGCTTGACTTCTCAGTGGGAGGATCAATAAACACTTTAACTATTAAAGAATGTTTAGAATTGATGTCTACTAGGGCTAAGAATGATTCTTTATATAATCCTGATTTTGGCACTAAGCTAGAAAAAGGGATACTTCGGATAACTCCTGATCTTATGCCCGAAGCACGCAAAACAATGAAATAAAAAGGTATACCTTCTGAACTTGTTAAGGAAAACAAAGTAGACTTGTTACAAGTTTTAACTGAAGAAGATGAAACTAGGAAAGTTCTTCAAGAATTAAAACATCGACAAGCAAAATCTCATAACAACCTGCATAAGCACTTTCAAAAACATAAAAAGATTTTGGCAGAACTCATAGAAAATTATCATGAGATTGGCCAATAAATTAAATTATTTCACAAATATCTTAGTATGACTGAAACCCAGTGTGAACAAATAGTATCTGGTTATCAAATTTTTCTTCGAGGTGATATAAATATTCCTGTTTCTACTAATATTGTTACAAGAAGAGGTGTAGTTGTTACAGGACTATTAGGACCACCAGAATATGAAGCTAAAAGAGAGTGAAAGGAAAAAAGCCTTGCTCGAATCAAGCCAAGAAGATGATACACTGGTGAATCCTCAAGAAGAAACTACTCAAGAAACACAAGATCAAACCAAGGAGGGCCAAGATGATGCACATGATGACCGTTATGACTCTGATGCAGAGATGGTTGATCCAAGAGAAGAAAAAGAAGTGAGCAACAAAGATGAAGTTATAGTAGTAGAAAATAAGAAAAGTGATAAGCAACAACAAAACAAAGAAACAAAAGAGCCTGACCCCCCAAAAAAGGTAAAAGACAAGAATAAGAAAAGTGAGAAAAAATTTCCTTATCCAGATCGAAAAAAAGAAAGCACTAGATCAGGTAATCTATGATTCTTTTACCAAATCACTTGGTGACATTCGTCTAGAAATTACGTTTGCGGATGAAATTAAAGTTCCTACCTATTCTAAATTCCTTCGTGATATTCTTAGTAGAAAGAAAGAAATAAATGAAACCGTTGCCATAGTGACTAGTTATCCTGTTAATGGGAAACTATTGTCTAAATTAGGAGATCCCGGAATACCAACTATTTCATGTTCAATAGGCAAGAATAATATTCACAATGCCTTGTGTGATTTAGGTGCAGGAGTTAGTGTAATGCCATACTCCCTCTATAAAAGGTTCGGATTAGGGGAGTATTCCCCTACTACTATCGCATTACAAATGGCTGACAAGTCCACTAAACAACCCATTGGTATGATTGAGGATGTTCTACTTAGAATAGATGAGTATGTTATTCCCACTGATTTTATTATTCTTGAAATGCTAGAGGATGAAAAATTATATATAATACTTGGAAGACCTTTCCTTAGTACTGCAAGAGCATCAGTTGACTGTGATGAAGGAAAAATAATCTTCAATGTTTATGATGCCAAAATCATCCGGTATTTTCCAAAGAAGCTAGAAGCAGGAGAAGAATTAGTATAATGTTTATGATGCCAAAATCATCCGGTATTCCACCAGCAAAACTAGTTCATGTGGTAAGTGCCTTTGATAAGGAGCAACCCAAGGTAAGAATTCGAGAACAAAGAAGGGGTTGAGTTATTCAATAATTCTTAATGGGAGTCAACCCATCACGTCAATAAAATAAACTAAAGAATAAAAAGTTCATCACATTCCTACAACTTTTTCACAGATATTCTTGCGGAAGCGCGCCCCGTAAAGATGCAGCTGTCAAAAAGTAGTAGAAACATTGATTGAACGAATGTAGAATAAGTATAAAAATAAAAGTTTGAGTTTTATCTACAAAGGTTAAAATTCTTCTCATTACATGTTGATGTTGGTCGACAGTTTCTACTGTCATTTTTTCTGTCAAAAATAAGGTATTTTGTTGAGTTTCGGGATAAGAAGGTTTTCTCGAAGAAACTGAAAAAAAATTATGACTACTGATGGTTTAACGACCAACTATACGACATGGATAAAAATTCTAGCCGTATAGTTCCAGTCATATAGATATCTTTGCCATCAATAATTTCCTTGCGTGGGCACAGAGAATTTAACAACCAACTATACGGCGGGAATAAAAATTCCGGCCGTATAGCTCCATTCGTATAGATATCGATGCCTCCATATAATTTCTTCTCAAAGGTACTAACTATTTAACGACCAACTATATGGCGGGAATAAAAATTCTGGCTGTATCGTTCTGGTCGTATAGATATCAATCCTTGTTTTTGAGAATTCATCTCGAGGATACAAACGGTTTAACGACCAACTATACGGCGGGATCATGATGTCCGTATAGCTGTGTTCTGCATAAAGACACCCTAGTTAGCGGCACGACCGCAACTATACGGGCGGAACAACATATCCCGCCTGTATAGTTTCAGCCGTATAGTTTGGCACGACCATAAAATTGGGCCGGCGCGACTAGGTTTCTTCTCCTTCCTCATTATTTCTCTCAGATTCTCTCTCCAAACCTCTCAAAACCACCCTAGAACTCTTCAATCTTCGTGGATTTCGTTCGTTTGAGTGGGGGAATCAAAAGATCGGTATGTTTCTCTCCCTATCCATGCTTTATTTTCAGATTTCCATGGTTGAAACTCTCACATTGATCTAGTGTATGAACTCAAGCTTGTCTAGCTTTACCTATTGATTTCTCACGTTAGGATTGAATTTTTCCACGTAGAATCATTCGTATATCATGTAGAAACTATATGCCTAAGGTTTTATGGTGAAATTTTTCAGTGCATCAAGATGAACAAAATCGGTAATATTTTTCGCAAGAGCAAGCGCCAATGTGGCGAGAGCTCGGGGTCCCAAGACGAGCGTAACCCCAAGTTTGCCACAGTTTCATCTAGGAGGGTGATGCCCACACGCTGGGCCGACCACAGCTTTCTCACCGTGGCGGGGTTGAAGGCGGACTTCGACCTCATGTGTAACAAGGACGGGCTAACAGTGCTTGGCTACGCAAGCCACGACTCCTACGCCGAGCTTACCTATGAGTTCCTTGCCTCCTTCTATGACAACCACAGGGAGAAAGGTAATTCGTGCACGGTAAGCTTCACCATGAACCAACAGCCCTATGCAATAACTTTTGAACAATTTTGCGATGCTTTCGGCTTCCCTGATGTTGGGGAGTCAACTGTTACTAACCTCTATAGCGTCACAAGTGGAGAAATTTGGGAGGCTATTTATGTTAATGGTGGCACTAAATTTTACAAGAAGAAGGTGTCCACCATTCAGAACCCAACAATTCGCTATTGCGCCTTGTTCCTCGCCAACACACTATTGGGAAGAGGTGATACCGGCTCCATGGCCAATGCGAACATGGCAATGATCACCAAGGCTCTCTTTGCCACTGCACCGCAAAGCCCCAATCTTGCAGCTCTACTCATCCAGCACTTTCGCCACCAAAGAAACAAGACGGAAGGTGATATTTGCATTGGTTGATTGGTAACCCACCTTGCCCATGCATTAAATATTATATTAACTATTATGCAATCTGTTGACGGCTCCAAACTTATGGATGTCAAGTATTTGACTACTTGTGGCTTCCTTGATGTTTACCAAGCTAACCGGAGGCTCCGAGCATATTAGTTTGGTTATCTTGGTGATGCACAGGGTGAGCAGGTTCCGTTGCCCTGTCCCCAAGCCTTCTCGATTGTGGAGAAGGACACTTGGATCCTCACCAAGGACCAAGTGATGGAGATCATGGCTGAACTCCAGCCTGATCAAGAGGAAGATGAAGAAGGAGAGCAGCATGATGAGGATGAGCAGGAGCACGAGGATGAGCAAGGACACAACCCTACTTCAGAGAGACAGCAGCAACAACAGCATCATCAGTAAAAGGGAGCATGGGACCCGTGGCCCAACCAGCCGAAACAGGGGTACAACTACGTCCCGTATCAAGAGTTCCAACAGGTCAACCAATGCATTGGGAAGATCGACCACACTCTTCAAGGATTGAATGAAGATGTGAGTGCCTTAACTCACAACTTCAGTCACTTCATGACCCACTTCCTTGACTACTACCAGCACTATCCTCACCAGCCGCCGAATGACGGCAACAACTGAGCCTGGCAATAGCCTAAGCTTGGGGAGGTTTGAAAACCTCCAAACCTTGCATTCATATTTTTATTTCTTCTTTTGATTTATTTCACTTCTTAAAAATTGCATGTTTACTTTCTATCAACACCCGGATTTTTAATCCCAGATGCCTGTTATGCCATACATCGCAATCCCAGGATTACCATTTTTGTGAAACATAACAGATTTGGATATCACAGTACATCATCCATTACAAACCATAATAAGGTCTTACACGAATAAAGGATCTCTTGATCCAGTCTTAATACAACAAGCAGCGGAATAAATAATAAGCGTAGCGGTGGGGTCCATCTTTAGAGTCACAGGCAATGCTGGCGATGGAAGATAGTCTTAGTTATCATAGCCGTCCCGCTGTCCTTCATCTTGGTAGTGTCCTTCATAGTCTGGCCACGGGAATATCCAGGGACAAAAGCCATGAGTACTCTTTAAGTACTCACAAACTACCACTAACAAGTAAAATAGTTCTAGTGGGAATGCTAAGTTCTAAGCCTATTTGTAAAGTTCAGTTTGAAACCTAAGCTGTGTTCAGAAACAAAGAAAGATAAAATAAAGTTTGAAATCACCTAAGTGGGAACTTAATTGTCATGGTCACAACTCGGTTGTGGTCAAGTCATGTCACAATTCATTTCATAAGTTGTTTTGAAAACATCTGACAACGGAATAGTATGGCCACTCCAACTGTCCATAATCGCGGACGCGACTATTCGAATAGTTTGACACTCTGCAGATGTGGTACACTTTCACCACAAGATTCGATACATCTGTCAGGGATAACCCTGAATCATCATACTTAGTATGCAGATAATCAAACATAACCTTTCCTTTACACACTCTAGTATAAGCACCTCTCCTATGAGCATGGCCTCCCGACCATGACCATATGTCATCTTGAGCACTGCATAGGTGGACAATATTGAGAGGTAGCCTTAGCTCAGACCTCTCCCGTGAGGGAACTAATACTAATGCATATAAACTTCTGGCTAAGCCTTACCCAATTCAGGTATTGTGGTTGTACGGTAAAATTGGAATGGTATCGCATCTGAACCCAACCATCAGTTTTGTAAAAGGGCTAAGGCTCATGCCTCAACATTTTCATCATCATAAACCATTTGTCTTTCTCAACACATGTCAAAACATCTCAATAGAATGACTCATCATTCCAAGGTTTTCACAATTCATTTTCACCAAGTATTCCCATCTAAAGTGAATCAATTTTTGGTTTAGCTCTAAACTACTAAGTTAAGAGTGTTCACTAATATGGGATGCTAATCTCAATCTCATGCCATAGAATGACATCTAAGTCTAGCTAGATAGGTCAAGTTTTATACTTTTTATGCTACCTTTAAGCAAGTAAAGGACTTTGGTAAAGTAAAGAAGGTAAAGCTTGAAAATAAACTTGGAGTAGGTAATAGTCAAAGTGGTATAACCAAAGCATGCCTAATGCATCTTGCTTAGGTTATCTAGCTTAATTCCAGTTTTCTAACAATATCTTGCTCAGTTTACTTGAAGTGCTAGGCTTGCCTTGTGTAGTGTAGTGGTTGAAGTTTTCTTCCTCCTCCTCTTGGTAGAACTCCTCCTCCTCGGAAGCTTGGTCGGTACTATCGTCTATAAATACATACGGGATACACAATCACCAAACAATACTCAACTAGTCTACTTAGCATACTAAGGCACGCATTTGATGATCTATTATCATCACAAGCATCACAAGGTTTAATTAACTAGCTTCATTCTTTTTATTTGAGAAAAGTAATTTCTACTCATTGGAATTAACTAAGATTTAAATTCTCCAATTAAAATATGGGATCATGTGGACACATGTCATCACCACATATTTTAACATATGGGAATGTGATTTAAGGGTTGGATCATATTTTAATAAGTTTAAGTTTAATATTTAATGATTTAAAGTGACTAGAAATGCCTATATAGCATTATTTTGGTACTAGTCCAAAGTCACTACATGCAAACCTTAATATTATTACATATTCAGCTAGGTATGGTTAAATGTGATTTTTGAGAGTTGGAATCTACTCAAAATCTATTATGGTTGATTTTATAAAAATGTTTGAATGTGCAAAAGCTTCTCTCTTGTTATTTTTACTAGGAGATATCTCTAACTCTAAATGATTTAAATCCAACAGGCTTGGATAGAAATTTTCATTAGCTTTCCAAAAAAAATTGGAATCACTCAATTTGGATTTGTATAACTCTCTGAATTGATTTTTGAACTAAGGGACATAATTGATTTTAAGTCTAGATAGAAAAATCCTAATTTGAATTACTGGGTCAGCGCGGGAAACTAATTGGGACGGCCCAGTGACTCTCAGCGGCGCAGCGGGCGACTGACAAGGGGGTCCACATGTCAGTGGCACCTAAAACCCGAAGCGGTACGGGGCGATCAGGACCACACGATTACAACAAGATCTACGGTCCACGGTCGTCGTCGACGACGGACTCGTCGCCGGCGAGACTGAACCCTAAGTGGTCGATGGGGGTCTACTGGGGATGTACCAGGGCTCCAGCTAGTGCGGCAAGGCAGGCAAATGAACTGGTGGATGATGGCGAGCTCAAGCGAAGTCGCGGCAGGAGCTGAGGTGGACAAAATCGACGACCACATCTCCTCCTCTACATCGGCTACCTCCGGCGGAATTCCGGCGATGGGCTGCTCGAGCGGCTCCGGCGAGAGAGGGGAAATGATCAGTGGAGAGGGGGTAGTGGAATGGTGTGGCGATTGAGGCTGGGGGTGGCTTCCTTATATAGGCTCGACGAGGGGACCGACGGGTCTGGGCGGAGCTCGTCGGTGACGGTGATACAGGCAGCTACAGGCGTGGGCGAGGTAGGCGGACGGTGGGTGATCTGCTGGCGGTTAGCTACGGTGCAATGGCTTTTCTAGGGGCGGTTCCTAACGGTCGGGACCTTCCAGCGCTCTGGAAGACAAAGGCGGTGCTCGACGGTGCTCCTGGCTACTGTGGGTCGCGCGGCCGTGGACGGGCGTGTCTGGCGGGTTGAGGGGGTCAAGGCGGAGCGGCGTGCGTGGTTTGGTGTCGAGGCGTGGTCTGTGGTTAGCTGGCGTGCGCTGCGCATGGCGTAGAGAGAAAGGGCGGCGCGGTTCTGGGGTGGTCCAGTGGCTATATGTGGCGGTGGGCGGCGGTGAGGGCACGCCTCACTCCCTCGAGTGGTGGATAGGGGCTGGCGGTCTGGTGTGGTTCAGGCACGATCGGCCGGCGACCATGGCTTCGGGGTGGCGTGGTACTGGCGCCAAGGGCTACGGCAGGGGTTGTTTTTGGTCTGGTTGGCCCTGGGGGAGACCATGGTGATCAATGTGCATCAAATGGCTCGACAAGATTTGCTCCAAAACAGTGTTATTTAGGCCATAATTATTCTGCTCACAAGGTGTTCGATCAAATGGCCGCATGAAGAAAATATTTGAATCTTGGATGATTTTTGGTGGAGTGGTGTATCTTATACTTAAGCATCTAGGTTTGCTTGGGATTTTGTAATGGATTTCATTTGAGTGGTTTTTGAAATAGTTTGATCTTGATACATACACTAGATTCAATTTTCAAATGTCATTTAAATCTAGAGTTCAAATGTTTTTGGGGGATCACAAAGTGGGCCTTGGCACATCACTACTTGTCCTAGCAAGGGGTGCAAAGATCCATAATTGTTTCTGTTGGCATTTGAGTCCTAGGAACACCCAAAGTGTCCTAGTTAGTTAAAATGGCAAAAGTGACCATTTCCTTTATTTATTCTTTTTGATTTCTTTTTCTTTGGGATTTGCTTGGGGATGATCTAGATGATGTGTAATTCACCTTAGAATCATTTTACCACCAATAGATCACTCAAACATGGCAATTCAAAACAACTCCTATTTTAAATGCACACACATATGAATGCTTAAAGTTTTTTAAATGGAAAAGTTTTTGTTAACCCTAAATTGGGTAGATTTGATCTTGATTACTTGGATTAAAGTTTTGGGATGTTACAAACCTTCCCCCTTAAACAAAATCTTGTCCTGAGATTTAAGAAAGAAAACTAGGAACTAAAAAGATCTAGGAACTCAGTCCTAATGTAATCTTCTCGCTCCCAAGTGGCTTCCTCTTCAGTATGGTTGCTCCACTGAATCTTGAGAAATTTGATACTCCGGGTCCTGGTGGTTCTGTAAGCTTCCTCCAAGATACGGATGGGCACTTCACGATACGTCCGATCCTTGTTGATATCAACGTCTCGGTAATCGATGTTTTTGAACACTTCGGTCTTCTCTGGCACTTCTAGGCATTTGCAAAGTAACGAGATATGGAACACATTATGGATGGCTAACATCTCTTCAGGCAGTTCCAGTTGATAAGATACTTCTCCTCGGAGATTCAGAATCTTGAAGGGTCTGATATATCTAGGGGCTAACTTTCCTTTCAGACTAAAGCGTTGGGTTCCCTTCAATGGTGAAACCTTGAGATACAAAAAATCTCCGACATTGAAGGTCAGGTCTCTCCTTCTCTTGTCAGCATAACTCTTCTGTCTGGATTGGGCGGTCTTGAGGTTCCCACAGACTTTGTGAACCTTCTCTTCGGCTTCTCGGAGAATGTCGGGTCCAAAGATCTGACTCTCTCCTACTTGCGACCAATTCAAAGGGGTACGACACTTTCTTCCGTATAGGAATTCAAATGGTGCCATTTGCAAACTGGCTTGATAACTGTTGTTATATGAGAATTTTGCGAAAGGCAGGCAATCTTCCCATTTTGATCCATACTCTAACACACAAGCTCTCAACATATCTTTGAGGATCTGGTTGACTCTTTCAGTTTGTCCATGAGTTTGCGGGTGATAAGCGGTGCTGAAATTCAACTTGGTTCCTAATCCTTCTTGGACTTTCTGCCAAAATCTCAAGGTAAATTGGGTTCCTCGATCTGATACTATGGTCTTGGGGCTTCCATGCAAGCTAACAATCTAGAAATGTACAACTCTGCTAGCTTCGAACTCTGATAAGTTGTCTTGACAAGTATAAAATGAGCTACCTAACATAGTCTATCAACGATGACCCAGATTGAGTCATTTCCCCTACTAGAAGTAGGCAAACCGGTGATAAAGTCCATTCCGATGGAATCCCATTTCCATTCCGGAATCTGCAATGGATGCAACAGTCCTACAAGTCTCTGATGTTCCGCTTTGACTCTCTGACAGATATCACACTTGGCGATGTAGCTTCCGATTTCTCTCTTCATCTTGTGCCACCAAAATAGCTCCTTCAAATCTTGATACATCTTTGTTCCTCCGGGGTGGCTAGAATAAAGAGTATCATGAGCTTCTTGCATGATAACTTGCTTTAGTTCCGAATCTGCTGGCACACAGATACGGCATTTGTACCACATAACTCCTTCTTCGTCTTCGGTGAATCCAGGTACGTTTCCTGTACCAATACGACGCTTGCTTTCGTTGATACTTTCATTTCCCTTCTGGGCTTCCTTGATTTGGCTGAGCAAAGTGGGTTGAAGTTCAATGCTAGCTAAAAATCCTTTGCTAACTAGCTCAGTTCTAAACTGCTCCAACTCCTCATACAAACTGGGTTGCTTCTCCTTGATCATGGTGTTTAGCCTACACGGCAATCTGCTAAGAGCATCCACTACCACATTGGCTTTGTCGGGGTGATAGTGAATGTCAAGGTCATAATCCTTGATTAACTCTATCCATCTTCTTTGCCTCATATTCAGCTCCTTCTAAGTGAAAATATACTACAGGCTGCTAAATCAAGATCATGGGTCAGATAGTTTTGCCCATGCTGCTTCAGTTGTCGAGACAGATATGCGATAACTTTGCCTTCTTGCATCAATACACATCCGAGACCAATCTTGGATGCATCACAATACACATCAAACGGCTTCTTGATATCTGGCATGATCAATATTGGGGCTGAAATCAATCTCTTCTTCAGCTCCTAGAAATTTGCTTCACATTTGTCGGTTCATTCAAACTTCTTGTCCTTCTTCAACAATTGGGTCGTGGGTCTTGCTATGCTCGAAAATCCTTCCACGAACTTGCGGTAGTATCCTGCTAATCCGAGAAATGCACTGACTTGGGTTTGAGTGGTTGGGGCTTCCCATGCTTCGACATCTCTGATCTTGGTGGGATCAACAGCTATTCCTCCGGCAGACACAATATGTCCTAGGAATCCTACCTCTTTCAGCCAAAACTCACATTTGCTGAACTTGGCATACAACCGATGCTCTCTAAGGGTTTCAAGGATGATTCTCAGATGTTTCTCATGCTCTTCTTCTGACTTGGAGTAGATAAGGATATCGTTGATAAACACAACGACAAACTTGTCTAGAACATTCATAAAGATCGTATTCATGAGATTCATGAAATAAGCAGGGGCATTGGTTAATCCAAAAGACATGACCGTATACTCGTATTAGCCATAACAAGTAGTAAAGGCGGTCTTCGGAATATTTGTTACATGAATCTTAAATTGGTGATAACCAGTTCTGAGATCGATCTTAGAGAACACATTTGCTCCAGTCAACTGATCAAATAGATCCTCTATCTTTGGCAAAGGGTACTTGTTCTTGATGGTGACGTCATTCAGCTTCCTGTAATCTGTGCACAAACGGTTGCCCCCATCTTTCTTGTCGACGAATAACACTGGCGATCTCCAGGGCGATGCGCTTGGTTGAATCAAGCCTGTTGCCAACATAGCATCCAACTGCTTCTTCAATTCCACTAACTCTGAGGGGTTCATGCTATAGGGTCTTTGGGCTATGGGTCCGGTTCCGGGGATTAGTTCAATAATGAACTCAATATCCCTATCCGGGGCATACCTGGAAATTCCTCTAGGAATACCTCGGGGTATTCACAGACTACTCTGACTTGGTCTATGGTGGGTAGGGATAGACTCTTGTTGCACTTGAATTGACGGGGTAAGGTTTCAGATATATGCTCTACTGAGACTCCCGAGCTACTGGTCATGGTGATGGATTTCTTGGCACAGTCAATCAATCATTTATGTTTTGACATCCAATCCATACCTAGTACTACTTCCAAACCTTTGGTTCCAAGTACTATTAGATTGGCATAAAATTATATTCCATGTATTCTGATAGGCACAACTTTGCAAATTTTTCTAGCTTTTGTAGTTGAACCGGGGATTTGAACTATCATGACATGCTTCAAGTTCGTTGGGTGAATCTTACTAGTGCATGCAAATTCTTCGGTGACAAATGAGTGCGATGCTCCAGAATCAAACAACACTATCGCTAAACCTGAGTTGATAGAAAACATACCCAGCACTACATCTGGCGCTTCTTGGGCTTCTTCGGCGTTCATGTGGAAGAGACGGCCGTTGCGGTTGTGAGGGTTCCCTAGGGCGAATCTTCTTCCTGGTTGAACACGACGTTGTTATTGAGCTGGGGCATTCACATTGGCAGTGGCGGCAATCTTCTTGGGACACTCATTGGAATAGTGACCCTTCCCTCCACACTCGAAACAAGTGATCTGAGACTTGTCTTTTGCTGCCACGGGCACAGCGTTGCTTCCAGTTCATGGTACAGTGTTGTTGTTGTTGTTGTTGTTGTTGTTGCTCTTGGGAGGTGTAGGATTGAAATTGTTGGAGTTGTCGGGGTGATTGTTGTTTCCTCTAGACTTCACATTTCCTCTGCTACGGTTGGGATAGCTTGGGCGAGACATTGGGGGTCGGTTGTTCCTTGGTGCATATCCCGCAGAAGGGTTGGGACAGTACTTCGGGTGACTGTTGGATCCAGCTTGGTGCATCATACGACGTTTGCAGTTGTCGTTTCCCTGGTTGATCTTCCCTTCCATCTGAATGGCAGAGTCGACTAGCTCTTCGAGATCTTCAAAACAGATGTTGATGAGGATAGTCTGCATCTCATCATGCAGTCCGTTCAGGAATCTCTCCTTCTTCTTGGCCTCTGTGTTGATCTCATCAGGTGCATACCTGGCAAGGGACAAGAATCTGTCACGGTACTCTACTACAGTCATTCTGCCCTGCTTCAGCTCTCTGAATTCATCCCTCATTCTGGTGACTAGACCCTGTGGAACGTGGGTGCGACTGAACTTGATTTTGAAGGCTTCCCATGTCATCACTTGACCATGGTTCATTGTGCGGGTGCTGTTCCACCATGCTCTTGCATCTCCTGCCAAATAGTGGGTGGCAAAAAGAACTTTCTCATTGTCATCAACTCTGGCTACTTCTAAGTTGTTCTCCATTGTCTGCAACCAGTCATCAGCATCTAGTGGGTTCTCTGAAGTGCTAAAGATTGGGGGATTGGTATTCTGGAAGTTCTTCAGTTTGGATCCTTGATGATCCTGATTTCCATGGCCTTGGTTGTTTTGGGCCATCTGGGCAATCTGTTGTAGAGTTGCTAGGTTGGCTTGGCACTCTGCCCTGCTAGCTTCATGGTTTGCAACTAGCATCTACATAATCTACAGCATCAGGTCCTGCGATGAGCTGCTCCCTCCGGGGTTTCCACGATTCATCTGAAGATTGAGATAGATAAAGGGATAAGAGGGAAAGTTCTAAGGTTCATGGTTTTGACTTCAAGCTAAAACTTTGAGTTTGACTTAGGTTTTGCAACTAACTTCATTTCCTTCATTCAAGCAAAGCACACGATACAAACACACACACACCACAATATCAAAGGAAAACAGAAGGTTTTAAGAACCATTCTGCAAGCTATGATATAATGGGATCGATACTCCTCATGCTACGATAGTGCTCTAGTGCATATACTCATCATCGATGAAGTCGGAGTCATCATCGCCGGTGTAGAAGTCCACGGCATCCTCCTCCAGGAAGTCATCATCATTGCTGAGGTAAGAGTCCATCTCCCTGGATGTCTTCACCTTCCTCTTCTTCTTCTTTTGCTGCAATTTGAGCTTCTTGCTCCTTGATGGTCTTCTCGAGGTCGGCCACCTTCTTGCGAAGATGGTTGATGGTGTGATCCTTCTTTGCGCATTGACGGAAAAGAGACTAACGATCCTTAACAAGCAATGAGAAAGTCTGGGCCTTCTAGGCGGCAATGGTGAGGTTGTGGTTGGGGAACTCTCTAGCACTCGTATAGCTGGAAGTCGAGGTTCTCCACTTGATGCTTCAACTCCGGGTGACTTGGCATCTCCATAGTGAGCAAAGCGAGTTCCTTGGATTTGGTTGACACTCATGGCACACAAACATGCGAGAGCTTCATGCATTGCCCTGGCTAATCCATCTAGCCAGTTGTTCTCACTCACGGAGAACTGGATCCTCCCGGATGTTGGTGCTTCTATATTGCCTCTAAGATCAGCGGTGACTAGCCATTGTAAGTCTCCTCCTGGGGGTCCAGGAAGTTGAGCTCCCAAAAACTCCGGATGCGGGCGTCCCAAGTACTCCGATAGTGCATCGAGATCCCTCTCGAAGATCAGCTGACCTCCGTTGCCCAACTGGTAGAACTTGCTGAACTGAGTCTCCATCTATAAGAATTAAGGATGAGAAAGTTAGTGAAGTGATCAAGTGTGTCAAATTTTATGTGGTAATGTAAGAATTTGGAGGAACATGAATTTTTTGAGAGAGAATTCCCAAGGGTAAGAGAGGAAATATTTTTCATAAATACTTACTTTGGTTGTTTGAAACTAAGTTTTTATTTGAACGTCAATTCTAACTAGGGTCTCCTATGGTCAGGATGGCTCTGATACCAACTTGTCAACACCCGGATTTTTAATCCCAGATGCCTACTATGCCATACATCGCAATCCCATGATTACCATTTTTGCGAGACATAACAGATTTGGATATCATAGTACATCATCCATTACAAACCATAATAAGGTCTTACACGAATAAAGGATCTCCTGATCCAGTCTTAATACAACAAGAAGCGGAATAAATAAAAAGCGTAGCGGTAGGGTCCATCTTCAGAGTCACAGGCAATGCTGACGGTGGAAGATAGTTTTAGTTATCATAGCCGTTCTGCTGTCCTTCATCTTGGTAGTCTCCTTTATAGTCTGGCCACGGGAATAGACAGGGACAAAAGCCATGAGTACTCTTTAAGTACTCGCAAACTATCACTAACAAGAAAATAGTTCTAGTGGGAATGCTAAGTTCTAAGCCTATTTGTAATGTTCAGTTTGAAACCTAAGCTGAGTTTAGAAACAAAGAAAGATAAAATAAAGTTTGAAATCACCTAAGTGGGAACTTAATTGTCATGGTCACAACTCTGTTGTGGTCAAGTCATGTCACAATTCATTTCATAAGTTGTTTTGAAAACATATGTCAATGGAAAAGTATGGCCACTCCAACTGTACATAACCGCGGATGCGGCTATTCGAATAGTTTGACACTCTGTAGAGGTGGTACACTTTCACCACAAGATTCGATACATCTGTCAGGGATAACCCTGAATCATCATACTTAGTATGCAGATAATCAAACATAATCTTTCCTTTACACACTCTAGTATAAGCACCTCTCATATGAGCATGGCCTCCCAACCATGACCATTTGTCATCTTGGGCACTGCATAGGTGGACAACATTGAGAGGAGAATATCATTTTGCGGCCCGAAAGTTGGGGTGTCCAGGCCACGCGGTACCCAAGTTCCCTGAAATCATCCGCGATGACTACAGTTGGTGTGCCAAATACTCAGAGGGTCTTTTTCGGCATGAATTCAACTTTACGTTTCAATACAAAAAATCAGGCTAACGGCCGTCAAGTTGGGCCCCCTTATCAGTTCTCGCCGTTATGTCGCTCCCATCGCTTAGGTGTCAATTAGGCTTGCAGCGTTGGCGCCTGCATCCATTACGCGTCTTCTTCTTCCCCGGAGCGGCAATCTGTGGGGAGTCGCAACCATGGCACGGAGTTGGGAAGTGGACGAACCTGCTCGGCCCAGCTCTCCTCCTTGTAGGCTTGCAGCGTTGCCGCCTGCATCCATTACGCGTCTTCTTCCTCGGAGTGGCAATCTGTGGTTGTGGCCATGGCGCAGAGCTGGGACGTGATGAAGCTGCTCGACCCTGCTCTCCTCCCCATCCCAAGTCGGAGCTCGCCCTCACCGTGGACGCACCCATGGCACGGTCGGGGACAAGAATTGGTTCCCGGTGAAATCTATCACCTTGTCGACCATGCTCGGTTTTGTTTTCCTTCTCTAGAATCCTTGCTCGCCGTCGCCGTGGTTGCACCCGCACCAATTCTGCCACCTCTGTCGAGGTCTCTATGGTAGCTCAAGTTCTGGGGCTCTCCAAGTTCTGCCATGTTGGGCCTGTAAGTGTTGTTGTATGTTAAACTAGCAAATTTGCTTTTATTCAAATCTCTTGGGCTGTACCAAATTCATTGTGTTTAATTATGAAAGACAAAATATAAATGATTTCTCTCAATTTCTCGCATAGAAAAATGCACAGCTAATTTCATATTCTCGCAGGAACTGGCCCTACTTGTTGCACCGGCGGCACTGCCACGATCTCCACGGAACCACGGTGAGTTCTCGAACCGAAAGTTGCAGTTAGCACGTTTCTTCTGTAGTCATTCCTCTTCCTCAGTCATTCCTCTGTAGTTTTTCCTTGCTTCTTCTTCCTCTGTTCTGGAACCGTCGGTTCATCTTCTTATTCCTCTCGCAGGAAGTTCCTTGCAGGCATTTCCTTTCACCCATTTCCTTGCAGGCATGGACGATGGGAAACGCACAACAGAAACCCACTTGGTCCCTGCCCATGGCACGACTTTGATAGTGGTGTACACAAATGATGAAGCGACTGTGGAGACAACTCTCGCCAGGTTTGAGCAATTGCTTGAGAAAGAGAAGCACAAGTTTGTAGGGCTAGACTTGGAGTACACCCGTGCAAATAAGCGAAAAAATCCTCCACAAGAGATCTCTGTCGTGCAAATCGCCATACATGAGGAGGTCCTCGTTTACCACTTCTGCAGGTATGTGAAATTTAAATTTGAGATCACCACTTCTGCATCCCTTGTTCCCTTACATCCCTAGAACCATCTAAGTGCAGGAGTAAACCAATTAAGATGCGTTGTCCGGCTCTGGTCGAGTTCTTGTGTAGGAAAGGGATAACTTTCACTAGCATGGATATCACAAATGACACAATTATACTTTCTCGTGCGTTGATAAAAATCCCAGAGGGGCACCACATCGACATCCAAAATCTGTACAAGATCAAATCATACCCAGCGAAGGATGGCATGGGTGATCTGGCAGCGGAAATCATCGATAAATCCTATGACAAACTGAAGAAATTGAAGCGACTCGATCACGACTACTGGGAGTGGAAACCGATGAGCCAGGTGCGCCTCGATTATGCAACCAGAGATGCCTACATGGCGTACGAGTTGTACAGTAAGCTCATTACCATGAAAGATGGGATGGTTAAGGCGGGGGTTTTCGCGAGAGAGCTATGCCCTGGTTGCAAGCTAACCCAGGAGAAGAAGCGCGAGGAGGACAGAAAGCGGTTTCAGGACGAGCAAGGATCTTGGGACGGTAGCAACATCAAGCGGTTGAAGAGGAAGCAAGTCAAGGACGACAACAAGTGGTGGTGATACATTATGTGTTTGAACTAGATTTTAGTTTCTAGTTTATTATGTGTTTGATACATTTAGTTACTTGAATACAAAATTTCGACCAATTTAACTTGTTGATGTATTTCTTGACAACTATAATATAATCAAGTACTAGAAATATTTTGTACTGTGCATGAGCATGATCAGTAAATATAATTGAACACTAGAAACTTTAAGGCACTCCATATAAAGGAGTAGATTAATATAGAAGGTTCACCAGAGACACCACGGATATATTGTCTTACATGCCACACACAGGTAATAATTAACTAGAACAAAATAAAAGCAGGGGCGGCAGTAGGAGGCCGTGACACGGAGACGCCTAGCAGGGCAGGGGCATTAGCAGGAGGCAGGGACAGCCTAGTAGATGGAATACAGGCCAGTCCTGACATAATCCTGGAGGAATTTTCCAAAGGTTACGTGTCGCGCCAAGGTAATCGACCTACGGCTTCTGCCTCCCCCTGTGGCAACGCCACCCGCGCGCTGGATCATGCTGTCGAGGTCCACGTTGATTGCTCTGCCACGGAATGGGAAAAACAGTTTCCTCCTACGGTGGAAATGGATTAGCCCACACTGTAACCGCCTCAGCACGTAGTGACTCTTGTTGTCCCTGGATACCTTGCTATCGTCCACTTCATCATCATCCTCCTGTTGATTTTTAAGAACATAACTTAGAACTCATACATATGATTGAATTGTATTACAACTCAAGAATTGACAACATGTATATGTATGACAATATATCCGTGGATATCAAAGATAAAGCATCTCAACAATAGTTTGATTGGTTCATATATCATTTCATCTCAACACAATGACAAATAATTGCATCAGAGTGAATGTAGGATAAATCTAGGGGCCTCATAAGTTTCTTCTGGGATGGAGTCAGTAAACCAAGTAACAATTGCAGAACCTGTAATGTTGTTGTACATCGCCCCAGGTTCACTAACTCATCCCTGAAAAAATCTGACACCAATGTGTCTACCTCTCTTTTGGGACAAATTTGAATCATTGGCCACAATAAGAAATTAAAATGTAATCGTACAAAACATTATTCAGGGATATACATAGTCAGGTACAAAAACAAGCCTAAATATTGTAATTATAAATAAAAAAGCAAACAATTAATCTTCAGGTGCATGTTAAAAATACTTATGATCAAAACCATTCATATACATATGCATCATACCAATCATTAAAAGATCAGAAACAGTTCAAGGATCATATATGTAGTTCCATATGAGAATAAATCTAGGTTCTCATAATTTGTTTCAGAGATGGAGTTGGCGAACCAAAGTACCAACAGCACAACCCTTATTGTTTGTGTGCATTGCTGCCTCAGGTTCACCCACCCATCACTTAAACACGACACCGTCATATGTGTCTCCCCTTGAACTCTTTTGGGGAAAATTTCAATCATCGGCCTCGGTGACAAACTAAAATGTAATTCTTATACACTGAATGCATGGAATAGGTAATTCGAATATCATAGTTCTATGAATGTAGAATAAAGATTAAGGCCTCATAAGTTTCTATAGGGACGGCGTAAGTGAACCAAGTAACAATTGCACAACCTATATTGTTCTTGTACATCGCCCCAGGTTCACTAACTCGTCCCTGAAAAAATCTGACACCAATGTGTCTGCCTCTCTTTTGGGACAAATTTGAATCATTGGCCACAATAAGAAATTGAAATGTAATCGTACAAAACATTATTCAAGGATATACATAGTCAGGTACAAAAACAAGCCTAAATATTGTAATTATAAAAAAACAAACAATTAATCTTCAGGTACATGTTAAAAATACTTATGATCAAAACCATTCATATACATATGCATCAAACCAATCATTAAAAGATCAGAAACAATTCAAGGATCATATATGTAGTTCCATATGAGAATAAATCAAGGGCCTCATAATTTGTTTCAGAGATGGAGTTGGAGAACCAAAGTACCAACATCACAACCTATATTGTTTGTGTGCATTGCTGCCTCAGGTTCACCAACCCATCCCTAAAACACGATACCATCATACGTGTCTCCCCTTGAACTCTTTTGGGGCAAATTTCAATCATCGGCCTCGGTGACAAACTAAAATGTAATTCTTATACACTATGAATGCATGGAATAGACAATTCAAATATCATAGTTCTACGAATGTAGAATAAAGATTGCAGCCTCATAAGTTTCTACAGAGATGGCATAAGCGAAGCAAGTAACAATTGCACATCTTATATTGATCTTGTACATGGCCCCAGGTTTGCTCACTCATCCCTGAAAAAATCTGACACCAATGTGTCTGCCTCTCTTTGGGGCAAATTTGAATCATTGGCCAGAAATGTAATCGTACAAAACAATATTCAGGGATATACACAGTCAGGTACAAAAACAAGCCTAAATATTGTAATTATAAATAAAAAACCAAACAATTAATCTTCAGGTACATGTTAAAAATACTTATGATCAAAACCATTCATATACATATGCATCATACCAATCATTAAAAGATCAGAAACAATTCAAGGATCATATATATAGTTCCATATGAGAATAAATCAAGGGCCTCATAATTTGTTTCAGAGATGGAGTTGGAGAACCAAAGTACCAATAGCACGACACCATCATACGTGTCTCCCCTTGAACTCTTTTGGGGCAATTTTCAATCATCAACCTCTGACCATGGTTTTGGTAACAGACTAGTAGGATTATTGAAGTTGGGATGAAATCTACCAAGAGGAGTTCTGGCTAATTATGGGTTGCTCGCCTACACATATACTTATAAGATTACAATTGTTACATTTATCACTCGTCCATATGGCACAGCCACTATCACCATGAACTGTATCTCCCCGCGCCTTTTTCACCATCTGCAGAAAACAACAAACAACCAAATTGTTCTTTACTTTTATGCTTTTTATTTCCGAAGTTTACATTTTAGTTTTATTTAAATACATCCAGTTTAATCCAAATCTCATTCTCATTTTTACACTTGCAGTCAGTTCACTCAAAGACCTGTGACAACTTTGGGTGTGATAGAGACTTCACCATAAACACTTACCTTTGGGCTCCCTGTGGGATCGATATCTATACTTTGAAATTATTTACAAACGATTTGTGTACTTGCAGACATCACTTCACGTGTGGCTACCTCGACACCGGCATCCTCGACCACCACATCGACCACGGCGACCCCTCACACGGCTACCTTGACCACGACACTGCCCAATGCTCTCGGCTCCCTCGACATCGGCACAAGGGCTACCACCTCGCTTGAGCATCATCAGCTTCCTCTATAGTCTAAGCTACCATGATGCGACACCATCTACGACGTTCCTGCTCGCAGCCTACTGGATTCTACTTCGGTTTATCTTCAGTCTGACCGTCTGTGACGTTCCAGTTGTTCACAATGCTACCGCTATGAATGCAGGACGATATTAGAGTATTAGGTATATACGGTTGTTATGGTAGTTTAGACAGAGTTAGGATCTATTTACGTACAGCCCTAACTTTACTCGTACTCCAAGATGATCCTCTACACGCCTATATATACTTGCCCATAAGGCTCAATAATATATCGATCATATTCTGCCAAACTCATACTCTTTCAAAGATCACGGGGAACCATGTTAATAGTATTGGTAAATTATCTAACCAGACCATTGCAATTAGAAATGATGTGTGGGCTCTACAGGAAAGAACCAAGACCGTGGAGGCACAGTTGGGCAAGATAGCTGAGAGTCAAACTATCATACTTGCAAGATTTGCTAGAAAGCCCGAGCCAAACCCGGTGGAAGGACTCAAGAGCTGGACTATAGAAATGCACCATGGATTATACCGTAGAAGATCTTTTAAAGATGATCACAATGAAGACTCTCGGTATTAAACAAGGTAATGATGCCACATACCAACAATTTATTAAAGAAGTAGCATCTAAAGTATGTGAGCTAGAGATCGAACATAAGAAGCTAGCTGATAAACTTCCAGCTAAGCTAGATGTTATTTTTAGCCCACTATCAAAATTAAAATTGGAGTTAATGAGATAGCTGCAATTTGTGATCTTGGTGCAAGCGTTTCAACAATTTTTTGAAGTTTATTTAATAAACTAAATCTTGAGACATTTGCAACAACTAAAATGAGACTGCATCTTGCTGATTCAACTTATAAACAAGCTGTTGAGATCAAAGAAAATATAGTTGTTGAAATTAAAGGATATCTTGCTCTTATTGATCTTATTATAGTGGACATGTCTAAAGATCACATAGAACCTATAATTTTAGGTAGGTCATTCCTAAGAACTATTAAATCTTTGATTAATTTACATGAAGGGAATATGAGAATAGGACTACCATCTAGATATCCTTTTATAGTACACTTTCCTAAGAAGCAAAAGGCCAAGCCTAATGATGATGATGTAATCACTTTAAAAGCTAATTATTTTGGAGTAGGTGTTCCACTTCCAAAACCCAAATGATCACCATTTGGGTAAAGCTAATTGACCTTAACTAGAAGCGCTTCATGGGAGGCAACCCATGTGAAATAAAGTTTTTACTTGTGTTAGTTTTGTTTGTTTTTGTTTTGCTTTTTTTGTCTTTTTAATAAAGAGTGTTAAAGAAGGTCATTTGAGGAGAGGAGAATAAATCAAGTCAACCCTCACTCTATGATATTCACTAACACATGGCCTTAAGATACTGCAATTTTTATGAAGCATAGTTGTTGTCATTTATTTGTTAAAGTAGATGTGCAAAGGCGTATAAAGTTTCTCACTAAAAATTTCAAGTTTTTTAAGCTTACCGTGCACTTAACGACCAGCCGTACGACCAGATATGGCCTTACCATGCGCCCGTAACACATCTCGACACAAAAGAATGCATTTTCTGATTATTTCCACATGATACAGAGGGCTTAATGACCTGTAGTACGACGGGGGCAACCATACTGTAAACACCCGGATTTTTAAGTCCATAAGCCTATTGTGCCATACATTGCAATCCCAGGAATACCATTTTTACGAGACATAACAGAATTGATAGCACAGTCCCTCATCCATTACAAACCATAATAGCCTTACAAATAGTTGATCTCATGATCAAGTCTTAATACACATCAAAGTAGCGGAAATAAACATAGTAGAGACTCCATCTTCATTATCACAGGCAATGCTGACGATGTGAGATGATCCTAGTTATCATAGACCTCCTGTTGTCCGTCGGATACTCCTCTTCACAGTCTGGCCATGCGAATAGCTAGGGACAAAGCCATGAGTACTCAGTACTCACAAACTATCACTAATGCAAGTATGACAATTCTAGTAGGAATCCTAAGCTCTAGGCTTGTTTGCAATAAGCCAGTTTTATTTCAGAAGTACTTAGTAGTAAAGACCTATTTTAGTTGTCTATATTACTCAAGTGGAAACATAGTTCTCATTTCCACAACCCTTTTGTGGTCAAGTCAAAGTCATCTTTCAAGTCACAAGTCATTTTGAAAACATCTGACAACGGAATAGTATGTCCATCCAACTGTCCATGACCGTGGATGCGGCTATTCGAATAGTTTGACACTTTGCAGAGGTGGTACACTTTCACGACAAAATTTGATACATCCATCAGGGAAAGCCCTAAATCATCATACTTGGTATGCGGATAATGAATCATAACCTTTCAATTACACAGCCTAGTATAGACACCTCCCCTATGAGCCTGGCCTCCCAGCCATGGCAATCCGCCATCCTGGGAACTACATAGGAGGTCACTTATTTCACTCACAGCCACGAGGTAGCCTCAGCTTAACCCCTTTTCCGCGAGGGAACCCATACTAAGACACATAAACTTCTAGTTAAGCCCTACCCAATTCAGGTATTGTGTTGTACGGTAAAGCTAGAATGGTATCGCATCCGAACCAAACCATTAGTTTTTATTCAAAGTCCGGTCACATCCCTCATTCATCATTATCTTCAAGTCCTTTTGTTTCATAACCATGTCAAAACATTTCAATAGAATGACTCATCATTCTAAGGTTTTCATAATTATTTGCTCCAAGTGTTCCCATCTAAAGTGATCAATATTAGTTTAGCACTAGCAACTATCAATGAGGGTGCCACTATTGAGGGGTGCTAACCAAGTGTAACTACCTAAGCCTAGTTCTATGCTCTTGATGGCATCTGTCCTATTTTTTCACTAATCCCAATAATTAACTATTTAAGAAACTTTGGTAAAGGAAAAAAATAAGGCTTGTAGGTAAAACTTAGGCTTGGTATAAATCAAGGTTGCATCACAATAGCATGCATAGTTTAGCTTGCCTTGGTTGGTACAGTGGTCGAAGTGCTCCTCTTCTTCTTTGTAGAATTCTTCCTCCTCGTAGCCCGGGTTGGTACTAGCGTCTATAAATAAATACGAGGTACACAATCACCAAACAATACTTAGCTACTTCTATTCAGCGCACAAAGGCTCACACTAGATGATATAACATCATCTCAAATCACCACATGAAATTGTGACATGGTCTTATTTATCTTATTTTGGAATCCAATTTCTACTCATTGAAAAATACTTAGGATTTAATATTCTACAACTAAAAAATATGGGATCATGTTGACACATCTCATCACCACATATTCCAATACTTGGGAATGTGATTTAAAGTAGATGGCATATATTACAAAGTTTAATATTGCTATTTAGTATAATTAAAATGACTAGAAATGACTATATAGCCATTCTTTTAATCTTAACCCATGACTACTGCATGCAAAACTAAATATTTTTACATATTCAGATAGATCATGGAAAATGTGATTTTTGACAATTGGAATCAACTCAAAAGCATTTATGCTTGATTTTAGAAAATTGTTTGAAGTTGGAAACATCACTTCCTTGTTATTTTTACTGTGGGTGATCTACAAGTCCAAAATGTTTGAATCCAATGGGAGTGTTTAGAGATTTTCATTTCTTTTCTAACAAAATTGGAATCAGGCAATTTGGTTCAGTGAATCTTCTTGAATTCAATTTCAAAGTCATATAAAGAATAGGATTTTGAAATAAAAATAAAAACCTATATTTGAATTTGTGGGTGTGCGCGGGAAAGCTACTGGGCTGGCCCAACTACACAGCACACGTGCAGCGGGCTTCACTTGCGCTGGCCCCACGAGTCAGCGGCTGATCCGACTCGAAGAGGTATGCACTAATCCTATCTGCACGATCATAGAACGATCAACGGCTCCACTTTTTCATCTCCCTCGCACGCCGCGCGTAGGATTCAACCCTAATTCTACGGAGGGGGTCGGAGGGGGATTACCAGGGCTCTTCTAGGTACGGCAGTGCAGGAAGATGAACTAGATGTCAACGGTGGTTCGAACAGTGGTCACGGCGGCTCTTGGGGCAGCTCCTAGCGCTGGCTCCATTCTGCCTGCTTCGCCTTGCTTCGGGGATGGGTCAGAGAGGTCGCTGGGTGAGAGAGGAATCGAGTGGGTGTGTTTTGAGGCAAAGGGAGGGGTCTATTTATACTCCAGAGAGGGGAGCATCGGGGCATGGCTCGGGCTCGTCGTCGATGTCGTTGCAATGAGCTATGGGCATGGCGGAGGGGGTAGGCCGTCGTAGTGCTTCTTGGTGATCTTCATGAGCACAGTGGCACGGCGAGGCGCGGTCTCAATCGGTCAGGAACATCCATGCCATCCTCGGGTACCGCGGGTGTTTGTCACGGCATACGGCTAGTACAAGTCGTGCGAGGTTAAATAGGCATGTCTAGGAGGTTGCTGGTGACGCGGCGAGTGCATTGATGCGAGGGGAGGCCGAGGCGCGGCGTGGTCGCGCCGGATTACTCGGCGTACGGGCGTGTGTCTCGGCATGGCGGGCGGAGAAATGGGCGCGGGTGCGCTAGCATTTCAATGGCCTGGCGTTGGTCGAGGCATACACAAGTGGGTGCAGTGTGGTCACGGCTAGCTCCTAGCAGTCGTGGGCGAGTGCGGTGAGGTGTGTAGCGTCGAGTCCATGTCGGGGTGGCATGGTGAGCTCGGGTACGGTTGGCACTAGTCCAATGGTTGAGTGAGCGAGGCTCAGTAGCACGGGCTGGTACTGGGGCGAGTGTGGGAGAGTTGTGGAGGCTGAGTGAGGTACAAAGATGATCACAACAATGCTCTAAACTGTGTGGAGTAGGTAGCTCTGTACTGTGCTCGGAAGGTGTTTGATCAAATGGCCGCAAGAGAAAAAGATTTGAATTTTCAAATTCTTTTTAGTGGGTTTGTTGATCATAAGCTTGAGAGTCTCTAGTTGCAAGGATTGTCCAAGTGGAGAAGGTTTTGATGGTTTTTGAAAAGTTGCTATCTTGATCCATACGACAGATTCAATTTTGAAAAGTCCTCCAAATGAATTTGAATTTGTTCTGGTAAGTTTTGAAAGCTCACTTGTGTTCATTGTCACTTGGTCTAGCAAGGTGAGAAAATAAATGGAATTTTTTCTATTTGAAATTATTTAATAGAGATGCTCCAAGTGAGCTAAGTGTTAACATTTGCAAAAATGACCATTAGCATATATGCTTTATATGTGGATTTTCTTTTGCTTTGGTTTGGTTTTGATTTGACCTCGGGGATATTGTTTTGATCTTTAAACCAATTCTCATCATTTATAAAAACAAAACATGGCATATCATGCATTCACTCATCATTAACAAACACACACTTGCATTCATAGTTTCTAAAATTAAAAGTTTTTTTGTTAACCCTAATTTTGGTTGCTTGGAAATTGATATCCTCATTTTAATATTTTTGAGATGTTGCAAACCTTCCCCCCTTAAATAGAATCTTGTCCCGAGATTCAAGAAAAACTAGGAACTAAAAAGATATGGAAACTCAGTCTGGGTGCTTCTCGCTCCCAGGTGGCTTCTCCTTCAGTATAGTTGCTCCACTGAATTTTTAGAAACATGATCCTTCTGGTCCGGGTGCTTCTGAAGGCTTCTTCCAAAATACGAATGGGTACTTCACGGTAAGTTAAATCCTTGTTGATATCCACGACTCTATGATTGATGTTCTTTAAAACTTCGGTCTTCTCCGGAACTTCTAAGCATTTCCGAAGTAACGAGATATGAAACACATCATGTACAGCTGACATCTCTTCAGGCAGTTCTTGCCGATAGGATACTTTTACTCGGCGACTTAAAATCTTGAAGGGTCCGACATATCTGGGTGCAAGCTTCCCCTTGAGTAGAAAATGATGCATTCCTTTCAAGGGTGAAACTTTGAGATACACAAAGTCTCCGATATTGAAGGTCAGTTCTTGGCGTCTTTTGTCAGCGTAACTCTTCTATCTGGATTGAGCGGTCTTGAGGTGTTCACAGATCTTGTGAACCTTCTCTTCGGCTTCTCGTAGGATGTCTGGTCTGAATATCTGACTCTCCCCTACTTGCGACCAATTCAGGGGGGTACGACACTTCCTTCCATACAAAACCTCAAATGGGGGCATTTGCAAACTGGCCTGATAACTGTTGTTGTATGAGAATTCTACGAAAGGCAGACAGTCTTCCTATTTAGATCCATATTCTAGTACACAGGCTCTCAGCATATCTTCTAGTATCTGGTTTACTCTTTCCGTCTGTCTGTCGGTCTGCGGGTGATAAGTTATGCTGAAGTTCAGTTTGGTTCCTAATCCTTCTTGGACTTTCTTCCAAAATCTTGAGGTAAATTGGGTTCCTCGATCTGACACAATTTTCTTGGGGGTTCCGTGCAGACTGGCTATTCTAGCAATATACAAATCTGCCATCTTTGGGCCTTGGTAAGTGGCCTTGATGGGTATGAAATGAGCTACTTTGGACAGTCTATCTACTATGACAAAAAATAGAATCATTTCCCCTATTAGATGTAGGAAAACCAGTGATAAAATCCATTCCAACAGAATCCCATTTCCATTCCAGAATTTGCAACGGCTGCAAAAGTCTCGTGGGTCGTTGGTGTTCCTCTTTGACTCTTTAACAGATATCACACTTGACGATATAGCTTCCGACTTCTCTCTTCATTTTATGCCACCATAATTGCTCCTTCAAATCCTGATACATCTTCGTTCCTCCCGGATGAATAGAATAAAGAGTATCATGGGCTTCCTACAAAATGACTTTCTTCAACTTTGAATCCACTGGCACACAAATGCGTCCTTTATACCACATAACACCTTCTTCATCTTCAGTGAATCCGGGTACCTTCCCTATACCGATACGACGCTTAATTTCATTGATACTAGCATTTCCTTTCTAAGCTTCCTTTATCTGACTGATCAAAGTGGGTTGAAGTTCAATACTGGCTAGGAATCCTTCGCTAACTAGCTCCATTCTAAAATTCTCCAACTCCTCGTGCAAACTTGGCTGATCTTACTTAATCATGGTGTTTAACCTACACGGTGGTCTACTAAGAGCATCTGCTACCACATTGGCCTTGCCGGGGTGGTAATGAATGTCAAGGTCATAATCCTTGATTAACTATTTCCATCTCCGTTGCCTCATATTCAGCTCCTTCTGGGTGAAAATATACTTCAGACTCTTGTGATCCGAGTATATCTCACAGCCGTTACCCATCAGGTAATGACGCCATGTCTTCAAGGCTAAAACTACTGCTGCTGATTCTAAGTCATGGGTGGGATAATTCTGCTCATGTTGCTTCAGTTACCGGGATAGATATGATATTACTTTGCCTTCCTGTATCACGACACATCTGAGACCAATCTTGGATGCATCAAAAAATACATCAAAAGGCTTCGTGATATCAGGCATGATCAAAATTAGGGTTGAAATCAATCTCTTCTTGCGCTCTTGAAAACCTTCTTCACATTTGTCCGTCCATTCAAACTTCTTGTCTTTCTTCAATAGCTGGGTCATCGGCCTTGCGATGCTTGAAATACCTTCAATGAACTTGTAAGAATATCCCGCTAATCCAAGAAATAAGCGGACTTCGGTTTGAGTGGTTGGGGCTTTCCATTCTTTAACATCCTTAAACCTGGCAGGATCAATGGCAACTCCTCCCGTCGACAAGATATGTCCAAGGAATCCTACTTCCTTTAACCAGAACTCACATTTGCTAAACTTGGCATACAACTGATGCTCTCTAAGTATTTCTAGGATGGTTCGTAGGTGATGCTCATGGTCCTCTTCCGACTTGGAATAGATCAGAATGTCGTCGATAAAAACAACGACAAACTTATCCAAGAAGTTCATAAAAATATTATTCATGAGATTCATGAAATAAGAGGTGCATTTGTTAATCCCAATTACATGACATTGTACTCATACAATCCATATCTGGTAGTGAAAGCAGTCTTTGGGATATTCGTTGCACGGATCTTCAATTGATGATAACCAGTTCTAAGATCAACCTTAGAAAACACTCTATTACCAGTCAGCTGGCCAAACAGATCTTCTATCTTCGCTAGTGGGTACTTGTTCTTGATGGTGATGTCATTCAGCTTCCGGTAATCCGTACACAAACGGTTGGCACCGTCTTTCTTATCCACAAACAAAACAGGTGATCTCCACGCGAGGCACTTGGTTGTATCAGACCTTTGCTCAACATGTCATCAAGTTGCTTCTTCAACTCCACTAATTCAGATGGGTTCATACTATAGGGTCTCTGAGCTATGGGTCCAGTTCCAGGAACTAATTCAATGATAAACTCGATATCCCAATCTGGGGGCATACAGGGTAGTTCATCTGGAAACACATCAGGGTATTCATAGACTACTCTGACTTGGTCTAGGGTTGACTGGACTGAACTCTTGTTGCATTTGAATTGACGGGGCAGCGTCTCAGACACATGCTCTACTGATACTTCGGTGCTACTGGTCATGGTTATGGCTTTCTTGGCACAATCTATTAATCCCTGGTGTTTCGACACCCAATCCATTCCTAGTACTACTTCTAAACCTTTTGTTCCAAGTACTATTAAATTGGCATAAAAATCTATTCCATGTATTCTGATAGGCATGTCCTTGCAAATTTTTCTAGCTTTGGTGGTTGACCCAGGTATTTGAACTATCATAACATGCTTCAAATTTGTTGGTTCAATCTTACTAGTGCATGCAAATTCTTCTGTAACAAACGAGTGCGATGCTCTAGAATCAAACAACACTCTTGCAAGTACTGAGTTAACAGAAAACATACCCAGCACGACATCTGGCGCTTCTTGTGCTTCTTCTGCATTCATGTGGAATAGACGGCCGACACGGTTGTGCGGGTTGCCTAGGGCAAACCTCTTTCTAGGCTGGACATGGTGCTGCTGCTGGGCAGGTGTAGTGACATTGGGGGCTGCAGCAAGCTTCTTGGGGCACTCATTGGAGTAGTGACCCGTAACTCCACATTCAAAGCAGGTTACCGTTGACTTGTCCTTCCCGGCAATGGGCACAGCATTGCTTCCAGTCCTTGGGGCAGTATTGTTGTTGTTGTTGTGGTTGGTGGGCCTTGGCGGTGCACAGTTGAAGTTATGGGGGTGCCGTTGTTGTTGTTGTGGCCTCCGGGCCTCGGGTTTCCTCCACCACGATTGGGAAAGTTCGGACGAGACATAGGTGGCCTGTTGGGTCTTGGTGCAAATCCTGGAGACGAGCTGGGGCGGTACTTTGGGGTACTGTGGTGTCCAGGCTGGTGCATCATACGGCGCTTGCGGTTCTCACTGGCTTGATTGAGTTTTCCTTCCATCTGGATAGCAGAATCCACTAGAGCTTCTAGATCGGCAAAAGGAATGTTGACTAACAATGTCTGCATCTCATCATGCAGGCCATTCAGGAATCTTTCCTTCTTCTTTGCCTTGGTGTCGATCTCATACGGGGCATACCTAGCCAGAGATAGAAATCTGTCACAGTATTCCACCACACTCATTCTCCCTTGCTTCAACTCCCTGAATTCATCCCTCATCCTCTTGATCAAACATGGGGGCACATGAGTCATGCTGAACTCGATCTTGAATTCCTCCTAGGTCATCATTTGTCCTCCGTTCATTGTACGAGTGTTGTTCCACTAGGATCTTCCATAACCTGCCAGATAGTGGGTGGCAAACAGTACCTTTTCCACAACATCTACTCCTGCAACTTCTAAGTTGTTCTCCATTGACTGCAGCTAGTCATCAGCATCTAAGGGCTCTTCAGATTTGCTAAACATAGGAGGATTAGTGTTTTGAAAGTTCTTTAGCTTAGATCCATGGTGATCCTGATTTCCATGACCTCGGTTGTTGTGCACCATTTGGGCGATCTGCTGAAGAGTGGCGAAATTGGCTTGATGCTCGGCTCTACCGGCTTCTCGATCTGATACTAGCATTCGCAGAATCTGAACCATCGGATCCTAGGATGAGCTACTCCCACCAAGGTTGCCGCGATTCATCTGAAGATTAAGATAAATCATAAGACAAGAGGGAAATTTGTATGGCTTATGGGTATGGTTCAAAAAGCTTTAAACTTAATTATTGCTAAGATTTGAAAACCAACAACTCTTTTTCATTCATTCCAAGCAACACATTCCAAACAACGCACCACAACTACCCACCATATGGTTTTAAGAACCATTATGTCATTCTAGGATACATTGGGACCGGATACAAACTCACACCTACAATAGTGATCTAGTGATATTACTCATCATCAGAACTGATCGGTTCTTCATCATCCATGAAATCCTCGTCCTCCTCATCGGTATGGAACTCCATGTCCGTGTCCTCCAGATAGTCTTCATCATCACTTAGGAAAGAGGTGATATCCCTACGAAGATCTTCACCTTCGTTTTCCCTCTCCTCAAGCTGAATTTCTTGGTCATGGATGGTTTCTTCAAGGGTTTCCACCTTCTGGCGGAGGAGAGCAATTATGTGGTCCTTCTTGTCACGCTGGCGGCAAAGTGTCCTGTGCTCTTTAGCTAGGATGGTGACGATGTGGTTCTTCTCTGCCTCAACCATGTGCTTATGGTTGGCATAGGCACGGGCGTTGTCCAGCTCCTTGCGGGTCTCGTGCAGCATGAAGTCAAGGTGATCCACATGGTGCTTCAGTTCTGGGTGTCCTAGCATGGCCAAGGGTTCTCCCATGGAGTCGCGTCTTGCGTAGTGAGCGAAGAGAGTGACATTGATCTGGTTTACATTCTGCCCACATAGATGGGAAAGTGCTTCCTGCATCGCTCTAGCTAGTCCATCCAGCCCGTTGTTCTCCCTCACAGTGAACTGTATCTTCTCTGAGGTGGGTGGCTCCATCTTTCCTCTCAGATCTGCAGTGACTAAATACTGCATTTCTCCTCCTGGCTGATCATTGAGTTGCGCTCCATATAATTCAGGATGCGGGCGTCCGAGAAACTCTGCTAGCTAACTCAAGTCCCTCTTGAAGATGAGTTCTCCTCCATTGCCAAGCTAATAGAACTTGATGTACTTGACTTCCATATATAAGCAATTAGGATGAGTAAGTTAGTGAGGTGATCAAGTGTGTCAAATTTTATGTAGGATTGCAAGAATTTGGAGGAACGTGTGAACTTTTTTTTAAAGAATCTCAAGGATAAGAGTGAGAATAGGTTTTCATAAATACTCACTTCCTTTGTTTTGAAACTAACTTTTTCAGCCGTGCATTCTAACTAGGGTCTCCAAGGGTCAGGATGGCTCTGATACCAACTTGTAAACACCCAGATTTTTAAGTCCAGATGCATGTTATGCCGTACATCACAATCCCAGGAATAGCATTTTTGCAAGACATAACAAAATTGATAGCATAGTACCTCATCCATTACAAACCATAATAGTCTTACAAATATTTGATCTCATGATCAAGTCTTAATACACATCACCTAATTGCTTATAGAAATAAACGTAGTAGAGACTCCATCTTCATTGTCACAGGCAATGCTGATGATGGGAGATGATCCTAGTTATTGTAGACCTCCTGATGTCCGTCCTCTAGATACTCCTCTTCATAGCCTGGCCATGGGAATAGCTAGGGACAAAGCCATGAGTACTCTTAAAGTACTCGCAAACTATCACTAATGCAAGTTAGACAATTGAAGTAGGAATCCTAAGCTCTAGGCTTGTTTGCAATAAGCCACTTTTATTTCAGAAGTACTTAGTAGGAAAGACCTATTTTAGTTGTCTAGATTACTCAAGTTGAAACATAGTTCCCATTTCCACAACCCTATTGTGGTCAAGTCAAAGTCATCTTTCAAGTCACAAGTCATTTTGAAAACATCTGACAACGGAACAGTATGGCAATCCAACTGTCCATGACCGTGGACGCGGCTATTCGAATAGTTTGACACTCTGTAGAGGTGGTACATTTTCACCACAAAATTCGATGCATCCATCAGGGGTAGCCCTAAATCATCATACTTGGTATGCGGATAATCTATCATAACCTTTCAATTTCACACCCTAGTATAGGCACCTCCCCTAAGAGCTTGGCCTCTCAGCCATGGCAATCCGCCATCCCGGGAACTACATAGGTGGTCACTTATTTCACTCACAGCCATGAGGTAGGCTCAGCTTAACCCCTTTCTCCACGAGGGAACCCATACTAAGACACATAAACTTCCAGTTAAGCCCTACCCAATTCAGGCATTGTGGTTGTACCCAACCATCAGTTTTTATTCAAAGTCAGGTCACATCCCTCATTCATCATTATCTTCAAGTCCTTTTGTTTCATAACCATGTCAAAACATTTCAATAGAATGACTCATCATTCTAAGATTTTCATAATTATTTGCTCCAAGTGTTCCCATCTAAAGTGATCAATATTAGTTTAGCACTAGCAACTATCAATGAGGGTGTCACTCTTGAGGGGTGCTAACCAAGTGTAACTACCTAAGCCTAGTTCTATGCTCTTGATGGCATCTGTCCTATTTTGTCACTAATCCCAATAATTAATTATTTAAGAAACTTTGGTAAAGGAAAAAAATTAAAGCTTGCAGGTAAAACTTGGGCTTGGTATAAATCAAGGTTGCATCACAATAGCATGCATAGTTTAGCTTTCGTAGGTTAGCTTGCCTTGGTTGGTACAGTGGTCAAAGTGCTCCTCTTCTTCTTCGTAGAATTCTTCCTCCTCGTAGCCCGGGTTGGTACTAGCGTCTATAAATAAATACGAGGTATACAATCACCAAACAATACTTAGCTACTTCTATTCAGCACACAAAGGCTTGCACTAGATGATCTAGCATCATCTCAAATCACCACATAAAATTGTGACATGGTCTTATTTATCTTATTTTGGAAATGCAATTTCTACTCATTGAAAAATACTTAGTATTTAATATTCTCCAACTATAAAATATGGGATCATGTTGACACATGTCATCACCACATATTCCAATACTTGGGAATGTGATTTAAAGTACATGGCTTATATTACAAAGTTTAATATTGCTATTTAGTATAATTAAAATGACTAGAAATGACTATATAGCCATTCTTTTAATCTTAGCCCGTGACTACTGCATGTAAAACTAAATATTTTTACATATTCGGATAGATCATGGCAAATGTGATTTTTGACAATTGGAATCAACTCAAAAGCATTTATGGTTGATTTTAGAAAAATGTTTGAAGTTAGAAAAGTCACTGCCTTGTTATTTTTACTGTGGGTGATCTTCAAGTCCAAAATGTTTGAATCCAATGGGAGTGTTTAGAGATTTTCATTTCTATTCTAACAAAATTGGAATCATGCAATTTGGTTTAGTGAATCTTCTTGAATTCAATTTTAAAGTCATCTACAGAATAGGATTTTGAAATAAAAAGAAAACCCTCTATTGGAATTTGTGGGCGTGCGCGGGAAAGCTACTGGGCTGGCCAAACTACACAGCACGCGCGCATTGGGCTTTACTTGCGCTGGCCCCACTCGTCAACGGCTGATCCAACTCAAAGCGGTATGCGTTAATCCTAGCCGCACGATTAGAGAACGATCAACGGCTCCACGTCATCGTCTCCCTCGCATGGTGGCACGCAGGATTCAACCCTAATTCTACGTCGGGGGTCGTCGGGGGCTTACCAGGGCTCCAGCTAGTTACTTTGTTGCAGGCAGATGAACTGGACGTTGACGGTGGTTCGAACGATGGTCGCGGTGGCTCTTGGAGCGGCTCCTAGTGTTGGCTCTATTCCACCACTTCTATGGCGAACTCCGGTGAAATTCCAGCACTGCCTGCTTCGCCTTGCTCCGGGGATGGGTCAGAGAGGTCGCTGGGTGAGAGAGGAGTCAAGTGGGGTGCGTTTTGAGGCAAGGGGAGGCGTCTATTTATACCCCAGCGAGGGGAGCATCTGGGCATGGCTCGGGCTCGTCGCCGACGTTGTTACAGTGAGCTATGGGCATGGCGGAGGGGGTAGCCCGACACAGTGCTTCTTGGCAATAGTCATGAGCACAGTGGCGCGGCGAGGTGCGGTCTCAATCGGTCAGGAACATCCATGCCATCCTTAGGTACCGCGGGTGTTCGTCACGGCGTACGGCTGGTACAAGTCGCGCGGGGTCAAACGGGCATGTCTAGGAGGTTGCTGGTGACGCGGCGAGTGCATTGATGCGAGGGGAGGCCGAGGCGCGGCGTGGTCGCGCCGGATTACTCGGCGTACGGGCGTGTGTCTCGGCATGGCGGGCGGAGAAATGGGTGCGGCTGCGCTGGCATTTCCACAGCCTGGCGTTGGTCGAGGCGTACACGAGCGGGTGTGGTGAGGTCATGTCTAGCTCCTAGCAGTCATGGGCGAGTGTGGTGAGGCGTGTAGCGTCGAGTCCGTGTCGGGGTGGCATGGTGAGCTCGGGTACGGTTGGCACTAGTCCAATCGTTGAGTGAGGGAGGCTCAGCAGCACGGGCTGGTACTGGGCGAGTGTGGGCGAGTTGTGGAGGCTGAGTGAGGTACAAATATGATCACAACAATGCTCTAAACAGTGTGGAGTAGGTAGCTCTGTACTATGCTCGGAAGGTGTTTGATCAAATGGCCACAAGAGAAAAAGAATTGAATTTTCAAATTCTTTTTAGTGGGTTTGTTGATCATAAGCTTGAGAGTTTCTGGTTGCAAGGATTGGCCAAGTGGAGAAGGTTTTGATGGTTGTTGAAAAGTTGCTATCTTGATGCATACGACAGATTCAATTTTGAAAAGTCCTCCAAATGAATTTGAATTTGTTCTGGTAAGTTTTGAAAGCTCACTTGTGTTCATTGTCACTTGGTCTAGCAAGGTGAGGAAATAAATGGAATTGTTTCTGTTTGAAATTATTTAATAGAGATGCTCCAAGTGAGCTAAGTGTTAACATTTGCAAAAATGACCATTAGCATATATGCTTTATATTTGGATTTTCTTTTGCTTTGGTTTGGTTTTGATTTGACCCCGGGGATATTGTTTTGATCTTTAAACCAATTCTCATCATTTATAACAAACAAAAAATGGCATATCATGCATTCACTCATCATTAACAAACACACACTTGCATTCATAGTTTTTAAAATTAAATATTTTTTTGTTAACCCTAATTTTCATTGCTTGGAAATTGATATCCTCATTAAAATATTTTTGAGATGTTACACATACCGCCCGCCCGTACCGTACCTTGGAGCAAAACATCAGACTTGAAGAAAAGGTACCAGACGCTTAATGATCTGAAGTACAGGCACGAGCGACTGTACCGCGTGCCCGTACCGAGTGTTTCGCCTGAAGGAGCCGTCAACCCCAAGGTAACATCACTCGCTATGGGAGGGCTCCGGCTATACCTACCGCATGGTACCACCTATTTGGCCACGATTTAACACCAGGGAGGAGGTAAAACCTAAACCTAAAATCACTTATTCTCTTTCTTCTTCCTCCAAACTCCAAACCACCTCCACTGCTTGTTCTTTCTTCATTTCCTCGCACGTAATCGATCTAAGGTATCTTTGTCCTCTGATCTCCAACTTATTTGCATCAAAATCTTGCTTAGTCTTTCATCATTATCAGTCTATACTTTGGTCTTGTTCTTGAGTTAATCTTGATTATGATCATGCTTAGTTTTGTTTTTAGAGGAGATTCTTTTGTAGAAAGTGTAGAGGATTACTTTTGCTATGTTTCTATTGGATCAAGTTTTTTAATTAGCTTTAATTTTATTTTCAGATGAACATAAGGAGCCGTACACGTGCGATGGATGCGGAACAAGCTGCACCAGCCATTGATGAGCTAACCCCCGAGTGACTTGACATCGAGTTCACCGAGGAGTACCAGCTCATTCGTTTCAACCGTCTCAAGAGATAAGAAATCAAGTCCATGAAATGGGTGTGTTCCTACATCCTTAACCAACTAGGCCTTGGCTATGATTTCAATTTACTTTGCAACAATATTGGTTTTCTTCACTTTGTTTTCTAGGACACCACCACATATCTCCGCTTGACACTTGAGTTCCTTAGCACCTTGATGCATACGGTGAGTCTATACTACTACTACGTGGAAGATAGCCCGGGAGTTGACCATATCACCTTCCGCCTAATGAACCATGAGTACACCTTAACACTCGATCAATGGGCTCATCATTTTGGGTTTGTTAACGACACCATCGACATATGCTCCACCAATTTTGTTCTTAATCCTACACCCTTGTAGTACTTTAACTCTATGAGAACCCATGGAAACAAACCCAAGGGAAACCAAATAGACTATCATGTCATTCATTATTTGTTCTATGTTATTGCTAACACCTTGCAGACACATGGTGAGTTTACTAGTTAATGAAGAGGAAATGATGATCCTTGCAAGAGATGCTATTCTGAACTGTAAATTGACGCCGAACTTGGGCATCCTTCTCGTATTTTATCTTAATTATCAAGCTCTTTAATCACGTGGTCCCATATGTGGAGGATGAGTTATCATCGTTCTCTCTCGAGCACTCCTCATCAACCTATGTAATATCCAACTATTGGTAGGTGATCGCCATCTCGGTTTCTCTACTCTCAAAGCTTGTGGTATGATTTCTAAATCAAATGGTAGATAATTCTTTGATATACCTGGAGTCGATCACTTGATCCTAGCTCCTTTTCCTAATGGTTTGTTCTCTATCAAGAATGGATGTTTGCGTTATGACATGTAGGTTGAAGCAAGTCTATCCCAATAAGAAGTACCTATGAATGAAGAAGGAGAAGATTAAGAAGTAGAACAAGAAGGCCCCGAATAAGAGCAGCAGCCACCAAACTACTACACCACCTATGAATATATTTACTCGCTGGAAGCATTCAGAATATGAGAAACCTCTCCATCAACCTTTGAGACGCTACCACGAACCTCTCAACCCAGTTTACCAATTCGAGTAGCCATTGGAACTTGGGAGATTATCCACCGCCACCACAATGAGCAAAAAAAGGCTTGCAAAATCCCGAGCTTGGGGATATGTTCCTTAAGAATTTATATTTGTGTAATAATGAGGTTGTACTCCAACTCTGTGTGAGCTTTGAAACACTCGTGTTGGGCTTGTTCCAACACTTTGCTTTTTCTCTTTGCTTTTTCATTTTTATTTTCCTTTCTTTTGTTTGTTTCTTTTCTTTTCTTAGTATCTTGCTTGGTCGCAAGTATTTGCTATTCTTTAATCCCCATCCTCAAAAATACAAAATATTTTTTGCTTTTTTCTCGTGAAAGTGGATTTGCCTATTGCCTCTTTGCTTCATTATTATTATTATGAGAGTGATTTTATTTAGTTTCGAAGGAACACAACCCCATAAGGAAGAATATTATGAAGTCACTCATGAGATGTATATCCTATGTCTCCCACTTTAGAAGTTTGAAATGGTTATCCTAGTTAGTTGATTTGTTAAGATGCTATGCTAGTGGGAGTAATTCAAAATAGTTAGAGTAAAGCTTTTTATTTGTATGAGTAATTAGTTGTGGAAGCTTTTTCTATAGTTCTTGTAGTTAACCGAGACTTTCCTTGGAAATAATCTTGCTAAACAAGTACAATAAGAAAAAGTCTCCAATTTATGAATTGTATGTTGAGTGATTGTCTTGAGAGTTCACCTTTGAAGATACTTAACCCCATAGATTAATTGATAGACTTGATGGCACTCTTGAAAGGTGTTATTTGATTGAATTGAAGTCTAGTGGTAATTGTGATTCATGCCAAAGATAAAATGATTGTGGATCAACATGTGATACTTTTTAAAGTTCATTTATATATTTTTTATGCACAACTTTGGATGCCAACAAATCTGCTAGCCTACGAACAATCAATAATACAACCCCTGATTTCGGCTATGAGTTGACAACAAGGATATCACATGTTATTGTAGTGGACAAAAGTATTGGTACTCTTGAAGGTTGTGCAAACCATTGCTAAAGAATATCACACAATTATCCTTGTTGGAAACTATCTTTGAAAAATTAAGATTCACGCAAAATAGTCTTTGGCATAGTCTCATTGCTACTCTATGAATTTTCTTGAAAGACAATGAATAGAACAATATTGTTTTGATAGTGTTGCTCTATTGATGTGGGCGTCAATAAGACACTTCACTGTTGTGCTACTTTGGACAATATATCTCATACTTAATTCTGATATTATGAAATATTGTAGTGTTCCTTGGCAAGCTAAGACTTAACTAGAGGAATTAGAATAATTGTTACACTTCTAGTTATTTATACTTATATCAAACTCTATTTTAATTGTTTTGAGTTAACAAAGCCTATATAGTACTCTTGGCACTTCTCTAACCTTTATGAGCCTTTCAAATGTAAGAAGTTTTGCATGCATACGACTACGAACCATAAGTCAATTCATCTTCTAGTTATTTTAGTTTAAACACCGAATTGTTTATGGTTTTGTTGGTTTCTTGCTCAAGGCGATCAAGGTTTGAGCTTTGGGGAAGTTGATGCATGTGAAAATTACCACCTTTATTCGCGTTTAAATCACATTTATAGTCAACCATTTGACCAAGAATCTCTCTATCCTTGCTACTAAAAAACTAATTATGGCAAAGATGTGCAATCCTTTGTCTCGAATTGTGTTGTACGGGAAATCACACTTTTAAGGCAAAATTAGGAGAATTTATTGAACATTATGACGTTGTGTACTCACACAAGTTAACTCGGGTCAAAGAGGAGCCTTTAGAAGGTTTAATGACCTGCCATACGGGTATGGCCTACCCATATCGTGTTGTGGCGACTTTGTTAGGTCAAATGCAACAACTTTCGTGAAGGGGCCTATATATTTCGAGACTCCAGGTGCCATGCAGAGAGCCGCCATTCTCAGATTGCATTACAACAACACCAAAGGAGATCCACCACCATAGTTCATCCTCTCCACCCTCCATCCGCACCATAGCCATAGCCATCATCTTGTACATGAGATCTCCTTGTGAACTAGCGACCATTGTAAGAATATTTGATTTCAATCTAAGTATTTTGCACAATGTTTTCTATCCTTGATCTTATTGTTATGAGTGAGTAGTCCTCACGGACTATGGTTTGGGGTGAAACCTCGCAAGGATTATGTGCATCTAATTCATGGGAGTATTATGTGGTGATTGAATAGAGATTTGTATCTTTGTATTTTTGTCTCTTGTTTTGATCCATGGATTTGTAGGTACCCAAGATCCCAAGGATTAGCAAAGTTGAAGTGAGATGAGTGGTGAACGGCGACCTCACGTGGAACCCAGTGACAGCAAGGGGAGTACGGTTTTCGTTTAGGGATCCACTTTGGAATAACAACAACATCACTTCTTAAGGATTTGATTTGTATTTTACTTAATAGTCGTTATAGCCTACTGCTTCGTGGTGTAATTGTTGTATCAAAAGACTATTGCTATGCGTATGGCTCATAGGGGCTTTAGTATATTTGGATGTGCTGCCCACAATCTTATCTTTATTAAATCATTTCAGATGAATGTGCGTATTATTATCTTCCCGTATGATGTGTAGCTGCAGGTGAATCTTCAATCCTGGCCTATTTCCATCCATTGAAACAACCAATGATTAAAAGTAAACATAAGGTAAAACAAACAAAACAAGTCTTGTAGATGTGCCACATTTATTTTCCATTTAGCATTGTTTCCCAAGGTTCGATTAAACCTAGGTCTACTAGGAGAAAAGCTACTATACTGCATCTGTAAAACCAGATCGAAAGTATCAAACACCATAAGATTTATGACATGTTCGAGTTTCTAGAGACTTTGATAAAGTCCTAACGAATAAATCTTTGTAGAGACATTCATAGGCAACTAGGAATATAAGTTTTCCACAACTAAAAGACAAACTAGCTGTTTTCCGGTGCATTCTTATTAGGAAAAGTTTCTTGATAAGAATGTTGATGAAAGATAGTAAAAGTTCAAAATAAAGATATTCGATCTTACCCCAGAATGACGTGTAGCGCAACAGAATATGTTACATAGAATGAAACTCTACAAGATGAGGTGAAACTAATGATAATGATCATAACATTTTGATTAAGTGTTTTACTACAGGGAGTAGGATTCAAGAATGTGTTTCCCATGTTGTGGAAATACATCATTGACTCACTTGTCATTTTAAATGAACATGACATACCTATGAACTACGAAGAAGCAATGATGAACCTAAAACGTAAGATAAATGACTAAGAGTCATTGTATCCTAAGAGACTATATTTAAGATTGCAAAAGCAATACGTTGCTTGATCTTTTTAAGTAAGTAAACTACTTAATCTTCCCAAATAGAAGTTATAAGGAAGAAATGAAACTTTAAAGGAAGACATAAAGCTCGATTTGTCACATAAACGGTCTTGAAAAATTCAAATAATTAAATACAATATGTAGCGATGCTTGAGTCTATTGGATTTACACTTGGCAATAGGATGCTAACCTATCTCATAGTGGAAAATTCTCAATTTGATAACAGATAAAAATATTTTTGAATCACCAAAATAGCGAGAAGATCTACAGTTTGAAGTATTTAAATGGGAGTTAAATAGTTCTTGGTCAAATGTGTGAATGACATATTTGAGTGCGATCTATGAGGACAAGCAAAAATGTCTCACATATGGTAGCATATTTGAGTGGAAGCGGGACAACATTATAGTGTATGTACTCGACATATAATGAATGGTGCAATTGGTATTAGTGATATTTATTAGTGAATGAATTTGAATAAAATATTAAACATAAAAATCTATAAAGATAGATAGGTGTGTTTAATAAAATATTAAATTCAAAAATGTTTTGCTGAGATTCTGAAGAAATTTCAGAACATCCTCGACTAGATTCTGAAGTAGATCAGAATGGAAAAAGCAAAGAAATATGTTCTTACCTATAAATCTAGCAGAAACGTTAGGTATTGTCAACTATGGTTAAAAGGAAGAAAGGGATGATCTTCATCCCATATGACTCCATCATATGTCTCTTCTACATGTTACCATGTTTAATACTTAGCTAAAATTTGACCCACGTTCTTGAATGATAGAACCAGTTCTGAGATGATTCATGAAACACCGAACCAGGATAAAGCACACCATTGGACCTTAGTTGAATTAGAATGGATATACGTGGATAAAGAATTAGGTAACTACTTTAGAAAATAGCAAGTATGAAAAGTTTGGCTAATGAAGTTCGACTTCAACTGAGGGTGTTTCTAGTGTATACATGACAACTTGGAAAGTTCTCATGATTGATCGAATGTCATGTTAACATTAAGAAACAAAGTCTCACTCTATCGCCAAATGAATACTTCGACACATTATGTGATAATGATGTAGATGTCAATATTAGGAAGACATTAACGATCTGCAAAAGACGTATGATCTAGTAACACAGATCAAAGACATGATGTTTCCTACATGTAAGCATGATCATAAAAACACGTGTTCATGGTCGAGTGAATAAATGCAACTAGATTATTTATACTCTAGTGCAAGTGGTAGACTGAAGGAGATATGCCCTAGAGGCAAATAATAAATAGGTTTATTATCATATCTAAATTAGAATAGTTTTTTACCATGCTATAATTGTATCAAGTGGAAAAATTGATACATTTGTGGTATATAAACAAACCACACTCCCTATTAGCCTCTATATAACTAGTTCGTTGGGCAACCGATGATCATGGAACATTTATGCTAGTCGACACTAGGGTCACATCATTGGTAAATGATGTGATGGACATTACCCACATAAGTATTACAACATGATCAAGTCACATGGTTTAAACATTGTAATAATTAGAAACTAAGTGACCTTCTCCTTAGACCGTGAGATCATATTTAATCACTTTCACCGACGGAGGCTTTGACTGTATCAACCGTCACACTATAGCAGGGTGACCATAAAGATGCATGTTGGGTATTCTAGAGGGACACATTGAGGTGTATGTATCAAGATCAGGATTTGTTCACCTGCGTGACATGAAGATACACTGTGCCCACTCGGTGAGATTGTATCTAGTAGGTTGCAACCAAATGACTAGGTCATATGGATATAGTATCATGGTAATGTGTTAAGTGGATTTGTCGGTAACGAGATTGATGATCAAGTCTCGGGCAAGTCATGTATCAAAAAACAAAAGGAATTTGACTCTTAGTTGATGGTTTAAACGACAAAGCATCATGGAATGCATGGGGGTCATTATGGGCATCATGGTCCCGCTATTGATCATTGATTGAGAGAGATATTGATCATGTCTATGACATTCCCGAACTATAGGGTAACACATTTAAGGGTCTTACGATGTTTTGAGATCGATATGGAAGTGTTGGGATCACAGATGGAAAGAAGAGAGAAAGCCAGAAGTGTTTCAGGTAAAGTCCAAAGTCATTCAGAGTGATCAAAAAGGATTTTTTGATCATGAGGAAATGTTTAGATATGTTTTAATATTAATTATTGTAATTAATAATAAAATAATATGTAAAACTAATTTTATTGGTAAACCTCTAATAATGGGTCAAATCCCCGAAGGGAAATGGCCCAAGAGGGAGGCCACCTGACATAGGTATGATTACTCGGATAACTATGATTCACTACCCTATATTGGGTAAAAGGCTTACGCCCCATAAAGGTTTCAAATGACAGCCCAAGGAAGAAACCGACAAAGGCTTTAATTGTATTAGGAAAGAGACTATGAAACCGACATTGTGTTGGTATTGTAATTACACGTGTATGAAACCTATCTTCATACAGCTTTAAGACCCGGCCTATTATATATAGGATGGGAGAAGCCTAAGCAAGGGTACGGAAATCTAGAGGATGACTTGTAATAGTGTGATTTCCCCAATATTCAGGCGACTTCGACTTCATTGTTTTCCTGACATCCGACGAAATCCCTAGCGTTCTTTTTTCCACGAAAACCCTAAGTCCATCACCATGTGCATTGCTGAGGTTACCCCTCGTCACCACCCGAAGGGGCAGCCACCGCCACTGCCTAAGGCCCCAATGGCTGGCCCCCTAGGGCTACCATGTGGGCAAGTGGGCGGGAGGGCGAGCCAGCAGATGGGGCCCACCCCATCTAGCAGCCGCCGCACGCCAGGAGGGTGGGGCCCACCCGGGCTGACCGGCCTCCTTGGCAGTCACGTGTGCCACCCCTTCCCTCCTCCTTTAGTCCCACATTGCCAGTTGACAATGTGGGAGTGCCTCCTTTTCCCCTATATAAAGAGGGGAATAGGAGAGGGAAAATACATAATTAAAAAGGGGAATTTCCTAAGGCCTTTTCCTTAGGTAATTTCTCTCTTTCTCTGTTGAATCTCGCAAGTACTATTCGAAGAAGAACTGCATAAGTGGGAAACGTCACCACCCTGTCGCGCCGTCGCGCTATTGAATCCTAGTTCTAGAGGGTCTACTTCTGCATCTCGGCTAGCTTAAGGAGAACGGGAGTCATCGTCGGACACCAGACGTGTGCAAAACCACAGAGGTGCTGCCACTAGTGGCACCTGGGTTGTCGTGCAAGGACCAAGTGTCAACACCCGGATTTTTAATCCCAGATGCCTGTTATGCCATACGTCGCAATCCGAGGATTACCATTTTTGTGAGACATAAAAGATTGGATATCACAGTACATCATCCATTACAAACCATAATAAGGTCTTACACAAATAAGGATCTCATGATCCAGTCTTAGTACAATTAAGTAGCGGAATAAATAGCATAGCGGTGGGATCCATCTTTATTGTGACAGACAATGCTGACGATGGGAGATGATCCTTGTCGTAGCCGTCCTGCTGTCCTCCTTCAGGGTAGTCCTCCTCATAGTCTAGCCATAGGAATAGCCAGGGACAAAAGCCATGAGTACTCTTTAAGTACTCGCAAACTACCTCTAACAAGTAAGATAGTTCTAGTAGTAAGCTAACTCTAAGTTTATTTGTAAAGTTAAGTTTGAAACCTAAGCTGAGTTCAGAAACAAAGAAAGATAAAATAAATTTTGAAAAATCATCTAAGTGGGAACTTAGTTGTCATAGTCACAACTTTGTTGTGGTCAAGTCATGTCACAATTCATTTCATAAGTCCTTTTGAAAACATCTGACAACAGAACAGTATGGCCACTCCAACTGTCCATAACCGCGGACGTGGCTATTCGAATAGTTTGACACTCTGGAGAGAGGTGGTACACTTTCACCATAAAATTCGATACATCTGTCAAGGATAACCCTGAATCATCATACTTAGTATGCACATAATCAAACATAACATTTCCTTTACACACTCTAGTATACGCACCTCTCCTATGAGTATGGCCTCCCAGCCATGACCATCTGTCATCCTAGGCACTACATAGGTGGACAAAATTGAGAGGTAGCCTCAGCTCAAACCTCTCCCGCGAGGGAACTAATACTAACGCATATAAACTTCTGGCTAAGCCTTACCCAATTCAGGTATTGTGGTTGCACGGTAGAATTGGAATGGTATCGCATCCGAACCCAACCATCAGTTTTTTTATAAAAGGGCTAAGGCTCATGCCTCAACATTTCATCGTCGTCATAACCATTTGTGTTTCTCAACACATGTCAAAACATCTCAATAGAATGACTCGTCATTCCAAGGTTTTCACAAGTCATTTTTGCCAAGTATTCCCATCTAAAGTGATCAAGTTTTTGGTTTGGCTCTAAACTATTAAGTTAAGAGTGTTCACTAATGTTGGATGCTAAGATCAATCTCATGACATAGAATGAAATATAAGTCTAACTACATAGGACAAGTTTTATACTCTTTATGCTATCTATAAACAAGTAAGAAACTTTGGTAAAGAAAGTAAAACTTGTAAATAAAACTTGTAGTAAGTATAAGTCAAAAAGTATAACCAAAGCATGCCTAGTGCATTTGCTTAGGTTATCTAGCTTGCAAGGTCTAGCTTGCATTGTTATTGATGGCTTGCAAAGTATAATACTTAAAAGTGTTAGCTTGCCTTGGGTAGTGCAGTGGTTGAAATTCTCTTCCTCCTCTTGGTAGAACTCCTCCTCCTCGAAGACTTGGTCGGTACTATCATCTATAAATATATACAGAATACACAATCACCAAACAATACTTAACTAGTCTACTTAGCACACTAAAGCACACGTTTTATGATCTAGTATCATCACAAACATCACAAGGTTTAACGAACTAGTTTCATTTATTTTATTTGAGAAAAGTAATTTCTACTCACTGAAATTAAATAAGATTTAATATTCTCCAATTAAAATATGGGATCATGTGGACACATGTCATCACCACATATTCTAATATATGGTAATGTGATTTAAAGGTTGGATCACATTTTAATAAGTTTAAGTTTAATATTTAATGATTTAAAGTGACTAGAAATGCTTATATAGCATTATTTTGGTACTAGTCCAAAGTTACTGCATGCAAACCTTAATATTATTACATATTCATATAGGTATGGTTAAATGTGATTTTTAAGAGTTGGAATCAACTCAAAAGCTCTTATGGTTGATTTGATAAAAATGTTTGAATGTGAAAGCTTATGTCTTGTTATTTTAACTAGGAGAGATCTCTAACTCTAAATGATTTGAATCCAACGGGCTTTGATAGATATTTTCATTACTTTTCCAACAAAATTGGAATCACTCAATTTGGATTTGTAAAACTCCCTGAATTGATTTTTAAACTAAGGGACATAACTAAGTCTAAGTCTAAAAAGAAAAATCTAGATTTGAATTAAATGGGTCGCACGAGAACACTAACGGGTCAGCCCAGATTCACTCTACGGCACTGAGGACTGCTGACAGGGAGGTCCCGCCTGTCAGTGGTTCATTAAACGTGAAGTGGTACGGGGCGATGTGGACCGTAGGATTAGAACAGAATCTACGGCTGGGGCTTATCGTCGACGACGGACTTGTCGTCGGCGAGGCTGAACCCTAGCGGCTCAGTGGGGGTGCCGTGAGGGCATACCATGGCTCCAGCGAGTGCGGCGAGGCGGGCAAACGAACGAGGAGATGACGGCGAGCTCAGGCGAAGTCGCGGCAGAGGCTGGTGTGGACGAAATCGACGGCAGCGTCTCCTCCTCTGCTGCGGCTGCCTCCGGCGAAATTCCGGCGGCTGGCTGCTCGAGCGGCTCCGGCGAGAGGTGGGGAAGGATCAGTGGAGAGAGGGGAGTGTGGGAGTGTGACAAATTCGTGATGGGGTGGCTTCCTTATATAGGCACGGCAAGGCAGCAGAGAGGTGTGGGCGGAGCTCGTCGGTGACGACGGCATAGGAGGCTATCAGTGTGGGCGAGGTAGGTGGACGGTGGGCGGTTCCCTGGCGGTCAGGTAGGGCGTAATGGTGGTGCTAGGGGCAGTGGATTATGGTCGGGAGCGTCGCACGCTCTGGGAAATAGAGGTGGTGCTCGACGTGGTTCCCGGCGAGTGTGGGTCAAGCGGCGGGGTACGGGCGTGTCTGGCGGGTTGACGTGGTCAAGGCGGAGCGACGCGCACGGTCTGTGGTTGAGGCGAGGCGTGTGGCGAGCTGGCGGTGATGGCGCTCTAGCGTGCGCTGGCACGACACAGAGGCTCAGTGCGGGGCTCGGATTCGGTGGTCAAGGGGCTATCTGTGGTCGTGGGGTGGACCGTGGACGGCGGTGAGGTGGCGCCTGCCTTCCTAGAGCAGCGGAGAGGGGCTGGCGGTCTGCTGCGAGCTACGCATGATCGACCAGCGAGCATGGCCTCGGGGTGGCATGGTACTGGCGCTAGGGACTAGGGGATGGGTTGGTTAAGGCTTGGTTTGATCAAAGAGGGACAGAGGGAGTAAATGGGGTGCAAATGGGTGGCAAAGCCCTGTAGAAACAGTGAAGCTGGACTAGAGTGTGATCAGTGCATGCCAAGTGTTCGATCAAATGGTCGCATGAAGAAAACTTTTGAATTTTTCAGAGATTTTTGGTAGAGTGGTGTGTCACATGCTTAAGCATCTCTGGTTCCTAGGATTTGTCAAATGGAGTTCATTTGGATGGTTTAAAAAAAAGGGTGATCTATACATATGAACTAGATTCCATTTTCAAATGTCTTTTAAATTTAGAGTTTGAATGTTTTTGGAAGATCACAAAGTTGGCCTTGGTAAATCACTACTTGTACTAGCAAGGGGTGCAAAGATCCGCAATTGTTTCTGTTAGAAATTAAGTGCTAGGAATACCCAAAGTGGGCTAGTTGATTAAAATGGCAAAAGTGACCATTTCCTTTTATTAAATCTTTTTGATTTCTTTTTCTTTGGATTTTGCTTGGGAATGATCTAGATGATGTGGCATTCATCTTAGAATCATTTTACAACCATTAGAACAAACAATCATGGCAATTCAAAACAATTCTTATTTAATGCAACACACATATGCATGCTTAAATATTTTAGATGGGAAAAAGTTTTTGTTAACCCTAAATTGGGTAAGTTGGATCTAGATAACTTGGATTAAGGTTTTGGGATGTTACACCTAGGGTGACTTGCGAGGAGCTTCACGATCTTGAGGTCGGCTACAAGTTCGACTACTTCATCCATGTTCCCTGCAGGACATTAACCGCTTTCAGTCTATAAGGGTATATCACCGAAATCTCCATCCCTGTTACTACATTAACTCATAGATAAATATTAGCATTGGTGCTGCGATAGCTAGGAAAGTTTTGTTTTCTTCTACGAACCCCTTCAATCCCGTCATAGCTCACTCAGCACTCTCCACTCTCCCCTATTGCCAACCGCACCTTCTTCTCTCTCTCTCCACTCGCCATCGACGGTTCATCTAGCATCGAAAGATCGAAGATTAATGCCAGGTCCAGAGATGGTGGTAGACCGATAAACCTATGTGCTTTCTTCTATCGCCAGGACATTAGCGTCTTCTTCCTCAACACATCCCGTGCTCCCGAGGTCCAGCACCATAGATATGTATTTTAGAGCATATTTCTATTTGTAGCATTGACATTCATACTAGATTTGTACAAATTCAGCGCAGTTTTAGGTCCATTTGTTAGATTTTCTTCATTTATGGTCTTGTGCTATCATTGGTGCATCGGTAATTGGAATATCTACATCTGCATTGCTTCGATATATGGTTTCAAGTCGCCTGATTTCGGGAGATTCTAGGTTTAGGGTTTCTGTGTTGCAAAGATTGGGGATTTTGCTACTCTTCATGTTAGGGTTTCAGGCCGATGATCAATTCGAATTCTGTATCCAAGATCCCAATGGGTTGCACGAAAGCATGCCTATTATGATTGAACTTAGACACACGATTCTAAATATGAGGCATACTTTCTGTTTTAAGATGCTTAATTCTAGACGATGATTAAATATGCACCACCATGTGACCAGGGGGATGATTCTATACAACCTTGACTCGTTCAAACAAGCATTGTTCTCCACTGTTCTTGGTTTTTTAGATTCATCTTCCCGTTTTTTGTGTGGGCATCACATATGAGGCTACAACATGGTGTTATTAGATGAAACTATATGCATCTCTGGTTTCTAGTCAGACTGGTTCATGATGAATCACAGTACATTCTAATGGTTGAACTGATGCCATTGGAATCTGAGGGTATGTACAATAGAATTTCTTGTGCTTATCCTCTAGTTTCCGTTCGCACCAACTCTACGAATTATGTGCTACTTGTTCCGAAGCTCTCAATAGGTGATATTGTCGTGTGAGTACTGATCAAATTTTTGTGTCTTTGATAGTTACCACAATGTGTCTTTTTCATAGGCCGGTGATTAAAAATGTGACACAATGTAATGCTTAGGGATTTTCTCCAAAACCAATCTTGTGTGGAAATATATTTGTCTGTTCATTTGTCTTGGTCCTGGGGAAAATCCCTTTGCATTTGTGCCGTCATATATAAGGCAATATCTGATCAGCAGAATGTGATGTGCTGAAACTGTGTATGCTTTTGGTTAGACATCCAAGTTGATGATGGAAGGTGCTCTGCCCAACCATGGTGAAGGATGCTCCATGGATCCTGGCGAAGGTAGCGCCGCCAAGAGGCCAAGGGCAAGACCTAGTAGGGTTGGACACTTCCATGACCAAGTAGGTCCAACCCTTTTCGTCAAACCGGTCATGGCACCTGGGTTGGACTTGCTCCCAATTCCAGATGGCTTCAAACTCCACATTAGCATTGTCCTGAGGACGATTATCCACAAGACTAATAGTGGATGCAGATGGATGTTGAAGTTGAAGGATGTTAAAGGTATGGTCTGCCTTGACCAAGGCTTGCCTGGCTTCACCATTGCCCACCAGATTAAAATAGGGTAGTTCCTGACCTTCAAGATGCTGAAGGGAGACGTCTTCAAGGTCACCATCTTCAACTACACCATGACAGAAGTGATCGAGAAGTGCTCGGAGCATGATCCAGCCCTAATTTTGATTGACGAGTGAAAAGTGTCTTGGTTATCCGTGTTTTGCTTTGAACTTGATTTTACTATGATGCTTTGCTTGAACTTGGTACTACGTTATGTCGTACTTAAACTCAAACTTACATATGCTTTGAACTTGATCTTACCTAGCTTGTTGTGGTTTTGATCTATCTAGTTTAGGCTTACTTGTGCATATGTGGGTGGTAATCTCACCACCTCAGAAAAGAGGTTAGCACAACGCACGATCAGACCGCAACCAAACACAGCATTCTCGAAAGCCTAATATAGACCACCAAACGACGAGCATCAGTTTCTACCGACCTATGTTACCGACCTATGTTACAGTGATGTGCGGACAACAAATAATGAGGAGATTTTGGTCTAAACCCTGATCCCGACGTGCAGTACCTGTGCATGCAACTTGCTGCACTAGTGTGGAAAACCCGTCCGAACTACGCCTAGTGCTTGTGAAATGTTGTGAAGTGGAGATGGCTTCCTCGGCCACCCGGTTAAACATGCACGCAGGCTCTGAGTGCATCATCCCTGTGGAAGCAGGCATGCGATCATCCGCGGGCTGCGGGCCCTGCCGAGAATCGGGTTCAGTTACCATGTGCTCCCGGCATTATCTACACGAAGAGGCCAAAATCTCGGACACGCGTACGTCCCAACCCAACCTCCCACGTCGATGGTTTCCGCATACCAACGAAATAGCACGCGCCGCCTACGCAACGTAACGGAAGCAAGCAGGCCAGGCCAGCCCATCACCCGTCGCCATCCTCCCGCCCAAGTCTTCCCCGGTGGCCCCTCCCCCGCACCACACACTGTCACGCACTTCCCTCCGTGTCCGGACCCACGCTCTCTTCCCCGTGATTTTCCTTTTCCCTCCTCGTGTGTGCAGGCGCGGATAATCCTCCCGTCCGTTTCTTCTTCCTCCTCTCACCGTCTCACGTAGTTCTCGCTGCCGGCTGCCCACGGTTTTAGTCCATACGAGCAGCCACGGCCATTCCAACTTTGCTGCACATAATCGATAGTATAAACTTGTAGCTCATCGTGTCTAATTTGTGCATGACAGCGTCAAAGCTACAGCTTTTTTGCTTCAGAAAACTAATAATTAAGCCGCCAACTTTTCAACCGTCTTTCGTTTTCGTGCCAAATATGTGGACTCTCCTTGTTGGGTTAGATGGTAAGACACGATTAGCACAGTTGTACGTACCGGCGGACACAGGGCATCGACCTACGCCACGCCCATGTGCACGAGAGGCACCTGTGTGAGGCTTAAACCAAAACGAAAAGAAAAACTTCGCCGAATCAAGGGTTTAAACTAATAACACAAGGAAAGAAAGATACGTACGCAGGTGTGGGCCCTACGTGGTTAAGCAAACCAGGGGCCCTGCTCCTGGGTTCTGCCACCGCGCTCCCGGGCTATATAACCACCGTCTCTCCTTCCTCCCTTTCATCCGTCCTACCGTCCAAGGAGTGTGGAAGGCGAACCTTTAATTTCTTCTCTCTAGCTTAGTTAGCCAAGTCTTGTTATTATTAGGTGTAGTTTGTCTGAGCTCGATCGGAGCGAAGATGTTGGCTGTGTTCAGCGGCGAGGTGGTGGAGGTGCCGGCGGAGCTGGTGGCCGCGGGGAGCCGGACGCCGTCCCCCAAGACGCGGTCGTCGGAGCTGGTCAAGCGCTTCCTCGCCGGCAACGACCCGGCTGTGTCCGTGGAGCTGGGCTCACTCGGCAACCTCGCCTACTCCCACGCCAACCAGTCCCCCCTCCTCCCAAGGTAATCAACTCGATCGATTGGTGAGAGCGAGCTTCCTTCAATCCTTTCCTTGAATACTTTGCAAGATCCATGGATGGTGATCAGTTCATGAATTGCTTCCTGTACATGAATGGATCTCTTATACTTATCGATCGAAACGGGCAGTTGCATCATAAATTAAACGTTTGTTGAGATCTTCATGAGAAGCAGAATCAGTTGCTCTGCTTTCTCTGTTCCTTGGTCATTGAAGAAGGTTCGTCATGGTGAGGTTAGCTGGTCGTCCAGACTATAGTACAGAGTCTAGAACGTTATCACACACACTTGCCATGCCTCTCTTGTGATCCGGATGATTCGTGTACCCACCTGACGTGTGGCTGGATGATAAGGTGGGCTATCTTAGTCATAGCCACATCACTAGTCACAACCTGTCGTTTCGTTTGCTGCAACCATGGGGAATATATGTATAAACCCAAGAATATCAAACAACGTTTTTTACATACAAAAGGAAAAAAAGAATCATCCAGTACGAAGATGACTTGTGTGTAGGTCACATGTGGCACATCAGGCGGTGTACTATTATTTTTCTATTTTTGACTCTGTAACTTTGCAAATTAAATCAGATCGTTGAGCCTTATATTTGGAAAGCAGACACTACCTCTGTTCCTAAATGTAAACTACCGAAAAGGCTTCTATTTTAGAATGGAGGGAGTATTTCGTAGGAGAAAACAATATGTTTTACTGTGTAGGCGCGATAGTCTACCGTTGTAGGCTGGTAGTTCATTTCGTGTTCGTATGATAGACATCTTGTCTTAATAATCCAAGCTCCTCTTGTCCATATTAGAAGGGCATGTTGCTTTCCTAGGACTAAAGTAAGCAATAATACAAACCTTAGCATTCCATTCCATTAGGTGAGCGACCTAGCTACCAACCTTTCCTCCTCCGTCTCTCGCGTATAACCCACTAGTTTCGGGGCTCAAGATTGGGACATAATTTTTCCGTGCGCAAATCTAATTACCACAAAACTATTTTCAAGCCTCCTTTGAAATGCCACGAAATTATTTTCCCCAGATCTTAAGGGATCGATCTAAAAAGTGGTTCCAGGTGAAATCTCTGCATTTTTCTAGACGGAAGGCTCAGAAAATTTTGCAATTCCAAGCGGACCTATGAGATATTTTCAGTATAAAGAAAAAAGGATAAGAGACGTGGATTGCTATGTTGGCATAGGGACTGTCATGGAAAATGGCCACCACATCTTTTGCAATTTGCACGTCAACATCGTGCCACTGCCACCTTCCAAAGGCATGGCCTGTCAAACAATTGACTTCGCAACAAACCGGCCTCGTATTCTTCGGTAGACAGATATTAAAAGTTCAACAGGATAGTAACCATCGTTTAGAAAAGAGCGACAAGTCCATGATCTATTAGTATTTTTTGGTGTGATGCACTATGGGCCGGCAAGTTAGTAGGTGCTCAGGGACTATATACCATCAAGCTGTGACAATGACAACATTTCATTGACACGCCTAATAATGGTATTTTGGCAAACTGAGATTTTACAGTGCAATGAGACCAAATCTCCCTACATATGATTATGCTTTCTTTGTTATTGGTTGTGTTATTTATTTCGTACCAACCTGAGGGAGCAGTTGGTGTTAGCAGGAAACTCCACCCGGTTTTGATACCCACACAGATCGGTCAGGAAGAAACAAAGGAAAGCTTAGCGTCTAAAAAAAACAAAGGAAAGCTGGCCCATACGGCGGTCACTTTCAATTCGCCGCTATGATTTGTAGGGCCTGGTTGTCCTTCGATCTTATCTTATCCTGTACTAGGCAGATGCACTAAAGGAGTAGCATCCAAGGAATTTCCATAACTTTTTGCAGGCAAGTTTTGGTGTTTGCTTCTTCATATTAGGTGTGCATCTTTGCAGTAAGTCATTGATGCTCCACCTAATCTTGCATTCTAAGGACATTTACCTAATTTCTGCTGTCTTTGAGCCGAGTACGTACCATCAAGAATTCAAGATTAGCCATGGATATCTCAGCACATACTTTCTTTTTGTATTTGCGGAAGAGCACCACATACTTAGTATTGTTCCCCTTTTGTGTGTTGATCCAGGTCTTTCGCTGCCAAGGACGAGATCTTCTGCCTGTTTGAGGGAGTCCTGGACAACCTGGGCCGGCTGAGCCAGCAGTATGGCCTCTCCAAGGGCGGCAACGAGGTCCTCCTCGTCATCGAGGCCTACAAGACCCTGAGGGACAGGGCCCCCTACCCGGCCAGCTTCATGCTCTCCCAGCTCACCGGCAGCTATGCCTTCGTCCTCTTCGACAAGTCCACCTCCTCGCTCCTCGTCGCATCCGTAAGCAAAACTGGCTAGCTGCTCGATCAGCAGTCTCGTCTCCGTGCAGGTTGACACAGTGTACGATTTCTTGCAACTAATTTGTCGGTGTCAATCGATCAGGATCCGGAGGGCAAGGTGCCGCTCTTCTGGGGGATCACCGCCGACGGCTGCGTCGCCTTCTCCGACGACATCGACCTGCTCAAGGGATCCTGCGGCAAGTCACTGGCGCCATTCCCGCAGGGCTGCTTCTACTGGAACGCTCTCGGAGGCCTCAAGTCGTATGAGAACCCGAAGCACAAGGTCACCGCTGTCCCCGCGGACGAGGAAGAAATCTGCGGTGCAACCTTCATGGTAAGACAAGTGACAGCCTAGATTCTCTTACTTAGCATGCAATCTTCAGGAGGAAGGTTTAGCTAAACCTCTGTGAATTCGACCTGTTTCTGCAGGTGGAAGGATCTACAGTGCTCACGGCACTGCAGTAGGAGATTCTGTCATCTCCGGGAGTCGTTGGGCAGGCAAAGGACCTTTTGTAGATGGTGGTGGTGTAATATAATGGCAAACAAGGCGTGTGTGCAACTCTGTGTGATCCTTTTCGTCAAGTGTTCGGTTGTGCCTCTGATCATCTGTATCTCTAGCTGTTCAACACTCGCAATGGATTCCAGACCAGCCCAGCTCAGTTGGATGTACCATAACAGTTAATGTAGTAAGCAAATAAGCTTTCTTTCAGCCTCTGTTTTCTGGTCCGATGTGACTTGGTAAGTTGCGATAATCAGGGTGAGATCGGACGACGACGAGGTTGTTCTCTGATAGACAACAGAAGTCAACAGATGAAGCGAGTTCGTAAAAGAACTTGCCGTTTGTTGATGATCGACGCGACGACGCAGATGTATTTTTGAGCCGCATGCTAAAGGCAGCCTAACTTGACATGGCCGAAATACTTAAATGGTCCTGGAATTATTACCTATAAAATGGCAGCTGAACTAGGCAAAACTACACGGCCCAGTATATTTAATGAGACATTGAATCCCAGCTACCTGGGTTGGACAGATTTTGGAAATATGCCATAGAGACAAATAGTACTAAGGACTATTATCATATTTCATCTAGTTTATGATTAAGTTTTATATCATGTTATAACTGTGTTGAGTGGAAACATCAATACACGTGTGCTATACAAACAACCAGGGGTTTCCAGTGAAACTCTAGTCACTGGTTCATTGGTCAACAGATGATCAAGTTTCCTGATCATGTGGCATTTATGTCAATTGGAAATGAGGTCATCTCATTCTGAGAATAAGATGATGAACCAATACCCAACCTAAACATCGTGACTGATCATGTCACGAAGTTCAAGTTACGATGATTAGAAATGGATCCTCGTAGACTATTTCTTAGACCGTGAGGCTATATCAATCACTGTCTCCCGAGAGTGCTTAGATAGCATCAAACGCCATCTAGTAATACGGTGGTTATAAATGTGTGTTCAGATACTCGAAGGAAATCGTAGAGGCAATATATGTCAAGAGCGGGATTTGTCCGTCCATGTGATAGGAAGATACTCAAGGGCCCACTCGAAGAAGTTATATCCAATAGCTGTGCAGCGTGTGATTTGATCATAGGGATATCACTTATCAGAACGAGTCAAGTAGCATTGTTCAGTAACGAGATTGAACACGGCATGGTGATGTCATTGATCAGATCTCGGGCAATGCAAGTATCGAGTGATAAACGGAATAAGACACGACTGTCTTGGTTCAAACGACGAAAGATCTTCGTGGAACACACAGGGGTCACATGGCCATCCAGGTCCCTCTATCGATCATTGGTGCAGGAGTGTCCCGACCATGTCTGGAGTGTTCCCGAACCGTGGGGTATCACGCTTAAGGGCTTGATGATGCTTAGAGAGTGTTTATATGATCGGTGGAATCGCCGAAGAATAGTAGAGAGAAAACCGAAAGGGTTTCGGTAAGTCCGGAGGTTGTCCGGAGTGGAGGTGGAAGGTGTTCCATAGCCACAGAGATTGAATAATGTGTAAATGAATGTTAAATGTTGATTTAATCATTTATTCATAATTATTTAATAAAGAGAAAAATCAATTTAATGGTGAAAGGCTTAATGGGCCAATTTCCGGAGGAAGAGGGCCCATTAGGGAAAGGAGAGAGGGAGAAGGGGCCAAGGGGGTGGCCGGCCCCCTAGTGGGCCATCCCCCCCCCCCCCCGCGTGGGGCCCATGGGGTTAGCCGGCGGTGCCACCCCTCCCCCTCCTCTCCTTTAGTCCCACCCCGGGACTTTGAGGGAGGGTGTACCCCCTCCTCCCCCTATATATAGTAGGGGTATTTGGCCAAATTAAATACACCAATAATCAATAAAGGTCTCCCCACTTTTGGGAGGATCTCTAATTGATATTTTATCTCTACCCCCCCCTCTCTCTCTCTCTCGTGACCGTGGTCCCAAGTCTGGACTGCGCGAGCGAGAGACATCTTCACCGCGGAGCACCGTCGCGCTGCGGGATTCGGATCTGGGAGCTCTACTTCCGCAACTGCTGCTGGATCGGGGAAGCGGGAGTCATCGTCAGGAACCGGACATGTGTAACTCCCTGCGAGGTGTCGCACTTGAGGCACTCAAGTCGTTGGAGCCAAGGAGTGCAAGGACTTCATCACGACCTTGAGGTCGGCTTCAGCTCGTCTACATCAACCACGCTCTCTTGAGCGTTGACAACGCTTTTCGGTCTTCAAGGGTAAGTTCGCGAAAAGCCCCTCCCGTTACTGTATTACTAATAGATAGGTCCTGGCAGCTTCAGGGGTTCAGGGGCGTAGAGTAAAATTTATTGTTTTCATACGCGGAACCCTTACAGTGGTATCAGAGCTAGATCTATGCGTAGTAATGCTAGTACGGGTAGAACACACGAGATGTAGCATGTGGGCATTGATCTTTTAGTTGTTACCCTCCCACGTGTACTTGTGCATACCGCAGTAATGCTTGATGAAGCGGCCCCCAACCGACTTTACGCGTTCATTCGCGAGACTGGTCCACGCTTAACATACGGCTTGTACCGTATAAAGTGGCTTAGGGGTTGTCTATCTCTCTCGCATTAGTTGGTATGTCATTTGCAACAGAGGGCCTCGAAAGGGGTGTAGTAGAGACAACTACTTGATCAGCGTTGTGCTGAAAGTTCGTAGATAAGGACGGTTCTTGTGCGAAAGCCTATTCAGCCACGTAAAACATGCAAAGATAAAGTAGAGGCGTCTAACTTTGTTTTGCAGGGGGGCGTTGCTTTGTGATATGGTTGTGGCAAAGGTGAAGTGATTACCTTTTGTTACATAGTAGTAGATAGTCACAGAGGTGACAAACTACCACGCCAAATTGACACCGGTACCCTGGTGTCTACGGCACCGGAACCCTAGCGCCGGAACCCGGTGACGGCGGATGGAGATCACGACGTGAAGAACCATATCACATAGCATTTACATTCAATGTTATTTTTTGTATGTCTTATTGTGTGCTAGTATTAGATACTCGATGGTAGCCTAATAAGATGATCCCTGTTAAAATTACCAACGATTGTGTTCCCCCTTAGTGTGAACCACCAAGAAAGTTCTTCGGTATGAGGCGATCCAGGGTTACAGGCCTGGGTGTCAAACATATATACGTTCGCATACAGCGGGTGTAAGCCATGTTGCACAGCGAATACACTAAGGTTGAGTTGGCGAGCCTAGCACGCCACAGAAGCGTGGCCTCGGAACACGGATGGTCAAAAGATCGAGCACGAGTCGCATGAATGATGTGACCGACATTTGGCGTCCACCTTTGAACCCACATCAATGGCCATGTTCAATCGGGGGAGATGTGGCTGATAGGGGTCGTGTTATCACTAGGAACCCTCACTGGGGATAGGTGTTTCTGAGTGGAGTTATTATTAACTCATTTAATTATAAACTTAGTCTCAATTCCTTTTGCAATTATAAATGTAGAAAATGGTTCTCCCCGAGATTACCTTCCATATCGACAATTGGTAGAAAGGAGAAAAGCTCAAGTTAGATGGATCCAACTTTTCTGCATGGGTCATACGCCTGTTTGATATCCTTGGTGAGAACAATGCAGCTGACAACATGACCCGCGAGATGTATTTAGAGCCACCCTATTCTCATGAGACCCAGAGCAGCGGAAAGACCGCTATCTCTGTCGTGAGATGGCCTCCTATATTTTAGTTGTAATGCGTTTCGGAATGGTGGACGAGTTGTGGCCTTTCGTGGTGATGTCAACCCTCGTTCGGTGATGCTACAGCTTTGGACACATTTCGTGGAGCAGACACACATTTGGGAGCATGAGCTGATGGGAGACTTCCTCTCCATTAAGATGGAGGAGAACTCATCATTGGACGACCACTTGGAGCACATGCATGATGTGTACATGAGGCATGCATACTTCTTGGATATTTGGATGACGGGCTCTTTTGCAAACGCCGTTGTGCTGCGGTCGCTGCCACCAAGCTACCAAGCACAAGTCAGGACTTGCGTTATGAGGGGCTCCGCGGAATCAATGGAGTTCCACCGGTTTGTGACACATCTCAGGAATGTGTTCGTTGAACCAGATGTCACTCAGGTCATCAATGACAAAGGTATATATTTGATATACAGTTTTATAAATATTATAATCTTGCAAACACATTGCAGTGTTAAGTATATTTGATACTTGTTCTGTTTTGCTGAAAACAGGTCCTTCTGCATGAGAGGTGCTTGCTGGAAAGGAGGTGACGTTGCGTGTTGATGGCGAGCATAATGATGATGGCCGAAGACACTCTCCCTCGAAATTTATCATTTAGTTTATGTTTTAGGATGATTATTGTAATCAAGAGATTGTGAACTTCTTTAGTGTGTCTCACACTTCGTGAGACGATTATTCATATGAGTTTGTAACAAACAGTTATTCCACTTTTATGAATGATTTCTATTCTCGTTCATATATTGTTTGATTACTTGTGAATTATCCTTGTCATTTGAAACTAATTGATAATGCATGAACATTTGTAAAACATTAAAATGCCTTGTTTAAAATACCCAACTTAATGATATGTTCATTAATGAATGAAAAACCATTGTTTGAATTCAAAGTTATGTGATAATATGTGAAAGTCATTCGATTTCTTGTCACATATAAATCATGCCTAAGTTTGGCAAAATAACTTGAACACCGTGTATTACTTGAATACAAAGTGTTTAAAAGAATTGTTAATAGTAAATACATATTCGATGTATTGGGTTTTAACGAAAATGGTAATTATCATTATAAGATTGTTTAAATGTGTAAAGTAGTTTACCAACGGAAACATGAATATGAAATTATTTGATTTGATCAAAGTGTTTCATCAACAAAGGGTATAAATATAAAAGGGAATCTAATTACTATGATTTGATCAATAGTAATGAAATTCAACTTTATAAGAAGGGCATGAAAGAAATTGTGAAATGCAAAGCGTTTTGAAACGTCAAAAAGCAAAGCATCACAATGTGATATTAGATATCAAAGTGGGTTAAATAGAAGGCACCAAATAAATCGTTGTAGTGTAGATGTAAAGACCATTAGTTAGAAATAGTTAACACTCAATTAGAATGTAGTGAACCATTTGAATTCGTGAAAGTTTTGGGTTATTCGATATAACCAAAACAATAGCGAATAAGTCCTTGTAGAGTATTCATTGGAAACTTTGAATACGAAATCCATAGCTGAAACTAAAAGGAAAGCAAAAGTTGTATTGCTTGGATTTTGGTGCATTCTTGAGAAAGCTCGCTTCTAGTGATGTTTCTCAATTATGGGGCAAATGGAAAATAGTGTAAAACACGATGAGGATTCAAAACCATGCATCAGAGTGTTGAGAAGCGCAATGGACAATGTTCCTGAACGATTCTCTTCACAAAAAGGAAAGAAACAATGATATTGATCATTGTGTTTTCCCCACTAGTGTTTTCACTACATGAAGTAGGATTCAAAATGTAAATCCATATCTAGTATGGAGACATTTGTGAATCATCTGTCATGATTCTTGGAATGTGACATACCTACGACATACAAAGGAAATAATAGTAAACTAGAATTATGAGAAATCCCAAAAGCAAAATTCCCTTGAGATTAGAAAGTAATTCGTTGTTGAATCTCACAAGTAAAAGGGGTTACTTGGATTTTCCCAAATGACTGCAAAGCCATAGTGGAAAAAGGGGTGAATGACAAAAGCACAATTTGTCAAGTATTGGACAAATTCAAATGAATCTGATTCAAATGTGCTGAATGTCTAGTGGATTTAAAACTAGTAAAGTACTAGTATCTCATAGTAAATCTCCAAATTTGAATTTTTGATCAAAGGATTTTGAAGTTTTTCAAAATAGTGAGTAGATGTGCAATTTGCATAAAATTGAGTGGGAGCTATGTTAGTCTTCCCAAAACGATATGTTAGTAACATATTTTTGAGTGGGAGCCTATACAGTGATTCTTAAGGGTGTTAAGAATGAAAGCGAAAATACTTAAAAATAATGATTTATAAGATGTAGAAGTTGATGATAGGTGTATTATGATATTATATAGTATTCCTTAAGGGATGCTGAAAGGATTTTCAGAATATAAGTTAATTAAGGAACTAGTTCTTAATGACTCAAGTTAGGAATAGTATTAAGTTTAACGTCAATGGTTGAAAGAAAGAAAAGGATGATCGTCATCCACTATGTTGAGACATAGGTTCTATCTTAGAAAACCATGATGATAACTTAGCATAATATGCAATCCAAATAAGGAACGTTTAAAAGTGATTAAGTTCGAATCACAGAACGTTGAGCCGAGTTTTGTCCATAGTGTCTAGTAGAGAACTGTAGACATGTTTTCCAAATCCATAAAGGATGACATATCTTAAAGCATAAAGGGTTATGTTATAAGGGAATATGTTGGAAACTCCTGTAATACCAATTGAAGTCAAGTAGGAAGCGAGGTGAACAAAACATCGAAAGTTGCACAGAGTGCACTAGTGTTTCGATGAATACATTTATAATAATAGATAAGGGTACCATCTAAAGTGTTGTATAATGTTATGGCGGGGCTAGTTCGCTTTTAACATAGAATGACGTGTCCCAAGGCATAGTGCCCATGAGAAAGCCCTCGAGGTTGATCTAACGTCACTGTAGGCTCCTGAAATCAGGCCTCGTTCTGCTGCCATAGCGACGATGCCTACACACAGATGCTATCATGTGATGATAAAGTATTAATGTCAATCAACGTGACATTAGTAAGTTGCAAAGGATTTGGGACTGTAAAGTACAGACCCAAGACTCAACCTCTTCCATGAGTAAGCATGTTCATGGTACCAGATATATGGTGCCAATGATTGAGAACAAATGCAAATAGTGTATTTGTACTCTAGTGCAAGTGGGAGACTATTGGAAATATGCCTTAGAGACAAATAGTAGTAAGTACTTTTATCATATTTCATGTAGTTTATGATTAAGTTTTATATCATGCTATAACTGTGTTGAGTGGAAACATCATACAAACAACCAGGGGTTCCCAGTGAAACTCTAGTCACTGGTTCATTGGTCAACAGATGATCAAGTATCCTGATCATGTGGCATTTATGCCAGTTGGAAATGAGGTCATCTCATTCTGAGAATGAGATGATGAACCAATACCCAACCTAAACACCGTGACCCGATCATGTCACGAAGTTCAAGTTACAATGATTAGAAATGGATCCTCGTAGACTATTCCTTAGACCGTGAGGCTATATCTATCACTGTCTCTCGAGAGTGCTTAGCTAGCATCAAACACCATCTGGTAATACGGTGGTTATAAAGGTGTGTTCAGGTACTCGGAGGAAACCGTAGAGGCAATATATGTCAAGAGCGGGATTTGTCCGTCCATGTGATGGGAAGATACTCAAGGGCCCATTCGGAGAAGTTATATCCAATAGTTGCGCAGCGTGTGATTTGATCACAGGGATATCACGTGTCGGAACGAGTCAAGTAGCATTGTTTAGTAACAAGATTGAACATGACATGGTGATGTCATTGATCAGATCTCGGGCAATGCAAGTATCGAGTGACAAAGGGAATAAGACACGACTGTCCCGGTTCAAACAACGGAAGATCTTCATGGAACGCACAAGGGTCACATGGCCATCCAGGTCCCTCTATCGATCATTGGTGGGGGAGTGTCCCGACCATGTCTGGAGTGTTCCCGAACTGTGGGGTATCACGCTTAAGGGCTTGATGATGCTTAGAGAGTGTTTATAGGATCGGTGGAATCGCCGAAGAATAGTAGAGAGAAAACCGGAAGGGTTTCGGTAAGTCCGGAGGTTGTCCGGAGTGGAGGTGGAAGGTGTTCCATACCCACGGAGATTGAATAATGTGTGAATGAATGTTCAATGTTGATTTAATCATTTATTCATAATTATTTAATAAAGAGAAAAATCAATTTAATGGTCAAAGGCTTAATGGGCCAATTTCCAGAGGAAGAGGGCCCATTAGGGAAAGGAGAGAGGGAGAAGGGGCCAAGGGGGTGGCCGGCCCCCTAGTGGGCCAGCCCCCCCTGCACAGGGCCCATGGGGGTAGCCGGCGGTGCCACCCTCCCTCCTCCTCTCCTTTAGTCCCACCCCGGGACTTTGAGGGAGGGTGTACCCCCTCCTCGGGCTTGTTCATCTGCGGTACCAAAGTTGGCAGGCCAGCGCATGGCGGTACCTAAGTTGCCTGAAATTACCGCGTTTTGAAATGTTGGGCCGCCATCTACCGAGAGGGGCCATTTCGATGCAAACTCGTCTCACCCCTACCAAATCCAAACATGCCGTGAAACTGCCCCGTGAAGTAGACGGTCGGGACCCTCACGTCAGTAATATTTCCGTGACGCGAGCGCCAACGCGGCAACCACGTAGGCGAAACAAGATACTAAAGGAGCATTGTGCGGTAACCAAATTCACAAATCCACCCCCTCCCTCCTTTTGCATGAACCCTAGCACCAGCGGCGTTGAAATCCCCTCTCCAACCAGAATGTATCTTTGGGCATTTGACTTCCGGCGCCAAGTTGCTGCGCCTACTCGCTGCTACCGAGCTCTAATGCCGAATGCCGTGCCAGCTGTGGCGACAATCTAGCCCGCCTCTACCGCCAACGAGCTGAGCAGTGCGAAGGATGGCAGATCCATTTGCCGAGGAAGAAGTACTTCTTGCTAATTTCGGTTGAGCTACTCTTCTCTTTGCTATTTGCACTACCTATAACTGCTAGCTGGCTATTGGCATTACAGAGATATATCGAACATAGAATTGTTTGCTAGCACGACGCTGACAAACAATGCTTATCTTTTGTCTCCAATTTTCTGTCAACTAGGACCTCCGCTGAACCCAACTACACGGTTCTGGTCACCATCTGCGGATACCTCATTAAATTAGCACATGGGAAGAGCATGTGGAAAGAGGCTCAAAATCTGAAGATGGAAGTAGCACCTGTGCAGCTATGCACTATCCCTGGTTTGGTTGCTGCTGTGCGTGAACTTGTTGAAATGAGGCCGAAGCAGACTGCACGATTCAGCCTCCTTGTTGAACGAGGCTTCAAGGTTCCTATAGCGTGTGACAGTCAGCTAATTGGGTTGATGAAACATCATGTTAGGCTTCGCGTGGTTATGCTGGTGTGTAACATAGTGGATGAGGAAGCTCCTGCTACTGGGAGTCACCCAGCTATTATTGGACAGGGAGTTCTAACTCGAACCCCTGCTGTTGTTGAGCAAAATGTGGTTCCTTGTCTGCGACATGCTTCTGTCAGGCAACCTCCTCGTAGGAGTCCCCATATTGCCGTTGTGGAAAACTCTGCTCTCGAATCTGCTGGTACTGGTCGTCCCCTTCCCCGTGCCCGTGTTGCTGCGGCTGCTGCTCACCCAATCCATGCCGCTGTTGAGCAAACTAAGGCGTCCGGAGGCTGCCCCGCTGTTGTTGCCAAGACCGCCGCCTTGTGTGCTGCTCCTCCTCGAAACCGTCCTCAAGTTGTGCGAACCCGTGCTTTGTAATCTGCTGGTACTGGTCGTCCTCGTGTTGTTGTTGATCTGGACGCTGTTGACCCAATCCTTGCCGCTATTGAGCAAACTAAGGCTTCTAGAGGCTGCCCCATTGTTGTCGCAAATACTAAACCATTCTCTCCTCCTCGAACCCGTGCTCGGGTTCAGCAAGTTGTTGGTCTGAAGCCAGCTCATGGTCTGGACTCTGCTAGCACTCGAAACACTTCTGATGTGGGAACTGCTCCTGATCGTCGAGGTGGCATGGCAGCAGCTGATCCTATTGTGGCTGCCATTAGAAGGGGCCATGCCTGTCCACCATGTAATGTAGCTCCCGCTGCTAAGGGCCCTTGCCTTGCTCCTGGTCCTGGTACTTCCACCGAGGTTGATCCAGCTAACGATGACGCTGGTGATGGCGGCGGTGACATTGGGGCTGGGTCTGATGGTGCCGCTCCATCTCTCGAACCTCTCGGAGGTTTCTATCCTGAAGAACCTGATGATGGCAAAGTAATCGTTCGTATCGGTGTCGCGGATTATACTGCAAAATTAGATGATGGCACAGAAAAATTCTATGACGAGTTTGATGTAATCCTTGGCAGATACGACCCTGAAGTGGTAGAGTTATCTGACCTGATGGCATCGTTACGCGTGAAGGTGTTGTGGGGGTCCTCCCAGGAAGCATGTTTGTTATATTATGGTTACAGGAGCAAAAAGGCTATCGAAGTGAAAGATACCAGGGATTTAGTCATACCGTTTACAAGGAAACATTATAGAGGTGAAGTTTACTTCCACTTGGTAGTGCTCACGGTTGGAGAGGAATTGGAACTCGACAATAGAAATGATGGACTTTTAGAAGGCATGCATGACCTGATCCATGGCATCACTGGGGCTGGTGCGACTGAGGGTGGCTTCGAACAGAGGAGAGTCTACAGAGGAGCGTCATAAAGAGGAGCAAGAAGAGCATCCCCAGAAAGGGCACCCCGAAGAAGAACGTCACCAAGGAGACCATGCCACAGAAGAGGAAGCCCAAGAGTCATACGACAAAAGGCACCATGCCGCAGAGTACACCCCTGAGATCCAGTCAAAATGCCACACCGAACGGTAGCAGCAAAAACGCTAAGAGGGCTAGCACGGTGGTGAACACTCCTAGGAGTGGTAGCAAAGAGGCAAAGATGGCCAGCACGGAGGCTACCACACCCAGTGGGAGCAGAAAAAACACTAATTTGGAGCGGAACACGCCACTGTCAGGGAATTATGCCAGCACGAAGGAGAAGACGCCCAATAGTAGAAGCAAAAGGGCTAATTTGGAGCGGAACACGCCGCTGAGGTCAGGCAATAATGCCAGGACGAAGGAGAAGACGCCCAATAGTAGCAGCAAAAGGGCTAATTTGGAGTGGAACACGCCACTGGGGTCAGGCAATAATGCCAGCACGAAGGAGAACATGCCCAATAGTAGCAGCAAAAGGGCTAATTCTAAGAAGAACACGCCGCAGAGGTCAGGCAAAAATGCCAGCACGAAGGAGAAGACGCCCAATAGTAGCAGCAAAAGGGCTAATTTGGAGCGGAGCATGCCGCTGGGGTCAGGAAATAATGCCAGCACGAAGGAGAACACGTCCAATAGTAGCAGCAAAAGGGCTAATTCAAAGAAGAACACGGCGCAGAGGTCAGGCAATAATGCCAGCACCCTGGAGCCAACACCCATGAGGGGAGGCAGTAAGGAGATCACACCCAAGAGCGGCAGCAAAAGGCCTAGTTTGATGGGGAAGGAACACGGATGTCAAGCCCTACTGATACCATCAGAAAAGATTACATCAGGAAGGAGGATGTACACAGGAAGAGCAAGATGGTTCTGTACACTCAAGATGAAATTGATTCTGACTGCTGTTTGTCCACTGAAGTACCTGGGATGCGTGCAAACGTAAGACCACCCCATGTGGTTGCAGCAGAACCAACCGAGTGTCTTGGAGAAAATAGAGTTGCCGGTGAGGTGGACTGGGGCAATGTTCCTATCCATCCGGGTGGAGACGATGGTGCAGCCCCACCCATGGGAGTCAATATGATGTGTGCAGTACTAGGCATTAGAGACGACGGCGAAGATTCTGAATCAGATGAAGAAGCAGGCATTGTAGAGGATCAAGAATCTGGTGATGATGAAATAGACGAGGAACTTAACGATGAGGCTAGTATATCAGTCGATGATTTTGGTGTTGAAGTAGAAGAAATGAAACATGACCACGAGTATCCTATAATTTCGGTCGGCACCGAGTTCAGGAGCATGCATGAGTTCAGGATGTCGTTCCGGCATTTTTGTATCAAGGGGGAGTTTGACGTTTATCAACTGAAGAACTCTGCTGAGAGGTATGAGGCCGTTTGCAAGTTAACATGGATGAATGGACATGCCGAGGTACATTGTCCATGGAGGATCACGGCAAGATCCTTACCTGCGTCCACTGCAATTAGGGTATTGGGGTAATGAATGCAGCAAACCATTAGAACTCTCTCTCTCTTTTCACTCTATAACTACAATTGATGTGCGATATCTTTCTGGCAACTAGTTGACTCCGCTTATCTTTTAAATGAATCTGTGTTGCAGGTGAACAGAATGGGCCCTCCACACATGTGTCCGACAGGCAGCAAACTGAAATCCTCAATGGCTGATACGGAGTGGGTGGCTATGCAATCTATGTCCATACTAAAGGATAACCCTAAGGAGACCGCGAAGAATATTCAGACTAGCCTCGGTTCTAAATACAACATTGTCCTTCTGTATTACATGGTTTGGAAAGGTAAAGAGAAAGCTCTAGGGGTCTTGCACAGGGATTGGACCAATAGCTTCAGGATGCTGTACAACTTCAAGGCGGAGGTACAGGCTAGGTGTCCGGGGAGTGTTGTGGAGATTGACACCGAATCAGAAGCTGGTAAAATATATTTCAAAAGATTTTTCATGGCGCTTAAACCTTGCATCAATGGATTCAAGGGCGGCTGTAGGCCGTATCTGAGTGTAGACAACACTGTCCTAACTGGCAAATGGAAAGGCTGCCTGCCATCTGCCACAACACTTGATGGTCACAACTGGATGTTCCTAGTGGCATTCGGGCTGTTTGAAACAGAAACGGAGGAAAACTGGGTCTGGTTTATGAGGCAGCTCAGGAGATCAATAGGCCACATGGATCCATTGGCTATATCCACGTATGCATGCAAAGGGCTGATGAATGCAGTGAAGGAGGTGTTCCCGCGAGCTAAAGGTAGAGAATTCCATGCCCATATGATGCTCAACTTGTACTCACACTACGCAGGCAGCGTATTTCGTTACATGTTTCCTACTGCTAGAGTATACAAACCTAGTAGCAACGATTATTTCATGAGCAAGATTTTTGCCGAAGCCCCTGAACTTCCAGAGTACTTAGCCATCAATCATTCGCAGCTATGGAAGAGGAGTCAATTCAACCCTGACATCAAAGTTGATTACATAAACAACAACCTTGCAGAATGCCTGAATAACTGGGTGAAGGACATAAAAGTGCGTCATGTTCATATCTTGATGGACAACATACGTGGTATGATCATGAAGCTGTTAAATATAAGGAGAGAGATCGGTAGGAGACTTAGAGGACATATGCTACCACCAGTTGTACAGCAACTGCACAAGAGAAGCCGAGGACTTGCTCATCTTAAGGTTCTCCCGTCAACCAGCAGAAGCTGTGAGGTGGTCGATATGTCCAAGAGTGCCAAAAGGGATGTTGTGAACATCCAGCTGCGAGAATGCACCTGCTTAGAGTGGCAGCATACCGGGAAACCTTGCGACCATGCCTTGGCCTTCTTGGTGAAGAAAAGAACTCTACCACATTTGGATCAGTATTTGTCAGACTACCACTGGTTGATCCATAAGTTGTTTGTGGAAAAGAACACACATGCATTGAGTCTAGTGGATCCATGTGTGGTTTGTGGAAAAGAACACACATGCAATGAATCTAGTGCTAGTTTGTGGTTTTAGTATAAGAACAAACATGCAATGACTCTACTGGTTGATCCATATGTGGTTTGTGGAAAAGAACACACATGCAATGACCACTGGTTTATCCATGTGTGGTTTGTGGAAAAGAACACACATGCAATGACCACTGGCTGATCCATGTGTGGTTTGTGGAAAGAACACACATGCAATGACTCTAGTGTTGGTTTTTAGTACAAGAACACACATGCAATGACTCTAGTGGTGGATCCATGTGTGGTTTGTGGAAAAGAACACACATGCAATGACTCTAGCGGTTGATCCATGTGTGGTTTGTGGAAATGACAAACACACAATGACTCTAGTGGTTGATCCATGTGTGGTTTGTGGAAATACCACACATGCAATGACCGTAATGGATCCATAAGTGGTTTATGGAAAAGAACACACATGCAATGACCACTGGTTGATCCATATGTGGTTTGTGGAAAGAACACACATGCAATGACTCTAGTGATTGATCCATGTGTGGTTTGCGGAAAGAACATACATGCAATGACAGTGGTGGATCCATGTGTGGTTTGTGGATAGAACACACATGCAATGACTCTAGTGCTAGTTTTAGTATAAGAACACACATGCAATGACTCTAGTGGGTCCACATGTAGTTTGTGAAAAGAACACACATGCAATGACCACTGGTTGATCCATAAGTTGTTTGTGGAAAAGAACAGACATGCAATGAGTCTAGTGGATCCATGTGTGGTTTGTGGAAAAGAACACACATGCAATGACTGTAGTGCTAGTTTGTGGTTTTAGTATAAGAACAAATATGCAATGACTCTACTGGTTGATCCATATGTTGTTTGTGGAAAAGAACACATATGCAATAACCACTGGTGGATCCATGTGTGGTTTGTGGAAAAGAACACACATGCAATGACCACTGGTTGATCCATGTGTGGTTTGTGGAAAGAACACACATGCAATGACTCTAGTGTTGGTTTTAGTATAAGAACACACATGCAATGACTCTAGTGGTGGATCCATGTGTGGTTTTGTGGAAAAGAACACACATGCCATGACTCTAGTGGTTGATCCATGTGTGGTTTGTGGAAATAACAAACATGCAATGACTCTAGTGGTTGATCCATGTGTGGTTTGTAGAAATAACACATATGCAATGACTGTAATGGATCCATAAGTGGTTTATGGAAAAGAACACACATGCAATGACCACTGGTTGATCCATATGTGGTTTGTGGAAAGAACACACATGCAATGACTCTAGTGGTTGATCCATGTGTGGTTTGTGGAAAGAACACACATGCAATGACAGTGGTGGATCCATGTGTGGTTTGTGGATAGAACACACATGCAATGACTCTAGCGCTAGTTTTAGTATAAGAACACACATGCAAGGACTCTAGTGGGTCCACATGTAGTTTGTGAAAAGAACGCACATGCAATGACCACTGGTTGATCCATAAGTTGTTTGTGGAAAAGAACACACATGCAATGAGTCTAGTGGATCCATGTGTGGTTTGTGGAAAAGAACACATATGTAATGAATCTAGTGCTAGTTTGTGGTTTTAGTATAAGAACAAACATGCAATGAATCTACTGGTTGATCCATATGTGGTTTGTGGAAAAGAACACAGATGCAATGACCACTGGTGGATCCATGTGTGGTTTGTGGAAAAGAACACACATGCAATGACCACTGGTTCATCCATGTGTGGTTTGTGGAAAGAACACACATGCAATGACTCTAGTGTTGGTTTTAGTACAAGAACACACATGCAATGACTCTAGTGGTGGATCCATGTGTGGTTTGTGGAAAAGAACACACATGCAATGACTCTAATGGTTGGTCCATGTGTGGTTTGTGGAAATAACAAACATGCAATGACTCTAGTGGTTGATCCATGTGTGGTTTGTGGAAATAACACACATGCAATGACTGTAATGGATCCATAAGTGGTTTATGGAAAAGAACACACATGCAATGACCACTAGTTGATCCATATGTGGTTTGTGGAAAGAACACACATGCAATAACTCTAGTGGTTGATCCATGTGTGGTTTGTGGAAAGAAGACACATGCAATGCAAGTGGTGGATCCATGTGTGGTTTGTGGATAGAACACACATGCAATGACTCTAGTGCTAGTTTTAGTATAAGAACACACATGCAATGAGTCTAGTGGGTCCACATGTGGTTTGTGAAAACACACTACATGCAATGACCACTGGTTGGTCCATAAGTTGTTTGTGGAAAAGAACACACATGCAATGAGTCTAGTGGATCCATGTGTGGTTTGTGGAAAAGAACACAAATGCAATGACTCTAGTGCTAGTTTGTGGTTTTAGTATAAGAACAAACATGCAATGACTCTACTGGTTGATCCATATGTGGTTTGTGGAAAAGAACACACATGCAATGACCACTGGTGGATCCATGTGTGGTTTGTGGAAAATAACACACATGCAATGAACACTAGTTGATCCATGTGTGATTTGTGGAAAGAAACAAACATTCAATGACTCTAGTGTTGGTTTTAGTATAAGAACACACATGCAATGACTCTAGTGGTAGATCCATGTGTGGTTTGTGGAAAATAACACACATGCAATGACTCTAGTGGTTGATCCATATGTGGTTTGTGGAAATAACAAACATGCAATGACTCTAGTGGTTGATCCATGTGAGGTTTGTGGAAATAACACACATGCAATGACTGTAATGGATCCATAAGTGGTTTATGGAAAAGAACACAGATGCAATGACCACTGGTTGATCCATATGTG